>VXBU01018930.1:532491-597039 GCA_013400315.1 Bombycilla garrulus | reverse complement strand
AGCATGTTCCTTAAAGCTCCTCTTGTTTCCTACTGTAAGTTACTTATCTGATTTTGCTTGGTGAATGCTGGTCCCCAAGTCAATAAATGTGGTTTTGGAGGCATTTCCTCTCTGAAATGAGTGTATGCTTGTCTTGAAAAGAATAAATTATTCACACCATCGAGTAAGCAACAGTAAATCTTCATATGAACACCTTCAAAAATTGATATGTTTAAATAAACTTCCCTTATAAATAAACCTTTTACCCAGAGGTGGAATTATTTTACATCTGAATGACTGTAGGAACCTAAATATCATAAATAATATGAATAACCTTTCCTCTTTGGTACTCATGGGAACTTCTTCTCTTTCTCCAAATAATAGAAGGTTTATAAAATGCTGATAACAATAGACTAATTAAGGTAGGATCTGGCTCTGTTTTGTAATCCACTTAATTTGTCATGTCTGGGCCAAACCTGCTCTGAGAATTTTATGTATCAGCAAACAATGGTGCAGGCTTTTCTCCTTTTGGAAAAAAAAATTGCATTATTTCTAGGTTTGAGTTTGTTGAATGTGCTGTCATGCACTTAGTTAGTTATTCAGGGCAGCTTCATTTTTCCATGGTGCTCTCAACCACACATATAGTGGAAATGTGACAGAGAACATATTTATTTTTAACACAGCTTTCTAACTTTCTAGTTTACATCTCTGAGGATAAAATATTACTGGTGAAGGTTCATTGTTTTCCTGAAGCCATGACACCCTTACAAAAGCAAGAATAAAGCTACCACATCAGAAATTATATATTTATGGATTTATAATATACATTTCACTTCAAAATAATTATAGTCCAACTAGACCCATAAAGCAGCATTGACTGAGTTGCAGTTGTGGCATAAAGGAGGAAATAATAGCCAGGATGGTGAAAACACTCTAAGAGTTTTGATTGGTGCAGATTGGTGTAGTAAATCTTTTGATATCTATAGAATTTGTGAAGAATAAAGGAATGCACCACTGAGAAAATAACCTGGCATGGGAATTCTTACTTTAATTGCAGAAAATGAATGAAGGACTGTTCCCTTTAGAGAAAAATGAGTCAGACTGGCATTTAATTGATGCCTGAAGGTACTTTTAGCCAGAAGCACAGGACAGAGATACGTGTTTTTCATTAGCTCCTAATGCCTTCAATTGCTCTGGTATGCTAAGAAAGCAAATTTACAGCAGAAATGAACACACTGCGTTATCCTGTTTCTGTGAGTGCTTGTGCTTCGTGCACGCAAACCCATTTCCTGCCAAGCTGACATGTCAGGACAGTGGAGAGATATGGACCTGATGGATGGTCAACAGCTCAATGTCTGCATGGAGATCAATGATGAATGGTGTCCCCCAGTAGTCCATATTAGGACCAGTCCTGTTTAATGTCTTCATCAAAGACATGAAACGTGGGATTGAGTGCAACCCCAGCAAGCCTGCAGGTGACACCAAGATAAGAGGTGTAGTTGATTGACTTTAAGGAGGGGATGTCATGCAAAGGGACCTTGACAGACTTGAGGAGTGGCCCTGGGCAAAACTCCCGAAGTTCAACAAGTCCTAGTGCAAGGTGCTGCACCTGGGTGAGGGCAATCCCAGACATGAGCACAGACTGGGAGAGGAATTCATGGAGAGCAGACCTGTGGAGAAGGATTTGGGATTTTAATGGATAAAAATCTGGACATGACCCAGCAGTAGTCACTTGCAGTCCAGAAAGCCAATTGTATGCTGGGCTGCATCCAAAGCAGTGTGCGTAGCAGGGTGAGGGAGGGGATTCTGCCCCTCTGCTCCACTCTGGTGAGACCCCACCTGGAGTGCTGCATCCAGCTTTGAGGTGTTCTGCACAGGAAGGATATGGACCTGTTGGAGAAAGGGAAGAGAAGAGAAGAGAAGAGAAGAGAAGAGAAGAGAAGAGAAGAGAAGAGAAGAGAAGAGAAGAGAAGAGAAGAGAAGAGAAGAGAAGAGAAGAGAAGAGAAGAGAAGAGAAGAGAAGAGAAGAGAAGAGAAGAGAAGAGAAGAGAAGAGAAGAGAAGAGAAGAGAGAAGAGTCCAGGGGTATCTTCTCCCCTTCCCTGTGACAGTAGATGCAGTGAGGTGAGATGATACGGTTTAATGGAAAATGACTTTTCTCTGGCTCATCTGTTTATAAAAATCAAGTGAAACAAAACAAAACAGAATAAAATAAAATCACAGCAAATTTTACCTTACAGATTAACTGAGTCATTATTTTATTTACTATGCAGACATTTGCATTCAGAGGCTTAGACTTTATGTTTCAAGGGAAAATTTACTTTGAATGTTTTCACATGGTAGTATAAAACAATATGTAGGAGAAGGCAGCAAATGAAGGAATAAGTGAGATTATAAATGGTACCACAAAAGAAGGACTGTTCTTAGGCTCCAAGATTATGCTTCATTCCCCTTGCAGGAAAGTTCTGCAGCAAAAGAGGAAGAAGAAGTTGGCTTTCTCAACATGAAACTACACCAATATTAGATAGTGATGAAGGATATCACTCTTTGCTGTCCTGCATCACCAGACTTTACAAGCTCAGGATTATTAAGCACTACAAGGACTTTAAGTTACAGCATCTATAAGAACTTCCTGCAATATATTGAGTTGATTTGGAAAGTGCTATCTTTACCAAAGTCAACACATTCAATTATTAGATGATTCAGAAGAGCATCACATAGCTAAAAGCTTAGACTGAAGGCTGGAAAGAAAATATTTAGCAGTGTTACACTTATGTTACAAGTCCTGTTTAATCTGGCATTGATGACTATTTTAGTTAAATATTTTCTTTCACAGGTTCAGCTAGTTATAATGCATTTTTCTTAGCAGAACTGCAGAGAATGCACTTAGACACTTTATGCCTTGCTACTCTTTGTGCAACATTCTGTTTATCCGCTTCCCTTCTGCAGCAAGCCAGCTTATTTTGCTGAATCAGAATAAAAGGTTTATAGAAGCCTGTTGTAAAGAGTGTGCCAATACTTGAAAAAAATGCAGTGTTGAGAGTCTAGTATCTGGAGAGCTCCTTTTTTGCATAGCTTGCTTCTAGAACTTTAAAAAGCTTTGGTGGGTATATCAAATAATGTTTAGGATGTAAAGAAGCCAGTAACTCCATACACTTGGAGTTATATCAACATTTAAAAAGCCATCTTTTAAAACATAACGAAAGGAATTGACCTCTGGCTCTTGCATGATTCAATACTGCTAACATTTCAACTTTCTTCTGCTGTTGAGCTCTCCTGGCCTTAAATCTCTTTTAAATAAGGTTTCCAGATTTGGCACTGCCTGGTTCTGGTTGTATCTGAGAAGCCTTGCACACATATTGTCAAATAGGCAATAATATGAAGTATTTTTAATTAACTGCTGTTTGAATGTACTCCTCAGCTAGCACGTGACTCTTGAATGCATTTGGAATACAGATTCCTGTCTGTGTTTTGTGGATCTCATCACAGGGTTTGAAGTCACTAAAGAGGAAGTCCGGTAAATGACCTTTTTTTCCTGCTGGCCTGTATGCAAGATTTTGACTTGGTCTTCATCTTCTTTAAATTAAGAAGAAGAGTAACAAATGAATGTGATGCATTTCAAGGTTGTTAAGTTGAATTTTATAGACATAATGTGGATTTTTATCAAAAGTGAGATAGATTTGGGGGAATGGCAAAAGTGATGGAAGAGTTTAGTCCCTGAACTCTTGCTTAGTGAAGTTGTGATTTTCAGTCTGGTGCAACAGTATGAATACTCCATGTGACTTTTTGGAAGTTCATCAGGACTCTAAGCCAGTCACCCATAAATAGATAGCAACAGAAAGGAAAGACATAAGCAGATTTCCCTGCCTTTTGTATACGGGTTATGAAAAACTCATCTTGAATTTTTATCCAAGGACATTTAGGCTAGGCATGTCTGTCAGCCATTACAGTCTAAAAGATTAATTTAACACTGATGGCTTACAATCAGTTTTCCTCCCTCTGTTTTTGAGAGACTTGATATTCCATTGACTGGCTTTTAGTAACCACTGTAAGCCAATTAATCTCTTTATCTCCATTACTATAAACGGGTCTTTTCTATTAGGCAAGCTTTTCTATCACATTAATATGTTCTCATTTTCTTTTGAAAGATACTCCTAAACAGTCAGTTCTTAAATTGCTTAGATACGGTGGATTTTTGCAACTGAGTAATTTTGGTCTCCTTGGAGAAATTCGCAGCATACAGAAATAATGTTTGTTTAATAATGCAGCTTTGCATGAATTACTACTCTTCATTGTTTTACAGTATAATACAATATTTTTGCTGATATAATGATGAAGACTGAAATGTTAAACTCATAGAATGAGAGACACAGAAAAATGAGGACTAAAGCAGTGATTTGTGTTTAAGGAAGAAGAATTAGAACAACTTCATGTCTAGAGGCTTGAAAAGAATGGCGAATTTGGGAATGTGCTATAACTGAATCCTGGATTAAAACTGGAAGCAAACTTGTTATGAATTTCTACATAATGTAATTATATCCACAGTGCTGCTCACAATGTGTATACTTCTGTTCCTGTAGTTGTATTTTATCTTTTGCAAGAAGGGAATGTTGTCTTACATAATTTGTGACTATTTTTATTATACTTGGACTTTACTTTACATTTTTGTTTGTTTGGTTTGGTTCTTTGAATTACATTACAATTCTTTGATTTGGCTTTTCAATTACAGTTTGATCTAATGCATTACAGTGAATCAAATGCACATGTCAAATTAACATGGAAGTATTTATATAATTTTACATATGGGCATTCTTTCAAGAAACTTCAGTCAAGACTTTTCATGTTAGTGCCTGTTATTATGAGGTTTCAGTATTTGCACTGGAAGTTTGGTTTTTTTGTCACTTATACTTACTTCACAAAAGGTTCTGGATACTCAAATCATAATGTAACAATTCATCTTGATAACATTTTCCTGCTGAGAATGTGCTATGATGCCTTTAGAAACGATTTTGCTTTCTGGAGATCTAGCTTCTATGTTAATGGGAAGTTAACATTGTCCAGAAAACACTTGGATAGCTTTCCTTAAATAAAGTTGTGGGAAGGCAGAATTAGCTAGCTGTGTTAAAAATATGGATTGGGAAATAAACATGATATGTTGAAAAAGAATAAACCCAAGACACAAAGTTCTTCTCTGAAATAATATTGAATTTAGAAGAAATTTACTCTTTTAAGCTCATCTCCCTTTTCAAATGACCCATGCTCTGCATGCATTCAAAGAAAAGCCTCTCTTTTATCTAGAGGCCACATGGGTTGAGAAGGGTCATTAAAAGTTACTCTGGCTGGCTTTCATAATATACATTCATGTTTTTTAGCTGGTACCACCTCCATAATCTTTAGTTGCTTTAGTGATTACTCAATGGATTTTCTCTAGTTGAAAAAGTTTGGAAATGCAGTTCTGATTCCATTCCTGTCAATGCTAATATTTTGCAAATGTAATTCTTTCTACTGAGGGAGAAAACAGGGAAAACTCATCAGTATTTGTGGTTTATTTCTAGCTCATACACTAAGATAGACTGGAGCCACAGGTCCAGTTCTTTTCCTCAAAACAACCTCTCCTCTATTGAGTTACTCAGCTGGTAGCTCTGGCAATTTCCCAGCCAGGCTGAATTCACACAGTGGAGAAAGTAAGTGTGTGATGGGGGAATTTGCACGCAGAGACTTGTGTTTTGCACAGCAAGCTGTCTTGGGCACAGGGGCTGGATCTAGGTGTGGAATTTTCACTGATCAAAGCAAGCTGTTCCACTGCCAGCTCCTTTTACTAATGGCTTCCTCACTGGCCCTTTCAGACAACAGGCAACGCAAAACAGGAGCAAATCCCATTGCTTCCACTGTCCTGCTGAGGGGCAGAAAGAGAGAAAATTTCTGTGTTTGAGTCTCTCGATAATTACTGGTTTTTGAGGATGCAGAAATGCCCACTAGTAACCAAATATAGCCTGTGGCTATTTGGCCATGGTAGAAATCTGGACTTTAAGGTTATGGGAAGTTCTTGAATTTTAACTTGAAGAATACTCACGTTTCTCAAAGAAGCTTTCACATCCCCATTATGTGATGTTCACAGAGGAAATTCTTTCCCCATTCCATATGTTATCTGTAAAAATCATGTAGAGATATGCAGGAATGAATGAATTTTCATGTGAACTTTTTGCTCTGGTACAGCAGTGTATTTCCAAATTGGTCAATTTGCATACTTTGTAGGAACATGTAGAGATAATGTAAGTATATGCTTGTATTTAATATGCCCATGAATTGTTTGTTAACTGGAAATAAGCTCTTTTCTTATTCAACTTAAATATTGCTGAATATGGATCTGAGGCCAAAGAAGTCAAGAGAAGAATTTCCATGGACTAAAATAGGCTTTGAATTAGGCCTTGTGTTTTTATAATTAGATTTCTTCATAGAAAGCTCTTTAATTGGTACAGTGTGTTCCTTTCATAGAGCGAGGAAAAGTGAAATTTTATTTAGTAGTGGTTATTTAAATATCACAAGACATGTGATGTGTAATTGGAAAAGGAAGTGGGCAGTATGGTATGACAGACAAAACAAATATAAAAACAATGAATGACAAACTGAATAGGTAACTTTACTTTGGTTTAAAGAGAAAGAAATCTTTTTCATCCAGGAATGAGAAGCTGTGTAACTGTTTTGGTGTTTATACATTTCTAGGAGCTAAAGGGTAAGACTTTTTTTTATTATTATTATTTTTATATGCTTAGAGTGGCCAAGGATGCAGTGAAAGTAGTTCTCTCTAGGGTGAAAAAATTATCATCTACCAAGTAGTAGCAATCCAAACAGTCAGAAACTGTAGCTGTAGTTAAAAATCACGTCAGAAAAACTCAGTTTTATTTTATTCCCTCTAACACATGAAACCATGTTGAAGATTGTAGAAATTAATGAGATTCTAAGAAATTATTGGCTTGCATTTCTTTGAGAGATCTACTTATAGATGGAGCCTTCATGGTACATGCTTACAAGCCTTCCTCTGTAGACCTGCATGCTAGAGTCTTCTTAAGGAAATAAATAGATTGAGATTGATATGCCCATGTAATTGTTACCATAGAACCTGGGACTGAAAAAAAAATTGTGTGATTTGCAATAAAGTAATTTACATGAAAATGAGATTTTCCAATGTCCCTTAAAGATAGCCAAAATCTGGAATTGTCCTGTGGTATTTGAAAATCTGCTATATAGCTGCCATAAGTCCTTTTAGTTCTGAGGTTTTAAATCTCATTAGATTTGTTTGGGTGCTGTAACAAGGCTGTGATTAAGTGGAGCTGAATTTATAGCTGAATTGTGTAAGCAAGATTCTAGAAAATTATTTGTGAAATACTTTGGAAATCACAGCGTAGAACTTAGGGTGGATGGAGAAATGTGTCTGAACCATTGAAAGGTTTCTTGCCCTACCTAGGTACTTAGAACAGATGTCCCAGCCTGTCGGTGATGAGCACTGTTTCATTTAAACACAAGGGAGGCAGGTATCAGCTCTTCTTACTGCTGCAGAGCTCTCTGAAGTTTCCAACACAGAAACACATCCTACTAAAGACGATGCTGCTCTCCATGGAAGATTAGACTACTTCAGGATGGTAATTCCTATGTTTCTTAGAGAAAAGCATGATGTGAGCTGAGAATAACAAAAAAACCCCATATGTGTCTGATGGAGCTTCTCCTTACAGTTAATTGCATGCCTGAGAAATTTCACAAGATTTTGCTACCAACTTCTTTATGAATTTGTATGTCATAAGAGATGCTGTAATAGTGGGTAAAGAGTACATCAGGCTGAATCTGATATCATGTAGAGATAGTGTCACCCTTGGTTGCTACAGTTAGGGGATTACCCATCTGTTCACTGATTTGAAGAGGACTGAGGTTTTTTTATTGCTTCTTGTAGGAAAGAGAGAACACAAGGTCTGCAGCTGCCTAGGGCTGTTTGACAAATTGCTAGAAGTTTGTTCTGTAACTAATTACTAGAACCTGATCATCCTGCTCTAGATTCTAGACCCAGTCAGCTCTGCTGGGACTTCTGGTATAAAATACAGGAAGTTAATAAAATATGGCTCCTCATACATAGCAGTTCAGAGCACACTGTGTGAAATGCACTAAATAAGAGCTGAACATGCTGAGTTTGTTTATAAAATAATCTCACTGAGAAACAGCTTTCTGTGTGTCCTCTTCCTGTGATCTCTAATTGCTGTGTGAAAATCCTGTGGACAGGAGCATGAAGACTGTTCTCTGAACAAAGGGGAGGGGGCAGTAAAGTTGGACGAGAAAACTTGGTACTTGTGGGTAAGAAGGAACATGTCTGGAAAAGTAATGGAGAGAAAAGCTGGAAGCAAAGCCATTTTCTGTTAGATAAGATTGAAGCTACCAAAAATATAAGTTCTCATAAGTACACACTGCAAAGCAGTAGGATTAAAAGAATGATGATGATGATCAGGTTACATGGCACTTCAATGCTGATGAGTTCCTCTGCTTATCCACTCTTCATTTTGGTTTAAATTCATGGATAATCCTAATACTTTTAATCTTGTTTAAACTGTAGAACAAATGTGCAATACTAAACCCCTCTCACCCTGTTTTAAAAGGACCCAAGGGCAGTCACAGGGATAAAACGACAAGGCCGGGCAAAAGGCCCTGCCTCCACATTGCTTAGCAGGTAGACTGGCTGGCATCTCTAAACTCTAAATCTGTAGCCTGTCCAAAGTTGTCTCATGTCAACTCAGGCATGGGCAACAGTTTTAAATGCAATGCAAAAAATTGTCTTTGAGACTTGTAAACTAGAAGAAAGACAAATTAACAGCCAAATTGACAAAGGAAAAAACAACATGCGTCATATATCCTTTACATTACATAATAAATTAGAAAGTATGTCATAGCTATAGGCACAGACACTGATCTCTGCAATCCACAATGTGGGAAAAGCTGCTTTAATCCATGCAGCTTCAACACTGGTCTCCCACCTCCCAGCTGAGTGCTCTGACTGTGGGCCATAAAATAAAGTTACTCTCTGTTGCTGCCTCTATCTCCTCCAGATTAATACCTAAATGTACATAAACCCCAGAGAAGATCCAAAGGGGACCTTCAGGGGAAGGTGCTGAATTCTGGATGCTTTTTTTGGTCAAGCTGGGAGATGTCTGGTAATATCCATGCTCAAACTGGAGCAGAGTAGGCTGCATGTTAGCAATCAACAGCATTTGAGTATGTGCTTTGCCAGCTGCTCTGCTGTGGAGCTGGGCATGCTGCTAAGGAAAGAGTTCCTGAGCCTGTGAAACCACTTCAAGAGAAGTATAACTGGAGTGCAGCCAACGCTGCAAAATATCTTCTCATTTTATGAAAAGAAAATAAAAAGAATCTCAGACAACCTTTGTTGTACAGCACCCAGAAGCCCTCTGGAAGGTGCTTGAAAAGTCAAAACTGAAATGCTTACATTAGAGAAATTCAGGAACCAAGTATTGACAATGCATCCAGGCAGAAGGATGGGAGATCTGTAAAATGAACAGATAAAAATTTCTAACATTTCAGTCCACTCAGCAGAGTCTGGTGAGATAAGACTCCTATTAAGCTGAGAAAGCAAATTGTGGGAGTATTGGATATGAGAACTGGCATTAGAAATGAGCCATGACTTGACTGGCAGCTTTCCAACATTTCCCCACACCCCAGGCAAAGCCTCACAAGCAGTGCAACATCTGAGTCTGAAATGAAAAGATGAGTTGCTTAAGTAAGATCTTCCACATAATTCAGTTTCAACAGATCCCAGAAGATGGGACTTTTATATGCTAAAACACTGAAAAGTAACCCCTGATGCTTTCTAAGCAAATAAATCTGTACAAAGAACAAGAAATTTCAAAGTACATAACAGTTTTTATTTTACCTTTTGGCTATGTGGTTTGCTGTGCATTTGCAGTTTAAACTGAAGCAAAGTCTATAAAAGTGTTGGACCCAATACACAAAAAACCCCATATTTCTATGTAATCAGCTTAAAAATTTTGATGGTACTAAAACTAAAATGGAAACCTAATTTGATATGACATCCAAACCAGTCATTATTTTTTAAAACAGTTCTTTACATTAATTTACAACAGGGAGAGTTTTGAGGGGAAACAAAGGTTTTTTAACTTTACGGGCAGCAGTATCTGCTCCCACATAAATTCACAATATCATTACTCTTGTCTGTTCAGCTTCCTCACCATTAACATCACCATGAATTCACACATAATTAACCTTGTCAGCTTGAATCTAAGACTGTTTTATTAAGTACAAATCACTCTGCTGCTTTACCTGCTGTAGGAATTGTTAGTTACAGGCAGTTAGTTTTCACTGAATGTTTCTTAGCTGGAGACCTCAATACAAAGAAGTTGTAAAACAAGGATTTGATTGTAAATTTAAAAAACTCTCTGTATTTTCTCTGTGCATATGTTCTTGTGCCTTTTGGTAAGCAGTAACAAAACAGCAACAAGAACTACAGAACAGTTAAGGAGGCAAAAACAGAGAGAAAGCAGAATGTCTGACTTGCTCCCCACTTCAGTTTCCAAGTAGGACCATTCCTACAAAGACAGGTCTTTTGGAGAATGAATGGAAAAAAGCATTTTTGATGATGTGAAAATAAATAGGATATGGATGTTTGGGTTACAAGAGGATGGTGAAAACCTCCTAAGAATGAGTAGAGGAGCAAAACACAGCATAGGAGGCATAAAAATTGAAATGCAGTCAAAGGTGCATGACAGACAAAGAATGGAAGAGGCACAAAAAGAACAAGTGTGAGAAAACTAGATTAGAATAAAGATTAACTAAGATTTTTGTGCACTGTTTCTTCCTGAATATCACTGTTTCTAGCACAGATCAAGCCCTTTGGCTGTAGTTTGCATTTTGTCGAGAGTGGGGTCGGTATTTTGCTTTGACATTTATTTAAACTATCTCCAGTGAAGTCTGAGACTGAATTATATAAGTGTTTGGGGTGAAATTAATTTCTTCTAGCATCGTTTTGCAACTCTATACTTCCCAGATATTTTGAGCACAAGCAATAAACTTCCTTGGAAACCATGAACTATTTATGTCAGAAATCCCTGTTCTGAAAGTGGAATGGCAGTCAATGAGTCTGCTGCAGGACTGGACTTGCTCCTGGAAACACAGACCCTCCCATATGATCAAAAATATAAAATACAGAAGAATTACCTTTACCCAGTGTGGAGCCACTGAACTAATTGCTAGACACTAATTGATAGAATCTAAAATTAGATTGTCTGATGAAGTTGTGGCTTCTGAAACAGGTCGAAGTAGAGTCCTGAAAGTTATCTGAAGCATTGCATGTTTCTGAATCATCTAAAAGACATTTTCCTATCAAGAAAACCTTCTTTTGAAAAAGTGTTCAAAGAGCTCTCATAACTAAGTCCTACATCCATTTTTAAAGTGAATTTAGTCTTACACTTTCATTTTTCCAGTCTGAGTAGCTTCCCAGACTTCTCTGGTGTAACTGGGCCACAGAGGTCACCAATCCCATGAGTGAGAGAACTCTGTACTAAGAAACATGCAAATTTTGAAAATGCTGAGTTGAAATTTCATCTTTCAAAATTGAAAAATACATTTTTTTCCTACCCCCCCCCAAAAGTACAGCATACTTGGTAGATATTAAAATTAATTCAAGGTTTGTATGCATTAATCCTTTCATTCCGTAACCTGTAACATTAATAAATAGTTTTGTGGCTCTTGGTGTTTTGTTCTTACAAACTAAGCCAATGTCATCTCTGCCTCTTATTCATATCTAAGTGTTTTTCTGTAGCCAGAACTACCAAAACCCTCTGCCCTGGAGGTTTTTGAGCCTTTGTAGTGCTACAGTATGATTCTGCATCTGAAATGGATTCCCTGGTCTGGTACAGACACTCAATCTTCCTGTTGTGATTTGCATATTAATAATTTTGCCAGTATCGATTCAGGTGATATCTGTACACTTCAATAATCTCATTTGTAAGACCATAAACACCTCAGAGGCAGGACTTAACTGTCAGACATCTCCTCATATTTATGCAATTGTCCTGTACAAAACTTATTTACATGTGGTCAGTTATGAATTGAGCTGTCCCCAGGAAACAGCTTCCATTGATGGTAAGAAGAGAATGGTCAACTGGATATTTACTCTTATTCTACTTGTAAAGAAATTATGACTTTATTTAGACCTATTTCTGTTTTAGGGTATTGAAACAGATGGTGTTTAAGGTGACTTCCACAAAGGATTGAAACACTTGAGCTGTCCCTGATTTGGAAATGACATTGTGAGCATCTCCAGTTAAACTGTGTGGCCTTTTTTATGCAACTCAAGCAGAGACTCACCAGTGTAACCACTCATTATGCAAATAGAACTGTCATTAATAAGAAGGTTAACCAGTGAGGAAGCAGGCAGGCTTTAATGACTTTTAAATTAGACAGATTAGTGACCAACCATTAAACCAAACTTACCTGCCAAATATTTCACAAGTGAAGTAGTTGTCTGTACCAGTTTGATTCAGGAAAAGCATTTCTGATATACCACAGAGAAAATTAAGTTCTGTCTTTATTATGTAACTTTAGTTTGTGACATTTGTGAAATACCAGCAACTGTAATTACTGAGCTTGAATGAACAGTTTGTGACTGTGTGGAAGACCTGCAATATAACCTGTAATGTCTCATATAAACTTAAAAGCTGCCTCTGAGCTGCATTTTCATGTCTTGTCTTCCAGATGAGCATCTCTTATCCACTGGTTTATATTGTAGGCAGATGCCCATACTCACCTACTTTAATGTCTCGTGCCAGCTGTAGTACAGGTTGCTGTCAAAGGTGATTTATCATATGAGGTTGTACCTGGGCAGAGCACTGCATTGCTATACAGAAAACATTGTGGTGATAAGAATGGTCCTAGAAATCGGACATGCTTTGAGGAATATCTCTTCAATGAGAGAATTTTGCACATTACTAAAAAATTCAGAATTATTTTATGATGTAATTAAGAATGTTTATGGACTGTGTGCTGACTTTACCTGACATTTTTCTATGGTATATGCTTATGATAAAAAAAACATTACTCCATCTTATCTCCTGATCTTCATCCAAAACCCGTGTAGCCATCCAGTGTGTGATTTGATATCCTACTTCCCAAAAACCTTTCTCTTGGATTGATTTTGACTGTGTGCTTCTGTAGGACTTCCATCAGCATCTTATTCCATTAACTTAAATGGGTTTCTCTGAATTACCAATACAATTAACTCCCTCAATTGAACCTGCCATGACTTTGCGTGACCAAGTACCTTGTGTGTATAGTTGCATTTAAGGTTCTGTCCTTACATATTTTTTTTTCTAAATGATGTGTTCCAGGCCACATAGAGCCAAGCTCCTTACTATTTATTTTTTCCTTGACCTGAAATCAGCTGCTTGTTGACATTTCTCCATCAAGAGAACTAAGACTAAGCAAACCTACAGCTCTTCTAGCCCAGTGTCCTGCCTCTGACAAGGACCACTACATAAATGGCAAAAAGAAGGATAAAAAGACTCTTTACCTGGTATGCACTCTCAGCGTCTGGCTGTCAGAAGTTTAGGGACTTCCTGAACTGGGGGTTGCATCTAGTGTGTTAATAGCCCCTGATGGACCTATCTCCCATGTATTTAATAGTTTTGGCATTTACAGAGTCCTGTGGGAATGGGTCAGCACAGAATAATTACGCATAATTTTGAGAAGTACTTTGTAGCTTCCATTTGCTTAAAATTTGACACCCAGTGGTTCCACTGAATGTTCTCTTCTTGTGCAAAATACTCACCGCTATTCACTCTCCTCATGTTTTTCTGGGGTGCTGCCATTCTTTTCGTTTCAATCACATTGTAAGAACCTTGTGTTTTAAATGCTTTCTCACTGTGACTGGATTTGGTGTCAGAGTTAAGGATATACTTTCTTTGCACAATAGGATACCAACAATGAAATTTTTTATAACATTTATATTATAGTATCAAACTCTGAATTTAATGGACTGAAACTTCACAGAGTCTATTGGTGGTTTGTTCTCCACAAATGACATAAATCTCCCTATTTAAATAATGATTATGACTTAATAAGTTTACATATTCTTCAAAAGAAGTCAGTTTCTTCCACTGAAGTGGTTTTATTATCCATCCTTTTCATGGTACATTTGTCTTGTTCATTCTCTCAGAACACCAGCTGTATTACTTCAGCTTCCTTTCAGTTCCTATGGATTCACTGGCCATTATAAAAATTATGTAAGATACCTCTCCTGTTAGGTTCAAACCTTTTAGACTAGTAAAATAATATTACAGGAGTAGACGTCAGTTGGTATATGTCTTGTTTTTAGCAATTTGGTAAATAAATTTTAGCAGATTGCATACTACACTGAATTTCTGTCACCTGAAATTTTTCTGTCAAAACTGAAGAGAGCAAGAAGTTTGGTAGCACTGGTTCAACTTAATTGATAATACAGCTCTTGGTGACTTTGAGACAAGTTTCAAATGTAAATAATATTTAAGAAAGTGATGATCTATAGGGAAGAAACAGCAGGATTAATATCAAAATATCAAAGGCAGTATCACCACATAACCTTAACTACCTAAAACCCCCCTTAGGATTTAATTTCCAAGTTCATCTTTTAATTCCCTCTTATTGCTCTGACATTCAAGAACTCTAAATAATTATGGCAATGCTGTTCTACACCATAAAAGACCCCATTGTTTTATTATTCAGGATACACATCTATAGAGACTCAGAATGCTGATTCACCTTTATAATAAATCTTCATATTTTTGTCAGCTCGGTCTCAGAATAGGGTTAAAGTTTTTTATGATGGAGCATAACATGTACTAACACCAATACCTTCCTCAAAACTTCTTGAATTTGAGAGCAATAGTTGTTTGATTCATATAAACTGTCTGAAATACTTTGGATTTTTTTTTTTTTAATGAATACTTCTTGCATTCAGAGACTGTGGGAAGACGGCATTTTTAATATTCTTATTTCCATATTTACTCTTTTTTTTTTAACTAGCTGTAATGACTTGCTAATATTCCTTGCAAAAGTAGTAATTTACACATATTTTAATGCTGAAAATAGCCAACCATATGAAAGATGAGAAGCTGACACAAGGCGCAGAAAAAATGTGGGCAAAATTACAGGTTTCATGCTGTGGGATTGTGAAATGATTATTTTTTGAACAAGCAAAAGGTTTTTAAAATACTAGCAGTAGCTTTAAACTCTATAGATATGCACAAATACAAAAAAATTGATAAATACACGATTAAAGGAATATCCAAAACAGAGTACAGCTCATGAAATGGATTTTCCCTCCTTTCTTTGTCATGTACGTGTTTAAGATGTAGGTGAGGTCTGCTTGGCAAATGTTTCAACAGAAACACATACAGAGTCCGTTTTTCCCATTTCTCCAGTGCTTGTTTTTTTCCTTTGTTACCCATTTTGCATTAATGACCTCTGACCGCTAACACAGACTAATTGTTTGTCTCATGCTCTGAATACAGATGTTATGGTACTAGAGGAATTCTCCTGTGTACATACCTATTTATTTGGCAGAAAAATTAAAAGAAAGCATTGTTGATGATGGCAGCTTTCCTTTCAGGAATTCAAACAACAGCTAATCACTTGATCACCTGAAATAAACTCAGGCATACCAGTGTCTGCTGTGTTGTTTATTTACTGTGGAAACATTTTCTCTACTGTCTAGCCATGCGCTGGCTGTGCAGCACAATCGTTTTCCTGTTACGGCAATTAATATTTGAGACAAATATAAAATATTCATAGATCAAATTGTATTAAATCTTTACTGTTACAGTAAGCAAAAACATGAAAAAAAATATCATTGCCCTTCAAAAGGCAAATTGGTGATTTCAGGCTGGTTGGAAATGCCAGAAGCTCTGAAGCACTAAATGATGCTTTCTGGTAGTTTTAGCAGAAAGGTAAAAAAAATCAGTGTGAAGAGAGATTTAACTTTCAAGCTTTATAGATGGTCCCTTCATAGTTGTTTTGAGTCATGTTGGCAAGGTGGCTTCAGAAAGCTTTTGCTGCCTTTCTCACTCAATAGCTATTTCATCCCATGGCACGAGCCCAGACTTTGAAGTGCTAGAAGCTAGTCAAAGAGTAGATTTTCTGCTTACAGGAACAATTTCCAGAGAGACCTGAATAAAAATACTCTGCTTCAAACTAACTCTGAACAGAGGGAGTGTTCTGGTCCAAATTTTGCTTTCTGGTTTTGCCTAGAGTTCTCCCAAGGTATTACCTTAACTATGCCCCTTATCCCAACAGTACATGTTCCAGAATAGTACTTTTGTATGTAAAGAAAGAGATTTTTTTTCTTTTTTTTGCTAACTGAATTGGATCCTGGAAGTATATATGTGAGTTAGATTGCTACAGCGGGAAGATACTTCCCCGATGAAGATATTAAGACACTTATGTATTAAATTCCTAAATTTAAAAACTCAGTGGTTTTTGGATACTTGAATATATATTTGATTTTATAACGTTTCAGTTTATGGACTTGTTTTGTTGGTATAGATTATTTAGTACAGTTATTTATCAGATAGAGTTGTATTTATAGAATCCAATTAAAAAATTGAGAATCTCAAACACAGAGTAAGATGAAGCTCACAAAGATGAACTTCTGAAATGCCTGTTGTCATGTCTGGGTATTAAAATCACGTTTGGGAGGATTTTTTTAGCTTTGCAGAGATAACCAGGCATTATCCTGGCTGAAATCTCTTCCACATTTAATGTGGATATGAACAAATTTTCTTTTATGAGCAAATGGAAGAGAATTTTGTTTGTTTTGGCATGGGAAAGACAAAAAGGGGTGATGAGCAAGCCATACGTAAATGTAATGTGAAACGTCTGGGGTGTGACTTTGCACTGCTCCAAGTATTAAAAAAATCCTAGAACTGGAGAAAAAAAAATTACTCTTGCTGATTGATTTTTTCACTGTTTTCGTGATGCTAGTGTGTGGAATACACATACTCCTGCAGACAGTCTCCTTTGCTTCTGCTTTCTGGGAGCCTTAATCAATAAGCCAAAGAGTTGTCTATACAAGGGACGGTTGCATCAATGCTCGCTCTTCTTGGGTTTCTTCTCCTGCTAATTGTACATCATGATGTTCTTTCTGCCTTTGAGTGGCAGGCTAATGAAGTTGTTTCACAACAGAATTACCTCAAAGTCATGAGGAAGGAATTAAAACAGACAGCTAGAAATGCCAGCTCTTGGTACAGAGTGCCACTACCACCACTGCATGATCAACAGTGCTTGCCACTGAACACATGAGGAATTCACTGAATTTGGCACAGGGCTCAGTGAGCCACCTATACCTCTGGGCAATGTGGAAATCACATGTAATTTCCAGTGTCATTTTGTTGGCATTAGATACACACACACAGCCATAAATTGATGTTTTGAAATTTGCTGTGTAGGTTTTGAACGGTTCTTGGGGGGATGTATTTCAATAATTTTCTGGGTTTTTTTCTTCAGGATACACTTACTGGCTTTGCTTTCTGCCTTCTTCCCCTTTTCAGGGGTCACTGCTTTAAAGGGACACAATGGATGCTTAAAACTGGAGGGGCAGAAGTAGGACAGTTTTATTAATATTCTAAAAATACAGAGCTTTATTTATGAAGTGTGTGAAGTATTTTAAAAGACAGTCTCAACACTTTAATTTTTATTGCCACTTGTCTCCAGTTTCTGCAAAAAAAAATTTACACTATACAAAGGTGCCTTTGTGGCCTGATGCTGGCCAAACCTAAACTTCAAATTCTAGCTGTTAAATCCAGTTACACAAGACCTGTGTAAATTTTCATTATATCCATTACAACTGATTTCACACAAATGAGCATTTCAGATGAATAAAAAGGAAGGCCCAGAGAAAGCCTAACTATTAAAAAAAATACTAGGACACATTTCAAAAGAGTAAGTGTGTTACTTGGTGTCACTGGCTGTACTCCATCTTGTGTAATTAGATTTTGCCTACATGAAATTCCCTCTGTAGTTCTAACAGGATATGTTTATTTTTTACTTCCTTCAGGAAAGCATGTGCTAATTTATATTAGCTGAATTCTGCTCTAGAAGTGGCAAAATTTCATGTTAGATAACAGTGCTCTATTCATAAAAACCATTTGAGCATGTCAAATGTTTCTTGCAGACTTTTGGGATTCCCTAAATGAAGGAAATTCCATCTGTCCTGCTTTAAATTCCTAGCCATGATACTATAACCATCAGCACTGAGCTATGGACTCCACCTGATTGCTGTGTGATATGTTAAAAATTCAAAAACCATCTGATCCTCTCTAATACCTTTGAATTCAGTGTGACAGTGTAATAGGTGCATGGCCTTCCTGATCAGGTTTGCATCCCATTTTGCCCAGTGTAGTATTGTTGCCAGTACTTGCTTGTGGGTCAAGTTTTTATCTCATCTCATTAGCTACCAGCTGATGATGTCCACAAGTCTTGAAGGTTTGTATCATTAATTGATTTATCTTTTTCTTTTGGCTAGGGTGGTTTTGTGGCTACTTGAGTATGCATCTGCTTGGTGGTGTTCATCTGCAATTTACTTCAAATTAATTGAGATCAACATTAATACAATTCAACAAAAAAGATTTTGCATGGTGCTTTACATTACCATACTTGTAAATTCTTTAGACACAAAGGCAAAGGCAGTAGAGAGGACGTTTCAAATTCGTTTTAAGGAGTAAAAAAATGGGGGTTGTGTCTTTCTTTTATGTCTCAGCCACTTGTAATTGTATACCAGCCTAATGGCAAGCTCTGTCCTAATCTTCTGGTCCCATATAGAGGCAGTGGCCTAGTAGGTTTTCGTTTTGTTTTTGTTTATTTTTGAAATATACTATGGACATACATCCCCCTTCTTTCTTCTGGAGCCAGGTAATATTCTTTAGGATTATGTAGAGTGCAGTGCACAGACAAACGTATTGCCACAGCAGCTGGAGAAATTTTATTCCCTGCTGTGGCCTTTCAATGTGGTTTCCTCATCAGTCCAAACTATGAACATGTGGCACCGCACTGAGCAAATCCATGAAGGAATTTCACCCAATACTTATAGCAAAAAATATTCTTGCAAAAAAACCCCCCACCACTTTAAAGCTCAAACATTTTCCCACACCTGCCCCATTTTGCAAAGTAAAACTTTCCAAAGAATTATTATACTGTCCTCAGCACCTTGCCTTTTTTTCCCTAATAATCTTATTTTTTTTATTTCAAAAATGCCTGGTTTGGAGTTAGAGTTCTCTCTCTGCAGAGACCTAAGGTACTTTTATCCTGTAGGTTTTGCTCAAGGCACCCTAAGCACTTCTCTACCTAGTGCTGTGCCTCAGCTGCCTGAAATCAGAGGAGTGCTGGCTTTGGTAATAAATAACTAGGAATTTATTCAGAGCCGAACATGAACAGAGGGGGCAAATATGTCTCTAAAAGATATGGGTTGCATGTATTCAAAAGATATGGGATATGTATATTCCAAAATCAGCTCCCATAGTTTTAGGAAAATTATCAATGAGGGCTGTGTAACATCACTTTCATTGTGATAAACAGTGATGAGAGAAAGATAAAATGTAGGGCTGGAGCTTGTGAGAATCAATTATTTCTTTATCTGTTTTCAAATGCATGAACGAGGGTATGAATTTACACAGAGAAACTTCCAAAATTTTTCAGAAACTTTATCTTTAATCCATCTTATTTTGGTCAACTACTTGTTAGATATGCACTATCTTTATCCATGCTCGGGTAGTAGGAATTGTACATATTAAAATCTGTCTGACCATAACATAAGGCTGTTCCACTGAAGGTTGTCTTTTTCTTCCAGGATGCTAATAAAAAGGAATTCTATCTTTCATTGAAGGTTTAGTATCAGGATGCTTGCACTATTAGAAATGCTTCCAGTGGATTCTCTTAGTGGCATCTTCCATAATTTGGCGTAATAGAACCACCATAGGCTCAGCAGGAATGGGATTTATTTTGAGTATTTCTCCAGAATACAGAATATTTTATATGGTGTTCCCTACTCACCTAAGAAAAGTTCCTGCTTTTATAAAGAAAGAAAAGCTAAATGTCAAGTTGGACCACTACACTTTATGTTATTAATGTGCACAGCATAATTCACCTCTGAAAATGAAATTTTGACACAGACTTCCATGGGACCTTGAACAATTTACTTAACTTTTATTTGCCTCAGTTTCTAAATTTCAAAGGTAGACATCTACAAACAGTGTATAACTTATTTAAAATGTGTTTTAAAAAATGGACTGGGGAAAATTTCAGGAAACAAAATTATTGTAATGTCTCTCCAAGCAGTCATTACTTGTACGAAGTAAGCACTGTAATACTAGACATTTCATGCCTGAATTCTAAAGAGATTTAACCAGTCCCAGGTTTTTCTTTCAGAATTTCTTGCATAGAGACTGGCTTTTAAAGTCCCTTGGTTCCAGTACCTTCCAAGAATTTCCTACAAGTAGCTCTTTACATATTTTCATGCAGACTTTTTAAATTTCCACTTTGCTTATAGGGATGAGTGGAATGTGTTAATTTTTAAAAATACTAAATCACAAACTACCATCTTTGTTGGCAGTGGGAAAGTCTGGGGTGGTTCATTTTGCACCCCATCTACAAAGATAGAAATAATTAAGACAAAACTGGACTCAAAAATAAGTAAGGCCAAGAGTACTGGGTGCACCTTCATTAGTGCTGGACTCTGCATCAGAGAAAAATTTCCTGATTTTCTGTACTTAGTTTGCAAAACATTTGCAGAGTACTTGTACCAGACTCTGCTTAGAGTAAAGTAAATCATCAAATGTGCTCTGCTCTGGGAGCAGAAATTTTGTCCTCCACCTGTTCATAAGGGCTCAGTCTGTGGGACTGGAGCCGACAGTTTTCAGTAACACTCCTGAAGTTAGTGAAGGATGAAAATTACTTCCTCAGCACCAGCTGCTTGACTCCACTGACCTGTTGCTATCAGGCCTCCTTCACTGGTTGTCCTCCAGGGATCCTCCCATATGGCCATGGCCCAGGACCTCACTTCAGCCCTTGCCCCAGGAATGCCCCAACCCTGTCTCTTGTTGTGTTAATATAATGTTTTAAATTCATTAAGGATACCTTCATCTGCCTAAACTGAATCTCAGTTCTTGTTGCTATGTTCTTTTAGCTCAGTTCTTTGATCTGAAGTGTACTGTGAGGCTTGTGTGTGCCAAAAATTCCCTAACATTTGCTGTCTGAGCTGTGCATGATGACCATTATCAGTCTGTGAGGTCTGCATCTGAGGCTTGGGATGGAGCTAATGGGCTCATCCTGCCTGACATGGTAGAGGAAAGCTTTGTCATATGGTGCAGTGATTTATAAGGTGAAAGGGGAAAGAAATGGGGTCCCACTGAAGCTAGCCAATGTACATGTGGCAACTTTAATTTTGTCCCGTTGTTTTTGTGAGAGGTATGTGCTGACCTTAATGACCCCTGCTTGTGTAGTGCTGGTTATGTGTACTCTAGGTACCCTCTAAAAATCATTACCTGATTATTCTTTTTATTAAAGACTGTGACACAGCAGCCTGGACAGCCTGACCTGCTGGCACACGCACGACATGACATGGAGAGGGCATGAAATGTCTGTAGGAACGATACACTCAGGAATGAGCACCTGACATTTCTGTCCTTTGAGTCTTTCCATGCAGTTTTGCTTTCCATATATATAGAGTGTTGAGAAGCTTTCAGGGCAAAGCAGTCAGATCTGCATTCCTCTGAAGAGGAAAGCATGAACTCACCAGAGCTCAGCACTGGCCACAACTTCTGGAGCTGTTACTGCCCAGATTTTGGGGCAGGCAGGATGGAGGGAAATGGAAGAGGTGAGACGGCGTGAGGGCAGCGCAGCCTGTAGCAGTGCTGCCATTTTCCGTGTGTGATGTGCTTTCCTCAGAGCAGCACAAACCCTCATCTGTCTCTGGGTGAGCTCAGACTGCTCCTAACATCTACCAAAATAAAATAATTTAAAATTAATTGTAGAGATGTGTTTGGAAGCTGTCATCTGATGACACATTGCTCTCCCTACACGAGTGCTGCTTTTTAACCAGCTTTGTTTGGATGCCGTCGCAGTAATGTGTGAATATTTTGGATCAGTGACATAGGTTGCTTAGGTCTATGCATTATGAATCTTTGTTTGTATACAGAATCACATGGTCTTGAAGACAGAAGGCATAAGAAATGGATTGTTAGAGGCAGATTTCAGAGTATTGCAGGGTGGTTACATGCTGTGCTGTCCTTGAACCTCCACCATGGTACAAGACGACTCAGTGTGTTTGACTCCCTGACTGAATCACACACAGAGGGCAAACCCCACATGTGTTCAGAGGCTTGTTCTTCTTCTGCAAAGATTGAATCTTTTCCCCTTTGCTCCTTCCCTAAAATTAATAATTTTTAAATTTCTGAATTAAGGGTAGTATTTTAAGCCTCTAAATTTAAGTTGAAAGTAGCATTTTTTCTAAGATCTTAGACTGTAGACACCCACAGAGTATTTACTAATTTGGTTTGGTATTGATTGATTTAATAACCAAACCACTGCATTGTCAGTCATCCAGGGATTTGTTGCTAGGAGCAGGCAGAATATTTTTTAAGGATCATGACTAAATTAAGAGAAAGGCAAACTTCGCTACCTAAGGGATTTGCCTAATATTGAATTTTTATGAAATAGAATAAAGGCCCTTTAAAGTTTTATTACTTTCACTGAAAAGACTTCAGTTGTATACCTTGTAACTACAATTTCTGCTTGATTCCTTTTTGAGATTCTATATATGCTTCTATTTTTTAAATTTCACCTTTTAATCTGAATTTCTGACAAGAGATTATTCTGAAATTCTGGTTCATTCTGAATCATTCTGAAACAGAGCCCTGGGTTATGATGATTCACTTTAACAATGAAAATGGATTTTCTGATTGTTGTGCTAGTCAGCAATACCTTTTCTGGCAATTTTTCCTCTAATCCATCATAAAGTTTTTTCAGTTGACCTATTTATAATTTCTTAGAAAGAATTATCATATTTTTAAATATATAATTCATTATAATTTCCAAGATATTTCAGGGGAAAAAAACAAAAGGTGATGCAGACAGAAGTTGAGTTTGAATAGTCAGGTTTAGATGTGAAATATCACAAAAATAGAAATTGTCAATAAAAAATTTCATGCCTCCCTAGGCAGGATTTGGCCTGCACAGCAAGAAAGGAGACCACCTGAAAGGCTCTTTTCTCATCTCATGTGTTGACAGTATCTCTACCATGTTCAACTTTGGGAGAACCTAGTCAGTTAAAGAAAGAAAAAAAATTAAGTATTTTGAGCAAAAGTATAAAAAGGGAAGACCACAGAGTGCTAGGTATATACAGCCCTGTGAAAAAGAAAGAAGCACAGTTAGTGCTAAGCTTGCTTACTGTTGTGTGCCTGGTTTGCTGCAGCAGCTCAGCCTCCCCATTCCAGCAGTTTGGCTGGAAGCCTGCTCTGAGAAAAGCTTTGTAATAAAGCCAACATCAAGAGGGTGGTGCTGTACTGCACTTCTCCAGCAAAACATGTGTGAATTTCTCCTCAAACTGTGTAGAGTACTTCCATGTGCATGAATGGATCAAGCAATGCAATGATTTTAGCTGCTTGCTCTCAGTTGTTATCTGTGTTTGAATTCTTGTGGATTAACTCCTTTGGAGCAACATTGGCTAATAACCTTTGGCAGTAACATAAAAAGATTGGTGCACATCTGGCTGTCTTTCATGCTCTTAGTACTCTTCACTCAAAAAGTCAGAATAATATCCACCTACAGGAACAAATATTTACTCTTCTCAAAGAGAAGTACTTATTTGTTTTGGTCTATAATATAAGGGCATATTCATCGATTTTCTAAATTATCTTCAGAAATGGCATTTAATCTTTAGGTCACATCGAGGCTCTTGTGCCTGATAGTGCCAGGATAGTGTCTTCAAAGCAAAATTATTTTTTCCTACCTGGTGACCTGAAATATAACAGGATAGATGTGCTGGGGGAAATTCTTGAAAGCTCAGAATAAGGGCAACTCCTGACAGTGAGCCCCAGATGACAGTGAGCACTAGCACTCCTGATGGACAAAAAACTGGTTGGGTGGCTGGGTCTGAAGAGTGGTGGTGAATGTGGCTACACCCAGCTGACATCCTGTCACTAGTGGCGTTCCCCAGGGCTCAGGGATGGGGCCAGCCCTGTTTAATATCTTTATTGATGACTTTGATGAGGGCATCAAGGATACTCAGTAACTTTTCAGATGCCATCCGGTTGGGCAGGAATGTTGGTCTTCCTGAGGGTAGGAAGGCTCTGCAGAGGAGTCCACACAAGCTGGATCTGTGGGCTGAGATCAGTGGCATGATGTTCAGTAGGGCAAAGTGGTGAGTCCTGCACTTTGGTCACAGGAACACCACACAGACTTAGAGACTGGGGGGGGCAGAGTGGCTGGAAAGCTTTCCAGTGGAAAAGGGCCTGGGAGTGTTGGTCAACAGCAGCTGAAAGTGAGTCAGAGTGTGTCCAGGTGGCCAAGAAGGCCAATGGCCCCCTGCTTGGATCAGAAATAGCGTGGCCAGCAGGACTAGGATCATCCCTCTACACTCAGCACTGGCAAAGCCCCCTGCTTGGATCAGAATTCAGTTTTGGGCCCCTCACACAAGAAGGACACTGAGGGGCTGGAGTGTGTCCAGAGAAGGGCAATGGAGCTGGTGAAGGGTCTGGAGCACAAGCCTGATGAGAAGCAGCTGTGGGAGCTGAGGGTGTTTAGCCTGGAGATGAGGAGGCTTGGGGGAGACCTTACTGCTCAACAACTACCTGAAAGGAGAGTGTAGCCAGGTGGGAATTAGCCTCTTCTCTCTGCTCACTGAACAACAAACAGCACAAGAGGGAAAAGGTTCAAGTTTCCCTGGGAGAGGTTTAGATTGGAAAATTTCCTCGTGCATGGGGTTGTCCAGCAGTGGAACAGGCTTTGCAGGGAGATTATGGAGTCACCATATCTGGAGGTATTTAAAACACATGTATATGAGGTACTTAGGGACATTTTAATGATTGACTTGTCACTGTTAGATTTATGGTTGGACTTTCTGATCTTAAAGGTCTTTCCCAACTTTAGCGATTCTATAATTCTATGAATGGATTAATTTTGATGAATACCTAGAAATGCATTCCAGAGACACGTTTTTGGAATAACATTGAGGAAAAAAAAAGGAAATAATATGATAAAAAAGAAAACTTAACTGAAAGGAAGACTGCAATTTATGTTAGTGAGTACAAGATCATAGGAAAAAGTTCAGTCACTGTTTACAAGAACTGTGTAGTAGCACAACAATGTCTTTTCCATTTCACCAGTAGCAGGTAGGCCTAGTGAAGAAAAGGCTTCCTGTGTGAGGAAAGCCTGGATAAAAAGCCCTCCCTAGCTTTTGTTAATAGCACAAACACACTTTAAGATAGATGTATGGAAGTTTATATTCAGTCACCTTGTTCTGCACTTTTAGAATATGTGAATGCTTTATAATGATGAATGACACAAGATTAGGACATGCTTAAGGACAAAATGAGGTGTTCACCTATGCATCTGTTTGGAATATGAGTAGCAGATTATTTTGAAAAGTCAGTATTTTTTTATAGAAATACATTATTTTTTTTAAACATTCAGCAGGTAGGATTAGCATGGAGTGTTTCAGGGACAGCGAGATGCCTTGCTCCAAAGAGATTCTCCCCCTGGACTGGACAGGGCACTTTCCTGTATTCCTGACCTGAAACAGGTGCTTTGGACTCTCATATCACCTCTCATATCACAGGACAGTATGTTCCCCACAAGGCGTTTAGGAGGCAGATGTCTCAGAATTTCTTTCTTTTTTTTAAAAAGTTATTTCTGTTTCTTAGAGCAGAGACTTGACAGAAAAAGAGTCTTAGACTGGGAGACACCTCTGGAGATCATTCATACAATCCCCTGGTTCAAATCAGGGTCTGCTATAGCAGGTTGCTCCAGGCTGTGCCCAGGTGGGTTTTGGACATCTCCAAGGGTGGAGACTCCCCAGCCTACCAGCCTAGAGAGGGAGGCATCAATCACCCTTTAAATTTAAGTGGAATTTATTGTACTTTTACCTCTGCCCACTGCCTTTTTTTCTGTCACTGGACTCCACTGAGAAGAGTCAAACTTTATTTTCTTTATTTCCTCCATCAATGTGTTTTTGCATATTTATAAGATCCCCCTGAGTCTTTCCTTCTCCAAGAGGAGTCCTAGCTCTTTCAGCCTCTCCTCATGTGACAGACTCCAAACCATTAATCGCCTTTGTGGCCTTTTGCTGGACTTGCTCTCAATACCCATGTTGTTCATGGGCTGGGGAGCCCAGAACTGGACCTTGCTCTGCAGCTGTGTCTCACCAGAGCTGAGGAGAGGGGAAGGTTCACCTCACTGGGCCTCCAGGTGGCTCTTGGCCTCCTTAGCTCCAAGGGAGCATTGCTGGCTCATGGCCACTGCTGTTCACTGCGACGCCCAGGTCTTTCCTGCAGAGTTGCTTTCCAAACAGCGACTCCCAGCCTGTACTGGCGCATCAGTGATTATTCCAGGGTGCAGGACTTCACATTTGCCTTTGCTGAGTTTCATGAACTCTTTCTCCAGCCTGTTGAGGTCTCTCTCACTGGCAGCTCAGCCACTCCTGCCAGCTTCTCTGTGCTGTGCCCCAACCCTTGTTCCCCTGGAGCAAGCGTCCAAGCTCTCTTCTGAAAACACCTCCTGCTGGAGAGGCCATGAGGCTTGCCCTGGTGTGGGCAAGGTCTAGATTGTTTTAACCTAGACTGGAATTTTTTTGTTCCAAAAAATGTTTTATATTGTGTTTGATTAGCTAAAAATGTTCCGGAGGGCTATTGCTATTACCGGCACAAAGAGTACTTCAATTACCACCAAAATCAAGAGCCCTAAATAGTTTGGCAGAAAATTTTTGCTATCTGGAGAGGTAAATGAAGAAGCAAAGGGGTCATCATGGCAAAAGTCATGAAACAGAAAGGTAATTTTAACAGCAGCATTTTGAATGGATTTAGGGAAGCGAGCTTAGTACTGGGAAACAAAGCTAACACCTGGAAGACAGAACATCTGGGACATGAGATGGGTAATGACTGGGTAAATCTCAACAGACTGTCTTTGCAGTTACTTCAAAGGGAAACCAGCAAGAGCCAAAAACAGACCAGATGTGAGAGATATTGGAGAAAGTGAAATCCAAAAATCATCTAGGACAAAACTCAGGTGTTTTTTGATTTGTCTGCCAGCGTTCTTACAGCAAAAGATTTGCATTAATACTGTAAAAAAACCAAAAAAAGTGTTTTAAGATTTTATGTTGGTAGTGGTCCTATAAACTCAACATCAATAGTTAAGGGAAGGTTTTTAATCTTGTGGACTGGGAATTTTTTAAACTTTCAAACTCTTAATGTTGATATTTTACACTGAAGCTTTTGAATACAATTATATTGGGTCTTAACTTACACAAAAGGACAAGGCAGTGGCTACTACTTCCAAAGAATGACTAAGTCATAACACAGTTCAACCAAAGGTGCGCAAGTGACATGCATTTTGAAATCAAAATACACTGCTAAATGACACAGCTCAACAGCTCAGATCTTAACTACTCTAAATCATTGCCATTCCGTGGCAGTCAGTGCGTTAACATAGTTATCCTTGTGGAGAATTTGTCCTGTGTTTGAGTTGCTAAAATTTAATGTAGGGCAGAAATCTTCTTTTAGGCTCAGTGGGGCTTACAGACATGCATCCTCCTGTGCAGTTAGGCCAGGTCCTGCACAAGTCCTGTGGGAATGCCTCCTGGGAACCAGCTGGTGTACAAAGGCACAGCTGTGGGTGCCCTTTCACAGGCTGTAATTTATTAATTGGGTGGCTGATGCTTAGGAAGGCTTGGACAGGTTTTCTTCTTTCTCTCCTTTCCTTTCATGCATTCTCTTGGGTGTGCATCCCCTAGGAACACAGTTAATGAATGCTAGAAGGAGTCTGTGTAAAAAAGGCACACAGATACCTCTGAACATAGTTATGTTATTGTATGTAACACACTAGGAAACTCAGGATGATTCCTAAGTTTTGTAAAACATGTCATGCTGTGTGAAAAAAACTCCTAAATCTCCTTTCAAGTGTGCAGGGTTTTTTCCAAATTGCATAGAATATTGTTCATAGCTTGCTCTGGCTTCAGCTTTTGAAAGAGACAAAGAAGGAGAAAAGAGAATTTCTTATCCTTTCCTCCATATGATGATAAGAAAAATTTCATTTATAAGTTTCACAATGTCCTCATTCATGTAAAATTTCTGTTGGACTTAATTTGCTGTTGCTATTGACTTTTATGAGACATTTTTCCTGAGCCAAAAACTTCTAGGATTAGACAGTGGAGAGATTTGGGTTTGTTTTTGAAGATGAGAGAGAAGTCAGGGTGTAACTGACTATTTAGATTTATGTTACTAACAGATAATTTAGTTTACAAAATATGTTTATGGAAGAAAAACATTACTGATGCAATCCATTGTGAATCAGACTTTTCCAAATTCCTGAGTAAGTGAATAAACAGTGTAAGTGCAAAAATCAGCCAGTATATTTTGTGCATTGATTTTGACAATTACAGACCTGTTTTAAATATTTATAATCCTTCATATATTAATAAATTATCTGTGGTGTATTTTAAAAATAAAATGAAATCTCAGTATTATGTCAGCTCACCACAGACTCCTGTATTAAATCTTTGCTGCAACGTAGAGAAAGACATTGTTTATACAGATTATACAGTACAGCCACTGTATTTCACAGTATTAATTTGCCTTCTCTCAGTCTGAATTGATTTTTTTTTACTAAGTCTGGAGTATCTGGAGGTGCTACAGCCATTCTCATGCCTGCATATTAAATGCAAAACTTCATTTCCTCTTGAATTGGCAACACAGGAACATTTTTCTTCTCTGGGGTTTGACCCTTCAGAGAGATATTTCATTTAAGAGTGCTTTTGGCACAATTCTAATTGCTGGGGAGCAGTAAGGTCAGATGGCTCCACAGAAGATGAGCCCATAGCAAAGGACAGCCCAGATGCAGAGGATCTGACCAAGAGGGTGCAATCCCCCAGCACTGGGGACTGTGATAAGTCCTGCGGACTGTCAGTAGTCAGCAGACAAGGTGAGTCTTCCTGGAAGCACAGTAAAGGAAGTGCAGTAAATAGTGTTCTGTAGCAGAGCTGACAACCACGTAAACCTTTCCCATAACCCTCCACAGCCACGTAGGCCAAGTGTTTTTTGGAAGTCACTGCAACAGTGTCAGGCCCAAGCTCTGCTCCCCATGTACCTGCTGCTATCGTTCTGCAATTCACACTACTGCATCCCTTGAGCTGTCCCCAGCCTTGACTCCAATCAGGCAAATGTTCAATTAATCTAACTGGTAGATTTTTTTAAAAAATTAGATCCTCTACCTGTGATTACAGTAAGTTCAACTTCTCTGGTCTTTCAAAGGAATCCTTTTCTCACTTTTCCTCCTTAAATACATTTTGTTTCAACACTGTCTCTGTTATTATAAGACAGTGATTGTTAGAAATATATTTCACACTCTTCATTGATTACTGAGTAGCAGATGTTAACTTTAGAAACATAATGTACACTCAGAGTTAACGGAATATCAAAATATTGTACACTTAGTATTAGATTGGCCCTTCAAATCAGTAATTTTATCTTAATAGTGCACACAGATTGATTTCATGTGTTGCATATGTACCTAGTGGAGATATGCAGTATCCATTGATGGCTGATTTAAAAAAAATCAATTTCATAATGCACCAGCTGTTCCAGAAATTCTCATAGAAATGAATGGATAAGGGATCTTGGGCAGCTCTGTAGGTTCTGTATTCTCTTTTATCAGGGAAATTTTATCTTCTTAATTTTTCAGTTACGATCATCTGTTTTTCCAGCCCTCTACGAACTGTTAGTGTTTCTGTATTTTGCAATCTTCTATTTATAAACAAATTTTTTTTTCATTGGCTTAGATTACTCATGTTGAACCAACATGGTTTGTATTTTTAGTCTCTATGGTCAAACTCTAAAAGCACTCAGTACTTTTAGCTAGTTCACTTATTCAGTAGTGAACTAAATTATGAGATATGACCTTGCATGTTTTGTATTATAAGGGGCAGAGAATGCTTCAGAACCTGTGACCACTGAACATAGGGACAGGTTCTCAAGGTCTTAAATCAAGATGCCAGCACAGGGATCTTTTATTTTTATGTTATCTCATGTACTAAAACAGGCTTAAAGGCTCAGTAGGTTCTTAATTAAATGACTTTAGAGCTTATTAAACCACCTAACTTTGTCATTCTGTTTCCGTTCTTACGGTCACTGGGATGCCACAGAGGAAAACCTATGCTTTCCAGATGGATAAAACTAACAATGTTGCAATAAGAACATGTTTTCTTTTCTTTTCCTGTACTACAGAAAACTAGTGAGAATGAAAAGTCAGGACAATCTATTTTACAGACAGAAAATCACATGTCTTTGGGGAAGGCTATATGAAAGTAGCATATGGAGAAAATGAGCTTTAAGAAATATAAATTTCTTCGTGACAGTATGGGGTTTTTTTGTGGTTTTTTTTTTTTTTTTTTTTTTGTTTTTTTTTTTTTGGTATTGTATTGTTTTTGTTTGCTTGCTTTCCAAATATGTAGTAGGAATGGAAGTTTATCCTATCTTTCGTGAAAAGAATGCTTCTACAATATTCACTGCAATATTCACTGCAATTTCACAATTTTCAGTTGTGGAAATATACTCACTAAATATCTAGAAGATATTTATAGTTAATTGCCTTTTTTGATACCTAATTGATCTGAATGTCTGTAAAAACACTGCCTCTCTAAACAGGGGGAACTTGAACTCATCCCTTTCCCCTCCTTCTACCCTCCTGATTGCCTTTCCCACCCCTGTAACAGATGCCTTGAGTATGGCACAACCTTAGTGGAAGGTAAAAAAACCCTGATGATAAGTTAATGGAAAGAATATTTCTATTAAATTATAGAGTTTTCATTGTGATTGTATCAATTGTCTGTCCTTCCCCAGCACAAGATGTTTTCTTGAGGAGTTTTTTTCTAGAGTTTTTTTCTAGATGCATTCTCCTAGGATCCTATAAAATACGTCTTGATGGAAATGGTCTACATGAGTTAGTCTTAGATGACTAATAAAGTTTTCAGTGAAAAATTCAATTTTCACAAGCTGTAAATGTTTAGTACAATAACTTGGATATTTCCTCCCATCAGTGTAATTTTAAATGGAACTGGAACAATTCAGTTCCTTGATATGACTAATTTTTTGTTTGTTTGTTTTGAAGGATTTCAACATCATCTATCCAGAGACAAAACAAAACAAAAAACTCTTCTGGAAAAATTGTCTGTAATCTTGGTGCTGAAGCAGAGGGAATTTTCCCTTTCTTTCATCATCTTCCAAACTGAATTCCAGGCAAGCTTCTGCAGTCTCATTTTCTCTGTCACAAACTCGTAGAAATTCATATACAAGACAATGCCTTGTATGAAGACACTTTCTTGAAGGGGAGAGATGGACAACATGAAGCAAATGTGACTCTTGCTCAGTAGGATTCAGACTAAGTATGGCTGAATATCTGGCTTACTCAGGCTGGCAAAGGCAGGCAGAGAATCAAATCATGAAATGTTTTTGGCTGGAAAAGACCTTTAAAAGCCATGGGCGAGGACACCTCCTACTAGACCAGGTTTCTCAGATCCCCATCCAACCTGACCTTGAACACTTCCAGGGATTGGGCACCCACAGCTTCTCTGTTCCAGTGCTTCACTACTGTAATCATAAAAACTTTATTCCTTATATTTACCCTGAACTGACCTTCATTTAGTTTAAAAGCATTGCCCCCTGTCCTGTTGCAACAGACGGTTAAAAATTTGTCCTCATCCTTCTTATAAGTCCCCTTCAAATACTGAAAGGCTACAATTAAATTCTCCCTGGAGCCCTCTTGTCTCTGAACAATCCCAGAATTTTCAACCCTCTTCACAGGAGAGATGCTCCCTCCCTCTGACTTTCTGTGGCCCTCCTTTGGAGTCGTTGCAACAGATCCAAGTCTTTCCTGTTCTGGGGGTCCCAGAGCACTCCAAGCAGGGTCTCACCAGAGCAGAGGGGCACAATTACTTCCCTTGACCTTCAGGCACAACAATTTAAGAGAGGGTTTTATGTGCCTCTTAAAGATGATGCAGAGCAGCCTTGTGCTGAGCATGGGGACTGCTGGTCACTTAAGTGTGTCCCTGGAGGTCAGACATCAGACTCAGGACTGCTCATTAGCTACTGCCACTTCTTGGGATGCCAAACCCTGAAGAGCTGTGGCAACTTCTTGCAAAGAGGCCTCTTGACTGAGGAATTCAGCTACTCTCTTCAGATAGTCAGCACTCAAAGCCACAGCTAAAAATTGCCTTCCTGAGGTCTGATTAAAATCCTGAGATAAGTATATCACTACTGCTATGAAGTCAACAGTGGGTTTTTATTTATTTATTGACTTCAGTAAGTCTAGTTGGTGTCTGCAATGTTTCTTACAAAATCAGAAGCTACAACAAACTCCGCAGGGCAGGATTTAGGTTGTGATTAAGGCCTTCAGTTTTAAATGCCCTCCTGAATGTACCCATGTGTGGTCTGTGGTGTCTAGCCTGCCCTAGCTAAAGGAAGGTGTACTCTTACAGTGGAGAAGCCTGCAAACAGAGATTTGGCATGTCCTACACCTGTGACTGGCTAAGTCAGTCACCCTTGAGCTCAGGGAATTTTAAATTTCCCCCTTACTTGTGAAGTTCACTGTTTCTAACTTGTAGCTTTACTTATCAAACTCCTCAGACATTGAAAGCATCGGTAACCCCTCCCTACACTGAAGATCAGTAGAACACAAAATTAACAATACCGTCAATGAGTGACTGTATTTAGCATGATTGTTCTGAAAGAGTAATAGTATCAGAGGTGTTCCACTACAAGAGATTCTTGTATTAAATTAGAAATTACCGTACAGTTTGGTGCAGGAAATTCTATTTTCTAAGAATGATATTGTACTGGCAGAAAGTTACAGGAAAGCTTCTTCTTTCCCCTAGAGAACTGGTCCTTTGGATCTATTAGACAAAAAAAAAAGTGAGGAAGCTGGATTCTATTCACATATATGGATTTTTAAAAAAAAATGTAAACAAACAATCCACATTTAGAGAATCAAATAATGCTAAAACAAATCTGCTCTTTTTGTAATGCTCATCAACTTTTTTCTTTTCTTTTTTTTTCTCTTTTACACAAAGAACATAAATATATTTAGGATAGCACACTCAGTGTTATAAAATGAATAAAATGTTCATTGTTTCTTTCAGTCAGCCATAGATACATTTTGTTCCCAAGGTGGGTTGGTATTAATAAAACACAGCACTACAGCTAAGTGAGGTACACAGAGTTCTGTGCTTACACATTTGAGCAATAAAATGATGTCACCTGAATTCGATCGCCTAAATGCAAATGTATGTGATTATGACACATGAATGTATCAATCACAACAGAGGCAAACATTTTCTGCAAAAACCTTCATCTAGCTGAAGTTTATTTGCACACTTTAAAAATCTGCAGCTCCTATGGCATATTAGTTGATGCCACAACATGAGCTTTATTTCCTAACTATTAGGGGGAGGCAAACACTCTCCTACCTGATTTAAGTTGGTTACTCAGAGAGTGAATTACTTCCTTTTCCCATCCATTCATTTTCACTGTAGGATGTGCTTTTATATTAACATGGCCTTTGAGATGGTAAAATGAAACAGAGAAAAGAAAAAAAAAGACTGGAAAAAAGTTTTTGCTGTTTCTGCTAAAAGTGCTCCAAGGTAAATAATGCTAGGTTTTGATCACTGTAAATAAACATATATTTTTTTCATTGATACTTGAATGTTTTCCTGACGAACAATAGTTTTTGAAGAAAGAATAAGCTTCTTGGAAGAAGTTAACTTTGAAATTAGTGTTAGCCTTGGGCAATGATTAAAGAAATTAGTGGTACTCCTAATACTCTATCATTCCCTTTGAGACAAGTTAGACGTTTTTTTAAAATTTATTTTCAGCTAATGGTCATGCAGAGAATAGTGAAGTAAAACAGAATTTGCTTTCCATGTGAATTCTGTGTGGTACTTCTGTCTGAAAAGTATTCTAAGATCTTGCAATACAGTTCAAAGAACATTCTGGTGTTTGAGAAAGTCAGAAAACATCAGAATGACATGACTTAACATAGAGTTATGATTTTACTAAAACTTCTTTTGGAGAGCTTCAAATTTTCAAAAGAAGTTTTATTAATCAAAATATGTCTGGGTTCCTTTTAGTTTATTCTTATTTCTGTGGAGACAAACCAATATGGAGCAGGGACTTGCATAAAGAACTTTTCCATTTGACAATGTATGATGCTCTGTAAATGCTGACATGATCTGTTACACTTACATGCACCTATTGGAATGGATATTTATTTTTCTTTTAAAATACTCATGCATGCCCTAGGGATGCACTCAGGAGCTTTCAGGGTTTTGGTTTCCTCTGGCAGGCATGGAGTCTATGACTTTAACGTGTTGCATTCACTAGCAGACACTGAGGTACCGTAATTCACTTTCATTTATAGTCACTATTTGGAGATGTACTTTTCAGTTAAGAGCTAATTTCAATTAAATTTGCTTTTCACTTTACAGAAACATATCAAATAGTACTTAGCTTGACTGCGCTGTAATTCCATTATGTCACATTTCCAGTTTTTATACTAGCTCCTCTGTTTGAATNCTATGACTTTAACGTGTTGCATTCGCTAGCAGACACTGAGGTACCATAATTCACTTTCATTTTTAGTCATTATTTGGAGATGACCTGTACTTTTCAGTTAAGAGCTAATTTCAATTAAATTTGCTTTTCACTTTACAGAAACATATCAAATAGTACTTAGCTTGACTGCGCTGTAATTCCATTATGTCACATTTCCAGTTTTTATACTAGCTCCTCTGTTTGAATGTAGATAATAAAATATCAAAAAAATCTCCACTCCAGAGTGCACTGACATTTAGTATCTTCTTATTTGCAGTAAAATATGCAAAATTTAGGAAATTCAAATAATTTAGATTCCAGAAGGCAGGATTGCAATGCTCCTTAGGCCCAAGGACAACTCTTCATCATGCTTTTGATCAGGGCTTTGCAGTCACACTGGCAGACCACTTCGATTTGACAGTGACAAAGAGAAGATTTAGCACATGGAGTGTCAGTAGTTGAGTGAAGCACCACAGCTAGATCAAGCACTAATGATAAATGCTTAGAGTTACATGATTTTTAAAACAGACTGACCTAAAATGTCTCTGTCTTTTTAAAAAAAGTTCATAATGAAGGTCTTAATAAACTTTCCCTGGAGCTGCTCTGCCATCACAGTTGCATCATCCTGGCTGGGCTTGGACTGAGTCACAGCGTTATGTCATATTGCAACAATATATTCTCATGTTCACTTTGGTAGCATGAGGTCATACTTTAATCATAAATTAAATCTGAACTAAATAAAATAACCCATTAGTAAATACCAGCAGGGAAGTTTCATGTTATAAATCATGAATGAATAAATTTTATAAATTTTTTCTACTTGTCTTTCCTAGAAATTAGTCAAAAGCACTTACTGATATTTGAGTCACAGAATCTTATAGGGCTGGAAGGGACCTTAAAGATCATCCTGTTCCAACCCTCCTGTCACGGGCAGGGATGTCACTCACTAGACCAGGTTGCTCAACGCTCCAAACAGCCTGGTCTTGAACACTTCCAGGTGTCAAGGAAGCAGATTTATTACAGAAACCACTGTAATTTTAAAACCAAGATAAATATTCCTGGCAGTTTTCCCAAAACATTATTTTTGAGCTAGATGCAGTTTATAAGTAAAGCATTTGCTCAATATTGCTGTTACAGAGAACAGAATCACCAAAATGCCCACAGAAACTTCCGTAGCCCAGTCCTTTTTAAAAATGTTTTTTCAGCCTGGGGCACAGGCTGAAATAATATATATAGCACAGAGGGGATAATTCATAATATTTCCAATTAGATTTTAAAACCCTTTTTTTGCTTTTAATTCCAGAATCCCCTTTTACTTGATGTCTTAAGGCTTTGCTCTGACATCTTGCAAAAGTGGGCCAGGATCCAAATGTTGGATCCAAACATGTGGAAATTTTGGATTCAGAACTACTGCATAGTTAGAATAGGCCCTTCTTTCCCTCATAAAATGAAGTGAAACAGCTGTGAAGAAACCCTGAGCTTCGATGAATAAGATAGAGATGTCTGTGATTTAATTGATTTGGACTCTGTATCTAGCCTGTATTTAAGTTCTAATACTGATCCAACATCAATAAACAGCCAAATTTTACCATTTTTTAAAGTCTTGAGTTAATGCCACTGTGAAATGTTTTTTAGCTTTTTAATTTGAAATTTAATAACTTGGCATTCAATGATACTCAGTGGTATAACAGATACTTGATAATGATGTCTAACGAAAGATGTTAAAGAAAAGTAGCACTGAATCTTCATTTTGAAAACTGAGGTCTTTCAAGTTCTTTCAGTTTTGATGTTATTTTGGCATAATTTTAAGAATTTATTATTGTTACCATATAGAACCAGTTAGTGAAACTGCTGGCACTTCATGTGGTTTCATGAATATTTGTTTGGTGTAGGACTAACTATTAAGTGTATATATTTTCATTTTATGTGAAGGATTTGTAATGTGACTGCAAAAAATTCTGCTAGTTTCAGTAAGAATTTTATGCACTGTATGCATACCATAAAGCTCTCTTGTTCCAGTAATTAAGGCTTATTTATCTGCCTTATTTTTTGAAGTTTTGACATTCTGGACTTTTACCACAATACTTTGGGTTCTGTAAATTTTTTTAAAGGTTTTAAGTTGGCAGATAATATTATATTTCCAAAGTAATTTTCAGCGTAAAATGAAGCAAATGGACTATGTATTGCTGCTAGAGCAGAAATAAACTAAGGAAGCTGGAGTTTGAAATGGAGATCTCTTTTATGGTTTAAGTTTGAACCAGGGATAGATGTGGATTCTCATAAAATGTGACTATCATATAATTGTTTATGAGTACAGCATTGTTTTGCTTCTTAGATTATAACAGCAAAAAGAAACATTTCTTTCTCTTTAATATAGAAAAATCACTCTAGAGGTCTAGAGTTGTAAATATTTGTTCTTTTATTGAGATAGAAAGAAAAATAATTTTGAAAAATAGTAAAATGTAAGAAAGTTGTCTCTGTAATTTTTCGTTTTTACATAATATTTTTTTATATGAATGGCAGACTCAAGTGAGTGAAGATTACCTCTCTGCCTCGCTGTTCTGTTTCAGATGCCAGCATTCAATCAAGACACAAAATTAATTTTCTGAGTCAGAGACCTATGAAATTTGAATCAAATTTTTCATAAGTGTCATTCTGGGTAAATATTCACAAAACACACCTGAAGAAACTGTCATCACTCCTTCAGGAGTTTCACCGTTAAGAAAAGGTAGATATCTGAAGAGTGTGCTCTTGGTCATACCATCTCTTCATATTCCATGGAATTAAATTCTACTCTTCTCACTTTTAAAAATATTGATTCTTTTTCAAGCTAAGACAAATTGTGTGAAAGGGGCTTCTCTTTTTCCAGGAGATAGTTCTGTTGGAGAGCCCTCAGCCAATGAAAAGAAAGAAAAAATGTCAGATCATTATTTTTTATAACATATGCAAGAATACATGCATTTCTTAACGAATACTTGTGAAAATGCAATTTAAATGGTACTCTAATTTTTGCCCTTCTAATCAATTTATAATGAAATCTGTTTACAATTTATGAAGTGAATACAATATTCTCTAAGTGTAGTTTCCAGTCTGAATTTATAAAAAGCTTGAAGGATTTGGGCTGGGTTCTTTACCCTTGTTTTACTTGTTTAAATTGTAAAAGTAATGGAGTGATGTCAGAGATGTAGGAAAAGTTCTGTGATCATTGCATCCATTAAAATAATAAGTGCATGGACATGGTGGCTGACATTCTAACCACAAGCTCACAGCTTATACAGGAGCAGTGGTAAAGACACTAGGTCTGTGTTCACTGTACCAGGTAACAACACATCTGTGAAGGCTTTAGAGCATGAAATTCACCATTAGCAGTAATTTAGTGCCTGAATTTAAGAGAAATTTGTTCACAAAAGAGAGATATTCCAAGATCTTCAGTATTTTGCTGCACTTTCGTGAAAATTCAGCTTTTTTAGGGGTCTGGGATTTCTAATGAAGACAACATGCGTTTCCTAGTTAGAAATTAGTCCAGCATCGATGGATTCAGTCTTTCACTAATACAAAATATTGCAAAACAAACTTTAAAAGTGAATAAAAAAATTTAGTGTAGTCATCAGGGCAAAATTTATCCATAACTATGAGAATATAAAAATGTCTTTTTGTTTTTGCATGTAATCCCTTGGTTAACTGCACCATTTGGCTCTGCTAGCCAGTCTCAAAGTTCCTAATGCACAGGAATTGCTTCCTCTTTTGTCACTGCTTTACCATAGCTGGCAAAAGAGACCTGAACTGCAGTCACCTGAACGCTGAGCCATTGTTCAAATTATAATGCTTAACTATTGCCAGACCACGTTAGAAAACTGTGTATATTTTATTAGCAGCACTGCATATGTTGTGTTATCTGAGGAATATCAATCACAGAATTTAGATGGGGTGTATTAACAGGCCATCCCACAATCAGTGAAGAGCTGTTTCACATGCAATTTCAAATGAGTCTTTAATTTGGTCTTTAATTTGTTGGCAAACGTTACATACTTGGCAATAACAGGCAGGCATCTATCAAAATGCATCCGTATTTCTCCCTGCAGCAGCATCTCTAGCTTCTTTCTTAGTTTTGCTGTATTTCTCATTATGACATCGTATTTTTGGGGACACATGATGTAATGAAGGGCATCTGCTTGTTGAAATCCCTAATTTAATAATAAAGTGATAATTTTACCTAGGCTTTAGGCTACAGAGCTGACTTCTGTCACACTAGCACACTTTACATAGCACAATGCCACAGAACTGGACATGTGTCTGGTCCTCTCCAGGCACACGCTGGACTGGATGTGCTGTGGTGTACTGGCACATGTAGGAAAGAAGGGAACTGAGATTTTGTTTGCAAAATATCTGGTGATCATTCATTTGCTGTTAGTACCAGATTCACCCACACAGGTAAACTTAAACTTCATCTCGTTAGATTACGATGTCTATGAAATGTACCAGGACACAGTAGGCATAGATGGTAGCAAAAAGGCCTTAAGTCACTGGAATGAGTTGAGCAGAGGGCCACCAGGATGGCTGGGGCTGGAGCATTTGATGTAGGAAATGCTGCCGAGAGAACTATTATTTCTGTCTGAGAAAGGGCAGGCCAAAAGAGGATCTTATTGCTGCCTTCAGTTACCTAATGTCTGGTTACAAGGAAGTTGAGACCATACTCTGTTTGGAAGTGCACAGCAAAAGGACAAGAGGCAATGGAAAAAACAATTATCAAATAGATATTAGGATTTTTAAATTTTTTTTTTAATAATAAGAGTCATCAAACACTGAAGCAAACTGCACTGAGACTGAGTAATTTCCATCCTTGGAGACACTAAGAACTGGAAAAGCTGGTCTAACTTTGAGGCTGGCCTTGATTTGGGCCGGGGGCTAGATCAGAGGTCCCTCCCCATTTAAATTATTCTGAGATTCAATGAAAATCAATGTATGGATTTTAAGTAAGATGGAAAGCTGATACACTATTTTCTTGCTTTCACTGCTACGCTTACAATAGAATAGCAAAGTGGAGGTCATTGGTTATACTTGCCATGTAAATTTTCAGTACTGTGGGCTGGTATCCAAATTGAAAGGAAAAAATTATTCAGCAAGGAGTCTGAACCTTTGGCAACTGCTCTATAATCCATTTGTTGGCTGTTTATTTTTCTGTAGATGTAGATTATTTTGCCTGAGCCAAAGATTTAGAAATTAATGTGTAAATATGTGGGTTTTTAACCTGTTTGCCAATAAAAGAGACAAAGTAAAATGAAATCAATGCATCAGGGAGAGATTCGTTGATGTGAGTGGCCTCATCTTCAAAACAGCCAGAAGACATCAGAAATGGCCCTAATGTATTTTAATAGAGTGAAAAGGATTTAAATTGTGGGCTGCTTCTCTCTATTAGACCTGACTTTTCTGTGACATTTTTTTTTCACACATTTTACTCCAGAAGTTTTCTTGTTAACAGAAAATATACAAGATGACCCTGGAAAGTGACCCACACTACCCGGAATGGTACAGTCTGCTTTCCTGTGTGCTTTTACTAGTTTTCACCTACTTCCCTTTTCTGCTTCTGTGTATAGAATCCTAACAGGAAAATGTTTTCCCAGGAGAGTGCTTGATGTTGATGAAGAAAGAAAACATCAGCCTCACCATCTGAATTCCCATTAATGATATCACTGCATCTTGTATGTTTTTTCAAGTGCTCAGGAGAATTGAGCCTGTCAGATACAGATGTGCATGGAAGCACTTTGGCGAGATGATTTTGAAGAGATATCAACAGCTGCAGAGTTCAGAAGTGCACACAGATTTGGAATGGTGTAGTAGACACCTGGTTCTTCCTGAAGTCAGTGGGTCAAGGTCTCTCCTGTTTTGCATTGATATCTATTGTCCAGCTGTTTGGAACGGAGGTGTTCTGTCTGCATTTATCCTTGCTAGATTTTTGAAAGAACAACAGATCATCACCGCCCTGTGCACGCAATTACTGAATACCACACATGAAGAAACTGGGCAATTAGTCAGTGTGGGGTTGTTTTTCTCAGTGTAAAACACAATTTAAATGGTTTACAGTATTATATATACTGTAAATACAATATTCTGGAACTTATGCCATGTATGTCTTTATGGATATAGGAGGCTTCACAATGTAAGGGAAGACACAAGAGGAAATTCACATCCCCATTCAGACACATACTAACGTTAACACTGAGCCACAGAGGGAGGGAATTTGATGCTGAAGCATAGCTACAGCTGTAGAAATGCATCCCCAGAACATGGCTGTAAATGTTTTGTGCTCATGGGTCAGCTGGGAAGGTGACAGTCGCATCCTAGAAGGATTTGGGTCTTCTGAGGTGGGAAGAGTGGAAGAAACTAGTCCTGCCTGCCACTGCCATATGCATTTCAGTAGGATGGAAGATCAGTCTCCTTTTCCTGTGTCTCCTGGTGACTCACACAAAAATAACAAAGGCTCCTGTGGTCTCTCTGTAATTATGCTCCTCTCATCCTGGGGAGGGGCTGATCAGTGCAGAGATACGGACACTGACAGTCTTCCTTCTCCTCTGTATTGCAGAATAATACCACAAGATTTGGATTTGAATGAAGGTTATGTCAAAGGTGCTCAGGAAAGAGTGGCTTTTGCTTGGACATTGTCAAAGCACAGACCTTGATAGGTTTTTATGCAGTGTAAACTGTGTCTATAGCCCTCAGAAAAATCCCTGGAAATACTTGCAGGGCTGGATGGAAAAGCTGAAGATTAAAGGACCCCTCATGTCTGTTCTCTGTCACCAGCTTAAATTTAACCTATGGCAGCAATGAATGAAAGTCCACGTGCTGTTTGGCCTGTGCAAAGACTCTGTAGTCATTTGTGTACATCACAAACGGCCTTAATTGGCAGCTGTGTCAACAGCCTCTTTGAAGGAATTGCGAGTTCATCAGGCACATGGGCAGAGTCGGTCTTTCCCTGGTAAAAAAATACCCCTTTCATACGAGGCACTTAAGACAGAGTAGCATGGGGAAACAGCATGGGGAAACTTGCCAAGATCCTGCCTGGTTTCTGGCCATGACAGTAGTTGCACTGCTGAGGGCCGCTCTCATCCAGTGGCAGTCACGCAGCTCCCCTGTCTCCAAAGCGCCCATGGTGACAAGGGCTGTGCTCCCTCAGCACACACTTGCAGAGCTGAGCTCTGCTTTTACCTATCTGCAGGCAAAAGCAGAACTACCTGCCTTGAAACTGAAAGAACCTTTAAAACTGCTACTGTAGGGCATTCTCTCTTTTTCTGTCCTTGTTTCTGCTGGTTTTTAATTGTTGCACACTTATTTTATGAAAGAAACCGCACTCCTTGAAAAAGCTCTCATGTGACACACTTGAAATAATTTCACTGAACAGTTCTGAATTTTATATTTATTTCTGTGAGGCATCCACCCATGGGCTCTTCCTTAAATGTTTGCAGGTAAAAATGCACTGGTGAGAGATGTTGCTTTATCTCTTTGTTTCCCTCTTCTAGATCTTTTACTTCACAATTACATTTTTTCAGTCATTTAACATGAAAGTACCTACATTCCTTCTGTGCTAGGTAGAGGGCACTTTACAGCAGCAGAGCTTACCAAAGAGTGTATTTATTTAAAGTTTTGGTGCACTGAAGCTGATTATATCAGCCCTGTTTCCCATTCCCCCTCACTGATGCCTATATAAACTTACTCTAGAAAATTGCTCAGCACCCCAGAGTGATACTACTAAAGGATTTAACTCTTATGATTTTTTTTTCAAAAAGGATTCATGATTCTATCTGTATTTATCAATCACCACATTACTAAGTCATTTGTTTAATACTATAATCATAGATTTTGCTAGGGGAAAAGGAAGACAAAGGAAGACACGATACACAACTGATAGTATTACAGCAGGAGGGTTCTGCATAAATTGAGGAATTTTTCCAACTCATTCCCCTGAAATTCTATGAGTTCTCAAGATAATTGCTTTCATTTCTATGCCTATGTGGTGGCCCATGAATTTCTGTCTTGGTTTAACTCCATCTGGCACTGAGCCCTACATAGATGCTCACTCACTCTCCCCAGGTGGGATGGGGGAGAGAATCGTAAGGGTCAAAGGGAGAGAACTCGTGGGTTGAGATAAAAAGACTTTAACAGGTGATGATTCATATCAGATCCAGTCCCGATCCTGTGAGTTGGGCTGGATGATCTCCACAAGCTCCTTTTGACATGATCCTCTGATCTATGGACAATAAGAAAACTGCCGTTGTGAGAAATAAAAATCCATAAATGATTTGTCCCATCTACAAAGCATCTTGTAGAATAGTTAAAGTGTGTCTCTGGTGCCTCATAAAAAAATTACTTCATTGCAAACTCATACAAGCAGGAGAGAAAGCTATCAAACCTCTGCTTTAGCGTGGGATCACTTTAGCAGTCAGATTTGCTGTGCATTATACCTGCAATTATATTTCAATAAAAGGATAGTTTGATTCATCTACCACAAGAATAATTCCTTTAATATTTTCCATTAAACACAAATGAAGAAACAAAACTCTGACATTGTGTAGTTCTCTGTCTGCTGGAATTTTCTTTGGTAAGTGGAAAATTCCACTGTAAAAATCAGACAAATTTAGAATTACCATTTTCTTTAGGCTTGGATGTTATTTTGATTTATATTTCCTTTGAGCAAACACTATTCTTGAGACTGACAGTTCTAGGAGCACCAATTGGACAAGATAGCACTGGCAACCACGTCTCAGCAACTGATCCAAAATCTGAGTTCATGGAGGAAAACAAGTAACTCTTTAATAAGAATTTACTGTTATCTGTTAAGAACAAAATATCTTGGTTTCCTGGAATCTTGTACATAGGAAGAAGCTAGGTCTAAAGAAGTCCAAAGGTTACACAGTGGCCACAGAAATTACTTCATAGTTTTTTCTTTCTTTTCCCAACTCAAACTAAAATTCCAGCCAAGAACTTTGAAAGTGATATGTGTGTCTTAATTTCCCAAAGTTCAGTTTCTTGTATCTTGAAGAAACTTGATTTTAGAAATGGAATATCCTATTTTCTAACAATGAAAATCCTTATGCCTAAGTAGTGATGACCCAAATTAGGACATTTAGAGACTCCAGTCATTTCAGAAAATCCTGAGAATATTGTTCTCTAATAACATTTTTTCCCATGACCTAGTTAGGAACTTGTGCATTTAGTACCTCCTTATCTATTTTATTTTTAGTAAAGTCAATTCTCAGAGGAGATAATGTATAGGATTAATTATATGTGAACTATACATTGGCATTTTACTATTTTGTTTTATACTGGAAATATAATGCCTTCCTATGATTATTAATGCAAAAATGCTTTTTATAAAATACCCCAAATGAAAAAACAGGGCTTAAACTTTCTTTCACATCTCACGCGAAGGCTTGTGAAATCACAAAATAGGGGGATACCACTATTTTGATTGCTTTATAAACACAGTGGCTTGCATTTCTTTAATTTTCATCAGAACTTAGACTTCTAAAGTATGTGATCTTTGTGGTCTTTTGCATTGTGTCATTAGTCAGAGTCTGTGGACACTTGTGGTTAGTTTCATGAAGTCCATTTGTTAGCCCGTATGGAGCACAGTACAGTTAGGTTATGTCAGCTAAATAAAAAAAGCAAAATTTTATTCAAGTATTTTTTAATAAAAAACTGTCAGACTATTCCCTCTCCAGAGTTCATTCATGCAAAGAAAACAGCTAATATTTTAGACCCATACCTAATACGGAAAAAATAATAATTTCTAAATCTGGAGTAAGACAAATGTGGATATAATCCTTTGGGGCTTTGTTCCTGTTTCCTGCATAAAAGCTGCAATTTCTGTAGTATTCTTCCACCTCTTATTGCTTGTGTCTAGACATAAATTGACCATAAAACAATATTAATATTGTATATTGCCTTGGTTAAGAGTTTTTGTTTGGCATCAGGAAAGAACTTTGAACATTTTAATGGCACTTTCTGTAGCACAGTAGTCGTGAATGAGTTTATTTTAATGCAGGAGTAAATTGGTTACTGAAGGTATTTTTATTATGCATCTCCTTGTAATTTCTGCCAAATAAACAAAATATTCCTCAGATAATTGGCCTATTAGTCTGTCACTTTCTAACTATTTTTTCTGTGCTGAATTAAAGGGCCCATAAATCCTAAATTCTTTATTAGCTTGCTGACTTTGCAGAGTTTGATGGTAAGTAAACTGGCATAGCATTAAAGCTCCTTATTGAAGGAAGACAATATGTCTTTTTGTATCGACTTCTGCATGATTCAATTTTCACTAAGTATCACCATGACCTTTATAACAGCACTGTGAACTTTAAAAGCCAGTTTACATGTGGTGGTTAACTTGCCCTTGTATAAATTGGTTCCACGAATGACGACCTAGCCTGTCCAGATTTGATAAATATGCAGCTGATAGTCCAATAATGAATTTAAAAGGTCTTTGAAAATGCTGAAAGCAATAATTAAACATTTTCAGAAGTGGTATATTAATGGGATTAATGAGAGGTAAATGATTTTTCAGTTTGCTTTGCAAATTAGTTCAGATTTTTTAAATGAATATTTCTTCTCTCTACATAAAAAACCCTCTTTGAGCCTTGAAGTATAACTTTGAAGATTTGAAGTCTTGTAACTAAATCAAACATAAGATATCTTTTTCTGTCACCGTAAATATTGCTTTTGACTCTAACATTGAACTCCTCTCTGTGGTATCTGAGTGCTCATCTTCTGCTTTTTCCTCATACAGATGGCATAGATCCATCAGAATGCTCAAATGCCAAGGGGACTTGCTTTAATACAGCAGACACTGAGTGTTCAGGGCTGATTTTTGCACAAAAAGGTAAATCAGTATTCATTAAACCTGTATTTGTGATCTAGGTGTTTAAAGATACAAGATACAAATCTCTTTTTTTGTAATCTCCATGTGTCCCCAGGAACTATTGAGTAGTATAGACAAAAAACTGTATCACCATCAGTGTGCTAATTAGATGAGGCTTACAATCATGTTCATGTGCAGATCATTTCCACATCAATTTCACTAATTTCACTCTTAAATAGAAATGTTCAGCAGCTTTTTTTTTTTTTTTTTTTAATGCAGGACGTTTCATTTAGTTTTAGGTTGAGTTTTTGTTTTACATGTTATTACTAAGACAAATGATTCAGCTGTGTTGGAACAGAAAACCTACAAATGGGATCCAAACTTCATAAGAGAGTGCTTCCCTCTCACACGCATTGTAAATCCAAACATACATTTGAATCCAATACATGCAAAATACATGGAGATATTATTTCTGGATACGTTAGGAAGAGAGTGAAAGACAGTTGTGTAGGCAAAATAAATTTCCATCTGTACTGCAAATTCTCTTTGTAAGTCTCACATAGTTTGTCAAGGTTTACTTCATGAAACAGTTGCAGAGCCTGAGGTTTAGTGGTGATGTACAAAGTTTTCTTTGCTACTGTGCTCATGACATGTACAGAGCATTGCTTAAATTTTCATTGAATTCAGAACAAATCTCTCTTCCTCAGAAGTAAACTTCTGAAATGTGATTTTCTTTTCGTTCTGCTTCCCTCTTATTCCCCATGAATATACAGGATTAAAACCAGCCCTGTCTGTGAAATAATAAGGGTCTCTACAGTAGGACTGTGTGATTTATGCCAGGCAATTAAAATCAATTCCTAACCTACATGAAGCACTAAAAACTGAATTGCTCAACACACCGGGCTGTTGAGAACTGTGTGGTAGATTTTATTATACCATAAGAGCTTTACTATACTGTAAAAAGGAGAAGGTAATTGCTATATGCAACTAATATATTCAATTAGGTAAGGATAATGTTTAATAGAGCTTTTTGTTGGTTTCAGTTGCAACTTGTGAGTTCAAAAGAGAAGCTGGAGTTGGGCAATTTCAGGACGCAAAGTGCTCTAAGTATGATATAAGCTTCAACAGCATGGCAGCAAAGCTATCTTGCAGGGATGTGGTTAGTGTGTGCTTCTGCACTGGCTGAGTGGGATGGCAGTCCTCAATCCATATTGATTCAGTCTGACAACTTGGATAACTGGAGGCTGTTACAATGTTGAAAGAGTGCATATTTTTCCCTTAGACACAATCCCATCAAGCTGTCTGCATCCTGAGAGTAGATCCAGGAAAGTTTCTAATTTTTAAGATAAGACATGAGAACAGCCAAATATGATCACAAACTGCTACAGCAGCTGCATCATGCAGACCTGAAGTGTTATTTTGCTATAACCCTGCGCAGCTTAGTGAAGGCATGTTTCCCTACTAAGCAATCATTAGTACAGAATCACGTAGAGCTATGGGATACCTGGATGGATGTACCCTGGGTGCTTCCATGCACATTAGGAAGACAGATTCCCCAAGGTAAGCATGTGCTGAATCTTTGCCTAGAAGTACTGCTGAGAACCAGGCACTGGAGTTCCCAGAAGATCTGGTTTTGAGAATTATTTATTCAGCGCTGGCTAAAAACTGCGCAGAACAGTCCCAAGGAGAGATGAATATCCTTTTCTTGTCTCTTTCTATTTCTGTTTTATCTCCTTTCTAGCCACCAGTCTTGACAGGCCAGTCAGACTCCCCAGCTTGTTCTTTAATCCAGCATCTCTAAGGTACAAGAACATCTTTCATGTTAAATCTCACCACTGCAAAGAGCTAGCATTTTTTTTTTTTTTTGGGAGCTGCCAGTCAGAAGTACTGCCTGGCAGCTTACACTCCTTCAGTTTGGCACTTTAGGATTTCTTCCTCCTCTCACCATTCTCATTTGTGGCTTTCACCTTAATGCCTGAAGGTTTAATGCTATTGGGTTTGATAATAATGAAGAAAATAAATTAAGAACATACACAAATACTCACAGCAAAGTAGTACGTGCTCTAGACCCATTTGTCTCTTTTGGGCTGATTTTCAGTGGTCACTGATAGGATGCTTATACAGCAACATGTGCAATTTATAGCATTTCCTCTGGAAAGATCCAGATAAAATAAGACATGTGGCCAGCTTCCTTTATTTTTTTTTTGGTTGTAGTTGTTGTTTTTTTGTTCTAAAATTTTACCTGTTATTTGGGTTTTATTGTTCACTTGAGGATATAAAAAATGCAAAAAGGAAGAGTAGCAGTCTCCAACTTGCTTTGTGTGCAGGAGTTTTTTACATATTAGCAAATTATGGCAGCTGAGTCCCCAATATGCCTGATTTACTTCTAAAATCTGCTTTCAGGTGATGGTCCAGCACAAAGGAGTTGATACTTAATTATCAATATTCCTCAAATTAGATTCTTTTGCTGACCATGGAAATTCATGTGTGTCAGTGTAGCAAGGTGTTACTCTGTTTTATCACCCTTCCTATTGACAATCCAAAGGCGTCCTGGTGATGCTGACGGGGAGCAGTGCCTCTGTTCTAAAATTGGACTCAAGTAGCAGAAGGTCTCTTGCAGCCTCCTTACCCTGGAAATGTCAGACTATGAGTTGGATTTCCCTCAAACTGTCTGACAGAGGAGGTATTTCATTCCTGACCAGGCAGGCTGTGCACTCAGAGCATTCAGCGGAGGGGGAGAATCAAGCTCTGAGCATGAGCTACTCCCTGCCTCCCACAAGGTTCTCCTCTTCTAGCCAGTTCATTTCCAAGATATTTTTATTCAATGCCATTTTCCTCCTCCACCAAAAGACTGGGTCTCAAGCCAAAAATTCAGTGAGTCCTCTGCAGCCTGCTCCAATAGGCACAACAATAACCTAGTTAATAATGTTCTCAATGACAACAGTGCTGCCTGCCCGTGATGGTTATGGCAGATACCGAATGCCTTGGAGAAGTCAGGGAGGCTTAAAGAAGAAGGATGTGGTTTTCACCTTGAAAAGATTTCTTGGGTGCCACTCTGTGAGATGTTTCAGACTTGTCTCTGAACTAGGATGACTGGTGCTACCCATGTGATGTTTGAGGCAATATCCTGGAATTAGTGATTTATTGGCAATTCTGGCCCTGCTTCTTGCTGCCACATCTCTGCTGATTTCTGCTCTGTTATTGTCAGTTCCAGGAAGCTCCCTTGCAGGTGAGTCCAGAGCTGCTGTATAACAGCTTCTGGTAAAGGATGCAGTGAGTGCTCAGGCTCCCCATCACTTGTGTCTGGTCCCCTCCAGCCACCCCACCAACTCATGCAGAAGCACAGACATCATGATTAAGGATGGTAACACAAGCAGCAGTACAATGAAGGCCTCTACATCAGAACAGGGAAGTCATGAGCACATTTCTGCTGTACATTTTGTTAAATCTGTGTCTAATCAGTTCATTTTGACTTGAATAAAGTGTCCTGATCTCACCAGTCTTTTTCCTTGTCCAATGCAGGCTTTTGAACACCAGAGGAAACAGACTGTGATTGTGTGTCTCTTAGCTCCTTTCTGCAAAGGCTTTGAAAGGTGCAGCGGGGCTGAGGCTCAGGCTGAGGACAGAGATCCACACCCCCACAGATTGTTTGCTCCAGGCTGGAGTGGGACAGCAGGAGGGTCATGCAGAAACCACTCCCTCATAACAGCAGGCTGAAACAGGATTCAAACTCATGGTGAGACAACTCTTCCAGGCACCTCTGGGCAGGGGAGCTAAAGCAGTCTCACGAGTTGTTACTAAAAAGCATTGCAGTCCCTAGACCTGCTTCTGTCCTCCCTCTCTGAGGCGTTTGGGAAGCAGGGAACAGCACATAGAGGAAGGGAGGAGTGTAGAGGGTGGTACTTTCAGACTCCTTTGCTTCCTGCTTTTAGCAGCATTTTGTTGGACACAGGAATGAGTGCTAGCAGGAAGGTGGGAGCAGAATCTGTCTCAGAGTGTCTTTGAAGGTGAACTTCTGCAGTAGGGAAGTGTCCTTGGCTCTGTAGCTGAACTACCTCTTTGGAGAAAGGGAAGGAGGGAGGGAGGAATGAACCATTAAATAGTCTGAATCTGAATGCAGTCATAATATAGTTGGCCTGCTCACTGCTGGCAGCCTTAAGCTCTCATTTCATAAGGTGAATTCAAAAATCCCTGGAGAGGTTATCACTTTCTCAGACTATTACTATATATGTGTATACATACAGGAGAAATATATATTTCAGTGGAATACATATATTCTTAGAGTTTTACAAGAAGGTTGCAAATTCTTTTTGAAAGGAAAAAAGCTATCCTTTCACACTGCTGAAAAATATGTTACATGTCTCATTCTCCAAGACTTTGCTAGCACAAAAAATACTATTTTTCTCTCAGTGTTCAGGCTGTCTGTGGGAGTTGATGACAGTAAACCACTGGCTATCTCCATTTGGAAGTTACTTGTCTTCACGACTTGCTCTGTTTTCATGGGGAAGGGTTCAGAAAAGTGAATTTTCAAGTGCAGTAGCCCAGGATTTTCTTTATATGGGCCTGAAGAGGGAATCCAGAGTCCTGGGTCTCCATGAATAAGGGTGGAAGAGCTAGGGATGAGCATCTGGCAGAATAGGGCCAAGTAATGAGCTACTATTTGATCTTCCTTGTATCAGAACCACTGTGCTTACAAATAAGGAATTATTTTCCTATTGAGCACAGAAATGGTCTTTGTACTCTTTTATGTCAGTTGACTGCATGCCCCGTGTTTAAGATGCCTCAAGGCTAGAATAGTTGTTTTCCTAGAGTCAAACAGCAGTAGATGTCTCAGCACCAATTCAACGTAGCTCGAAAAGCTAAAGTAGGGCCAGTCTGGAATCTAATAGACCCAATTGTATTTTCCCTCTGTAGTTAGAGTTTTGTCTGTGGAGTACCAACTCTTTAAACTTAGTTACATACAAAGTCCACTTGGAAAGTAAGAAATACGTTCTTATATATCTGTGAAAGTCATCTGACTAGGAACCCAAGCATTTGGTTCTCTGATGTGAAAACGGCAATATTCTGCACAGCTGGAAGGTAATGGTAAATATCTTTCCTTTTGGACCATTTCTAAGTCTATAGAAGCATTAGAGTTTCTGCACAAAGGGAAAAATTGATGTTGTCACAAAATTAGTCTTGCAAAACCTGTTTTTGGATTTCTGCAGGGAAAGGGTTGTGCTTTTTTTTCTATTGGTACATTCAGATACAAACCGAAAAAGGCTAAGTGTAAGGGAAGTGGGTTAAAAACAAATTTGAAGTACAAAAAAATTAATAGATTGGGTGAGCGTGGAAAAATTCTGACAGACTATGTAATTAAAAAGGTTTATTTACCTTCTTCTCTGTGACCAGAAGTATAGAAAGCCCAAGGGGAGGAGAAGTGGAATGAAAAACAATATTCTGTTAATAACCCAGCTGGTCAGACAAAGGAAGTGTCTGTGAGAGAGAGCAGAGGGGAAGTGGGAGAACACTGCCTGCTGTCTCCACATTTCCTAGTAAAAACTTAGCAGAATATTATGCCTATATTCCTTCTAACTCCACATTCTGGGGAGATGCTGTCAGCACCTTTCATGACCCAATGCACTTTGAGTCTCAGCCCCAGCAGGTCACTAGTCACAGTATGCTTTTGGTGGACGATTTGTCTCCTGGGGAAGGCACAGAACTTGAGACTTTCATTCCTTTCTTTTCATGTCTTTGAGCCATAACCTGCTCCCTGAAGTCATTGTTGTCGTGGGATTTCCTTTTAGTGACCACAAACTGCATTGCCAATTGCGCGTTCTGCCACTAAGCAATTCTTACAGTTCTCTGCAGCCAATGGAAAGTGCATTTCTAGCAAGGACTGTGAATGGGTAAAACAATTATGCATTTGCAGCCTAGAAGATTTGAAAATACTGAGGCAGCTTCTTATTGTCAGAAGAGCATTTATGATTGATTTCTGTTCAGATTTAACTGGGCAGCATACTGAGACAAGTTCCTTCAAGGAAAGTTAGATCTAGATCTAAACTCTGATACTGTGTGATTGCTTTCTGCTTACAACTGGACAGCAGATTTATCCAGAAGATTTGAGGGAGAGGTGGAACTGAATGACTTAGTAATAGGAATCTATGATGTCATGCCAAGGTTTTCAGCATCCTACATGTAATATTTTTCATGGTGAATGCACGTGGTTGAACACCACCCATCTGTAGGAACCTCATGGTGATCAGGATGTGGGGTGGCTATTGGGAGATCTAAGGAAAAGCAGCAAACTGAAAAGCAGCTAATGTGGTTTCCCAGATTATGTTAATTTAAACAAACATGGCTGTTGCATGGAGTTTCCCAGTGCATTTGTATGAGAAAATGCAGACATGGATATCTTCTTCCTCTGATGTTCATTTTACAATCTCCTTCAAGTGGCACCAAATTTTGATGGCATTTTCAGAATTCTTTTAAATAGACTGAAATTACTCTGAGCCACTCCACTGTAAAATCTCCACAGTTTGGAAAGGCATGGGGTAGTCCTGCTGAAAGCCAGAAAAAAAACCCAGAGAACAAAGAACAGCTACAATAAATAATAATGTTCTGAAAAAAAATTACCAGAAAGACTGAGAGCCTGCCACCATAAACATTATTTTACAGGAAATGACAGTTCCTTGAAAATATTGAGCATAATTCTCTAAGGGAGAGAGAAAAACAACAAACCCTTTTCAATTTTAGAATTGCCAATGATGTCAAGGCTAAACCATTTCTGTCTTGTGATCTTTAGTGGATGGTCTCTGAATATAAGTGCATCAAGAATATAAATGTAACTGCTCCTGAAACACTGGATCCAGGAGCTCTAGTCTGAGCATGGCCTTTACAGTGCGACTGTTGATTATGTGCCATGGTTTAAACCCAGATGGCAATGAATTACAATCTTGATTCCTACGTATTCTCCCTCAGTGCAATGCGTGAGAGAATTGGAAGGGTAAAAGTGTCTTTATCCTGTGGGTTGGGATAAAGACAGTTTAAAGGTAAAGCAAAAGCTGTGCACACAAGCAGAGGAAAACAAGGAATTTATTCACCACATCCTCTGGGCAGGCAGGTATTCAGCCATCTCCAGGATCAGCAGGGCTCCTTCACACATAACAGTAACTTGGGAAGACAAACACCTCTTCCTCCTTCTCCCAGCCCTATATCCTGAGCACAATGCCATACGGTATGGAATGTCCCTGTGGCCAGCTGGGGTCAGTTGTCCTGGCTGTGTCCTCTCCCAACTTCTTGCACACCCTCAGCCTTCCCACTGGTGGAGTGGCATGAGAGGCAGTAAAGGTTTTGACTGCTCAGGAATAACAAAAACATCCCTGAATGGCCAACACTGCTCTCCTCACAAATCCAAAACATGGCCCCGTACCAGCTACTGTGAAGAAAATTAACCCTGCCCCAGCCAAAGCCAGTACAACAAATTAGCAGCTTTTCAGCCTTATCCCAGCAGCTCATCCAGGAGAGACACAGCAGCACTGAGCTCTTTGCTTAGGATTTGAACTTTGCTATAAAGACACCGGCTCTTCAAGCATGCTACCACGTGTCTCAGTGGTTGACACCTGCATTTTGGGTTGGAGATCTGTGACTGGATGCATGAGACAAGTAGGAAGGGGAGGAGAGGCCAAACTGGTGTAAACCCTGTCCTCTCCTTTTGAACAGGCTGTGTGACTGCAGAGGTCATGGATGGTGTGTACATCTCCTAGCTATGGGATGTCTCCAAGGTGACACATATCTCACACAGACACTCAAAAGGTCCATAACTATTTCTGCTTCTCTTTGTTCATCAGACAACAATTTGTTTCTAAAAATTGGTTCTGAGCCTTGAGGATGCTGCTTGTGCCTTTCTTATGCTCAGGTAACAGTGAATGCTGGCACCTAAAAACTCTGCATTAACTTAGAAACTTGGGTTTTACTAAATACTACAGCCTGTATGCAGAGAAAGTATAAAACAACCATGGTTCATGGGGCCTTCACTTCCTATTTTTAAACTACTTTACACATACTTTTTTGAGTAAGAGAACTGTCTCTTCCCCCCCAGTAGTGGTTTAAAACTGTAAAAATCATTTGATTACTGTCTTTGTGCAAGCTTTTATTGCAAAAACCAAGCTTCAAAACAAAACAAAGACAGAAGAGAGTAAGGGGAAACATTTCTCTAATGAGAAACTCAAGGTCATTCCTCTTATCTAGTTTGTTTTCATCTGCAAAGAGACATGCATCATATGTTTAATAAAGTATTTGATCCCAGCCAAAGAGTTCCTATCCTCCTCCGTTGGTTTTAGTTCTGTGCTCTGTTTGCAAATAAGCAGAAGTCATTTAAAATGGGTTTGGGAAATAGTGAGAGAAAAACAACCTGAAAGAGAACCACTGCAAAATTATTGTTATATATGTCAGTATTTTAAAAAGAGATAGAAGACATAGAAAAAGGGAAAATGTTTTTCCCTTCCCAGATATACTTGTAAACATAAGGGAGAGGAGGAAGCAAGGGAAGGGCAAAAAGGGGATCTCCTTGTCTTGTCCCTAGAATGATAAAGCTCAGCTCTGCCTCCAATTTCCATGACATTTGAAGCACCTCATTCTTGATCTGTGCTCAGAATGTTTGAATCAGATATTTCACTGTAGTTCTAGAGGCACCAGGTCTAGGCCAAAGCCTACATCCAGTCTTGCCTTGGTTACCATTCCTGGTTACCTGTGCTTTGATGTGCAAGGGGGGTAGTGACAGTGGTGGTCTGGGTTACTCTTTTCTATCTCTTAACTACAGAAGCCAACTTGTTTTTATCACTTTGGATAAGGTGAGAAAATATAAAGTTTAGCATTCTGCTTAACTACATTCCTCTGTATCAAAATAAAAATAAATCACATAGTGACAGTAGTAAAATTTAATCTTTAAAGACATACTAAAACTATGTATTTTCTCCCTCTGACTTTTCTCTTTTGTCTTTTCTAGTCCTTGTTTTACAGTAAACAGGATTTTTATTTTTAAAATTGGTTTTGCCACTCTTCTGGAGGAAACTTGTACAAAAAAGACAGAATATTGCAACTGATATTTAAAATGTTGTTGTTCTTTTCATAACTGTTCAGGATTTTCCTGAACATGCAGAAGAAGTGAGAAGAATGCAAGTTACATGATGAGCTTTACGAGTGGGATGTTGACTGTTTGCAATTTTCAGAAAGTCCATGCAGAATTTTGCAAAATAAAAGACAGTAACTTTGTGGTTGCTGAGGTGAAATACACACTTGGATAACGTTATGCCACTTAATTTTTCATTATAAGACATTTTCCTCAAATTTCAGGAATTCCCTAAGTGTCCAAACTAAACTGTGTTTGTAGCTGTGGGCTGATCAAAACCTGTTGCCCTCTACTGTTTCATTTTTATCATACAATCACAGAATGGCCTGGAATGGAACGGTCCTTTAAGATGGTGTAGTTCCAACCCCCTACAGTGGGCAGATCAGGTTTCTTAGGGCTCACTAGATCAGGTTTCTTAGGGCTCTGTCCACCCTGGCCTTGAACACTTCCAGGGATGAGACACCCACAGCTTCTCTGGGCAACCTGTTCCACTGCCTATCTCCCTCTGAGTAAAACATTCATTCATAACATCTAATCTAAACCCACCCTCTTTTAATTTAAAACCATCGTCCCTTGTCCTGTCACTATTTGCCTGTATAAAAACTCCCTCTCCCTCCTTTTTGACAAGTCCCCTTAAGGTACTGGAAGGTCAAAATGAGGTCTTCCCAGAGCCTTTTCTTCTCCAGGCTGAACAACTCCAGCTCTTCCAGCCTGTCTGCATAGGAGAGGTGCTTCATCCCTCTGATCATGTCCCTCCCCTGGATCTGTAACAAATCCACACCATTCCTAGAGCTGGACACAGCAGCTGAGGCAGGATCTCACCAGAGGTGAGTACAGGGCAGAATTACCTCCCTCAACCCTCTGCCCACTCTGCTTTTGAAGCAGCCCAGGAGTGCACTCTGGGCTGTGAGTGCACATCTCTGGGTTGTGTCCAGCTCTCCATCCACAAGAATCCCCAAGGCCTTCTTGTCAGGGCTACTCTCTATGCATTCCTCTCCCAGTCTGTGTTCATGTCTGGGATTTCCCCTATCCAGATGCAGGACCTTGCACCTGGACTTGTTCAACTTCATGATGAGGCTCTTATGAGCCGACTTCACAAGCTTGGTCCCCCTGGATGCCATCCTCTCCTTCTGTTGTGCCAACTGCATCACTCAGCTTGGTGCCATCTGCAAACCTGCTTAGGATGCACTTAATCCCACTGTCTGTGTCACTGATGAAGACATTGAGGAGCACCTGTCCCAGGACAGAGCCCTGAGGGACACCACTTGTCACCTACCTCCACCTGGACATAGAGCCATTGTCCCCAGCTCTCTGTCTGTGTCCATCCACCCAATCCCTTACCCTGCTCATTTCTCATTCCAGCTGAGCTGAGTTGACCAAGGAGGGGCAAGGATGCAAAGGGCTTGTTTACTCAGCCCAGTCTCAGGTATCTTGGGCTGTAGACTCATGACCTCATTGCAAAGAATGCTACTGTGCATAGCAGCCAGGCAGTTTTGGCATCCTGCTGCCCTTCTGTCCCTACTGCCCATAAGGGCTTGGAATGGGCAGGTGAACAAGGAACGGACTCATTGCCAACCCTCTAGTCTTGCTAGGGAGTTAGTGGAGGGAGAGATCAGTACCTTCAGGGAATAATCCAGCACTCTCAAAACAGGAGCTCTGGATTGCCCTCTGGAGGTGCCTGCAGCTCTCTCTTAACTTTATTGGAAGACTGGGCTCCCAAGTTGAGTGGTGAAAATATCCATGTATGAAAAACATATCACAGACCTGAATTTTATATATGCCCACTTCAGCTGTCAAACAGGTCACCACGAGAGCAGAAGTTTGTGCAGCAGCAGAATCACTTGAGAAAATGTAGTGGTGCAGATTATTTGACCTTGGTACTAGTACTATGTGTGTGTTTGAGGGCTAGGAGCCACCTCCTTGAGCCTTGTAGGAATACAAAAGATGTGACAACTTGTGCTTGCTTCACCGTTTCGTGCTACTTGCAGGTGGATGCCTCATGGATCTGTCACACACAAATTACCTGAATCCCAGTACACCTCTCTGTACAATAAAAAAAACTAAACAACAAAACAAAACCAAGAAATTGGTTTATGAATCCCTCAGTGTCAGACAGCTGCACATCGACATTTGAATCTGATCCTCTGGAGCTCCTTGTCCTTCTTTGGAGATTGACTTGGACCTGTGAATAATAAACCTACTCAGAAATTGAATCCACTTGTCATATTAATACATGCATTTCCTTTGTTTTCTGGGCAGATTCAACACTGTGTTTAGTTACTACTTTCTTATTTTCAGAGAGATTTTAGCAATTTCAAGTGCATAAATTCAATTAGAAAAGAAAAATACGTAATTAATGGGAAAACATAATAGAACTACCAGGGTAAGTACAATTCCTCAATATAAATCTGAAAGGATCTATTCCCAGAATGAATTTCAAAACTTTTTGTTTATACTCTCTCCATAATGCAGATGGAAAATTTAAATCTCTGGATAACAATCCAAAAGACTCAGAAGCAGTGAAAAGAACCTCACTGTCTACCACAAAGTAGGTCTGCCTCTATAATTCTGTTTGGTGTTTTTGTTTTGGTGGGCTTTTTTGTTTGTTTTCCTGGCTTTTTAAAATTTATTTAATGAAACCGGTTTGGCAATACTTATGTAGGATCCGAAATATTTTCCATGTTCACATGCCTGCATTAATTTCACATTCAAGTCTCTGTATCCCAGACCATAGGAACATGCACAATCACAGAATCACAGAATCACAGAATCATTTAGGCTAGAAAATGTCTTTGAATCATTGAGTCCAATGACTAACCCAGCACTGCCAAGTCCATCATCAACCACGTCCTTAAGTGCCACATCTACACATTATTGAAATACCTCGAGGGATGGTGACTCAGTCACTTCCCTGGGCAGCTTGTTCCAGTGCTTGACAACCCTTTCAGTGAAGAAATTTGTCCTAATATGCAATCCAAACCTCCCCTGGCACAACTTGAAGTGCTCCCTTCTCATCTTAAAGAGAAAATGATATTTAGATTATTTGGAGGGTTTTTAATTAGTATTTTGCAGTCTATAATGCAATTCTTAATCAAACTGGTATCTGACTGAAGAATTAAAATTGAGCTTTTTTTGAACAAAAATATTAATTAGGATTCCATCCTGTGATTCCAGTCATGTACTCTGTATTTTTGTATGCTTTTTCCAGTGGTGTTCTTCCTTTTAAGAATGAAGGCAGTGTTTTTCTAGGACAAACTTGTCCTCTTGTGCCATGAAACAGATGTGTTACAAGCAGAGGTATTCCAGGTTTTCTCACAGTGGTCAGTGTGCTTGTCCTTTGCCAGCTTTGACTCCTTGGCTTAGAGGAGAGTTTACAGTCCATGCCTGTTGTCCAGGTCAGCACTGATGTGTGCGGGGTGTCTGATCCTTGGTGCCACATGGTGTTTGAGAGCTCAGCATGAAGCTCTCTCCTTAGTTCAGCGGTAATTATTTGGACCTGCTGAATTTTCACTACTAAAGAAATATCTGTCTGACCGCAGAAACAGTCCCTGTAAATGAATTAACAGGGATTTTTTTTTTTTTTTCTTCTTTAGCTGTCAGGCAGCCTGAATGACTTTCCTGTTTCACCTCAAAGTGGACTAAATTTCTAGCATTATTATCTAATTATAGCACTGGTCATTGGGATGGAAAATTATTGCTGCTTGGTTTTCCATTGTTGGTTGCTCTGGGGACAGATATCTCTATCCAAACCAGTTAGTTTTAAAAAATTATTTTTAAATGTATACTGCTGTATGGAGCAACGCTGCCAGGTAATTCTCTCTTTAGCCTGGAGCCATTCATCAGCTGACTTCCTCTCCTACTTCTCAACTCCCTCTTTCCTACCCAAGACAGGGATGAAACACATGTGTGTGTGAACATAAAGTCATTTCCTTCCCTTCTCTTCCTCATTTTGTCCATCTCCTCCCAGCCAAGTTTATCCTTTAGTTGCTAAGGGCTTCTCTCCAGGAGATTATCCTGGAGGGACAGGAAGAATGAGAAAGGGGGAGAGGTGAAGGACTGTGTGTCTGCTCACCCATCAGGTGACTGAGCTAAGGCATGCCAGCAGCTTTCCTAGCAGAGCCCTGCTGGAGCCACTTCCCTTTCCAACCTGAAACTCCCATCTGCTTCCTTCCATTGCAGATCCTCCTGAGGCTGCCTAAGGTGTGGTAACGACGCACACGGATTTTTATAAGGATTTTATCAGTGTCCATTTAAGGGAAGCAAAATGACAGGTTGTGCTTCTCCAGCCCTTGCAGAAGAGCAGGTGCTGCAATTGTAGGCTCTGCAGAAAGGCAGGGAGGGATGAGGTGGAAGACAAGGGGAAACTGAGAAGAGACATCAGACTAAATGCTTCTCATTGTCTTACTAGAATGGAGCGCTCCCTGCCCACGAATCCCACATGAGGCAAGAAGAGTGTTTTTAGGGCATGCCTGCCCACTGCCCAGCTTTCAGGAATGATGCATTTCAGTCACAGTCAGCCTGAACTGGATCTGAGCTCAGGACCTGCAGGAGTTAGTGGTTTCCTTGATTGCGTAGGCTCAGCTGGAGGAAGGAGTTCTGGCTGAAGGACAGGTGTGTGAAGTGATGTCTGCTCTTACACTTGGGTAATAAATCTATTATTTTACTGTTATACTGCTCCACAGAGAATTCTGGTTTTGGTCCAGCATGCTTTGGGATCTGCTCAGCCTCATTTCTCTTTGCTCTACACTTGATGCCGCCAGCAGAAGTGTAAATTGCAGCGGTGCTTCTGTGATGCAAAGGCCCAGCTCTCTGCCAGCTGCTAATCATATCCCCAGCACCGCAGAGCATTGCTGACAGCCATTTCCAAAGGAATCCAGATGAACCTTTCATGTTTTAATTCCAGCTAGCTCAGATCTGTTGCATAGCTCTGTGTTTACAACAATCTGGGCAGGAGTGTCTTGGACCCACTTAATTTCATCATGCACTCTACGATCATGTTGTAATTATCCATAGTCAAACCAATGGTCTTGACTACAGAGTATGACCAGGAATAATTGTATTTCATGGCATTGTTCCAGCTTGTTTAAAAATTTTCTTTAAAATATGCTTGAAATGTAAATGTGTTAAACAGATACTCTAAATGGTTAATTCTTTTTCAGTGATGAGTAGGAAATTTATTACTTGTGGTTTTTTCAGACTGAAAAATACTCTTGACAAACTCTGCTCTTTTACTAGACAGTTTTAATTATGTGACATGCCTGTTTGTTATTTGACAGTCTGCTCATGGTTGGACTCTGAACATGCAGGGGAAAATTTATGGCTCATTGTTTATTAAACAACCCTTCCAGATTTTGCACAATCTTTTCAAAAATTCTTCCAATATATAGTATGATTACATGCAGGCATAGTTTACTATGCATGCTGAATTAGAATTATTTATATGTTTTATTTTATTTTATTTTTTTATCACTACTGAGGTGTGGTGCTTAAAATTCCCAGTCATAATGAATGCCGCTCCTAATGATTAACTTCTGATCTCTGTGGATGTGTTCAGTATCAGGAGCAGATTTCCTTTATAATTGTATCGACAGTCAATGATGCTTTGAGATACCAGTTGGATTCGGCCAGGTTTGATGTCCTACAAAAGGTGATGAAACTGAACTGCTTCTGTTCTCTCCTGTTGGTTTTTTCTTTATTCTCAGGTAAAGATAATAACATTTTGATGCTTCCTAATTGATCAGATTGGAAAACCCATCAGAACAAGACCAGCAATCAGCAAGAATTTCTATAAATATGTATTTACTGAGCAAGATGGAAGTTCTAAGACTCTGTGACATGAGTTGTGAACACTAACAAAGGCTGAGAGGCAAAAAAAAAAATCAGACCTTTGGTAATGTATCTGATTTTAGAAAGATTCTGCACACCCTTTGCCCAGTTCTAATTCATCTGAAATGAGTGGTGAAATTATGGATTAATGAACGGAAGATAAATCAAGCATGGAGGAAATTTGGAGGCTCCTAAGACACTTTCCTGCTCTGCTGGGGCAGCTGAACATTTCTAAGGGTGCCTACTCAGCACACATTTGAGTGGAATGAATTTCCTTATTGTAAGGCAAGACGAGCTCATAATTTAAGAAGATAAAATAGTTACTGACTGCTGATGGTACTGGAGAGTTAAACTTACTCTGAACCAAAAATCAGTTTGAACTATTTTTTTTAAACTTTTCTTGAACCAGAACTGAACTTGAATATTATTTTGAAGTTTAACTGAACTTCATGCTGGAAGGGAACAATAACAGCTTCAGTCAGAGCTGAATGTGAACTAAGCTTAAAAACTGAATTGCTTGACTCCTGGTGAGCCACTGCAGGCTGTTCCCCCAGCTGCTGACAGGACTGAGCAGGAGGAGAATAGGTATGAGGAGCAGGATGTTTTCATGTATTCTTAGGGAGCATGGATCAAGAGACATAACACACTAGTTAATCATCACTGCAAATGTTAAAGCCATTTCCTTCCCCACAGGTCCCCAAAGCAGGACTCTCATATTGTAAGAATAACAAATATAAACCAGCACTGTACAGCAGTGAGTGCCCTGAAAAGGCTTCAGTAACTTCTCCTGCCTCTCAGTGGAACTTAATGCCTTGCTGCCTCTTTGTACAGAGGAGTTTTATTTCTTCAGCTAGTTTAGCACTCATTTATGGAGCTTGCCGACTGTAAGGATTGTGTGATCACATAATACATACAGATGTACATGTATCCATAGTCAAGCCCTTGTTATATTATTCAGTCTCTGACTGTTAGAACAAAGGCATGAGCTCCTGATTCAAACAGCCAAACAAACAAGAAAGCAGGCAATAAAAAGCTGTTTTTCTGAACAGCAGTTTATTGGACAGTCAGCTCAATACAGTCAACCTCAACCACCAATTCTAAATGATTATATTCTACCTAATGGAATTGGTGACACAGTACATTCTGGTATTTTTCCCCCCAGTAGCTCTCTTGACCTCTGATACTAGTCACTGCCACTGATTTTGACTACTGGATGGAGTGGGAACAATATTTTTCAAAAAAAATCCCAAGTTGTCACTGCAGAGAAATGTATAAGATGAGGTAGAGCAAATCTTTTCATGTCTGAAGTTTGTTATTTTATAAAAGTAAGATCGTTTTCCCACTCTTTACTAAGGCTTCATCAACTTCCCCAGTGCTAAAATGTTTTCTCCCAAGGTGAGTGTTATACACCTGTGGGGTGAGATCCTGGTAGCTGAAGGTAAGGGAAAGAAATGCTGGTAGGTGATGAGACAGCTACATGCACTGCTAGCACATTTACTGGATGCTGAAGGACTCACACAACCTGGTAATTTCCTGTGGTTTGCAGAGGGAAAGAGGAAAACTGTGTGGCCCACAGTGTGATTTCAGTAAGTTTTATGCTCTTAGGAAAGAAGCAAACCTCTTGCTTCATATTCAAATTGCTTTCATGTCACTTGAAAAAACTGGCATTAGCTAAATCAGCCCCTGGCCTATTTCTAATCATTGTTCTCTGTTAAGTACACTTAATCCAACAGACAATTTCCCCATTAATTCAGTTTCTCTCTCTATCCTTTAGTCAGTCCTGTGCTTTATTGCTTCCATGCTGGCTAAAGTGCCTCTCCAGTTTTCAAGTTAATGCATTTATTGTTTCTGTCAACAGCTGAGCTACAGAAGACGTACACAATTCTTTGTAAGGCTTCATATATTTCTTTATAATTCTTACCACTCCAGAGGTGTGTGGTTGGACGATGGATGTTTTGTTGTTCTCTCAAAATTCTGTGTACGCAAACAGTTAATTCCCAGCAGTTGTGGGATAGAGACATTGTTACTTACACGAAAGACATTTTAGCCAAAAGGTGGCACTGCGGCTGCACAGATTTTGCAGTAGATGAAGAGTCTGGTAAAATACAAGAGCCACGCAATACATTTATTTAAACTTCTCTTTTCATACAGTGTGAACGGTAAGTATTGAAAACTGGCTACTTATTTCCCAAACACTAGCATAAAACCAATGCTTTCTGAAGTAAAGAATTTGGGAACTGTACTATAAAGCTAATAAATACTTCATCATTGTTTTAGTGAATTTGAAAAACTCAAAACCAAAATGAAAACAAGAAAACAAAACAACCCCCCCACATGATCAACATCTGAAAATGTGTTGCCAAAGTGCACAGAGTGTTTCAGCTGTACCTGTATCCTACACACAGAGACTATTATTAACTGCTGCTTTGTAGCCTCTAAGGCAAGGAGAGCTTCCTTGGGAACTTAAAATTTTTGAGATGGATCCGGTGGTCTTAAAACAGTGCCAGGATTGACTTTACCACAGTCTGCTCAGACACTTCAGCAGATTAAGTACTTGCTGATTCTTGTTCTGCCACCTACAGACACCATCGCTAGGTGTGTTCACAAAGACTGATGTGCACAGAAACCTGTGCCAGGAGACTGAGAATCACATATCCAGGCTTGGTTCATGGCCCAGACGTGTGGGTGAGCCACTCTGGGCCTGACTGCGGGGAGGGAGGGAGGGAGGAACCTCCACAGGCAGTGCCCTGACACCGAGGCGTGGCATTCCTCCTGCTGGCACCGAGCTTCCTTGCAATCTCTGTGAAGACAGACAGAGGTTATGTTTTAACTCCACACACTGCTTGTGAGCTCCCTGTACCTCCGCAGAGGAGGCTTAGGCTCCATGATAGGGTTCTTTTTATCAGACTCATTAGGCACCTGGAATTACTGTCTGTAGCTGATTTTTCTTAGCTTTCTTGAGCATTTTCATATATGTAAGTCTACGGTTCTTTACTTCCCAAATATACTTGTTTCAGGTTCTGTTGGCATGTTACATAATATTTGAATATCCGAATAATTGCTATTATTCATAAAACAAAAGTCAGATGTCTGCATGGCTCAATACTTGTCATTTGAACCCCCCAAATGCATAGTTTTAATTTTTTTAAAAGACTTTTTGTATTTTCCTGTGAGTCATCTTCATGTTTGCAATAGTTTTTTCTCTGTAAGAAGGATATGAAAATACTTTCTTTTAGAAAGCACGGGAAAGCAAAATATGCTTAAGTAATTATAAGAGTAAAAAAAAAAAAAAAACAAGAAACAAAACCCAAACAAGACTTCAAGAGCAAAATCTAGGACTCCTTACATTTTAAGTAAGACTGGATGAGGTTCTTCACCAGGAGGAAGGGCTGAGGAATTATGTGAAGGACCACAGGGTCACTGCTCCTGCTTTCTCTAACCCCAGATCTTGCATGGGGAGTGAAGTTACCTAAAGCACTGCCCCCAGGAAGAGGATGTTTAATCTAAACTTCCCTCATTTAAATATGAGGGATTGCAATACATTGCCAAAAATGAAACGCATTTTTACCTGTATTGATAGCAACATTAATAAATTTCTATTTTACAGCATGTCTATTTCAACCCTGCCAGTGAGGTTCAATCAGTACACACACAGAGACACAACACCTGGACCTTGAAGCGATCCCTTTAAACCCACAGCACTTTCTAACCAGCACCGTATTTTAAAGGGTAAAAAGCTTTCCAGAAAAGTCAAATACATTCCAGCCACCGGAGATCTATTTTTTTTCCAGGCGACAATTTTCTTGTGGACCTAAATGTGCTGCTGAAAGGGGAGGGGGAAGGGACGAGGTGGAGGAGGAGGAGGGGCGGGAAGTGAACAGATTAGAGAAAACCGCT
>VXBU01018930.1:138532-532425 GCA_013400315.1 Bombycilla garrulus | reverse complement strand
AGCAGGGGACGGGCGATGCTCCGCCGCCGCGGCGGCTCCGCTCACGGGCGGCCCTAGGAGCGGCGGTGGCGCGCAGAGAGGGACGGCTCTCCGGCCGGCCGGCCGCGACCCCCGCCCGCCGCGATGGCCAGCGAGGTGGTGTGCGGGCTCACCTTCCGGCTGCTCCTACCCGTGTGCTTGACTGCCGGTACGTCCCTCCTTCCCTCCTTCCCTCTCTCCGTGGGTCCTCGGGCGGGTGCGCGTCCCGGGGCCGTGGGACCGCCGTCGCTGCCCGCCGGGGCCGGCGGCTCGGGGGATGCTCCGCTCTCCTTCCTCGCGGCATCTGCCCCGGTCCGCTGTTTCTCTAACAAGCTTCAAACTCCGTAACTCGCCCCTAGTCTCTTATATGTTTGTTGCTGTTATTAACTTTTGCCGCCGTTGGTGCCCACCCGGGGGTGCGGGGCTCGCACGTGTAGCGGGTCTCTCTCTGCTCCGGCATGCGGGGCTCCACGGCTTTTCTCTCGGAACAGCCGCCGGTGATTCCCGAGTTCCGCATAGTCCCGCACCCTCGGGCAAGGCGTGGGAGAGAGGAGGATTCAGGGCTTGCCCTCCAGGCAGGCTGGTTCAGCCGGCGTGTTAGGGTTTCGGGGCTACTTTGTAAAGAGAAGAGTGAGCGTCTTTCAAAAGGAGCAGTTCTCAAATTTACGGAGTTTTTCAGGAGTTATATTTTCCTTACTTTGAGAGAGAGAAATTTCAGTTTGTTAAATCGCGTTACTTAGCAGGCGGCCATCCAAGAAACGAATTACTTTTGGATGGAGAACTGCGGTGTCCAGCCACGGGTGAATATGTTAATATTAATCCGTGCCCTCCGTACAATTGGAAAAAACCTCTGAATAAGTCCCGATTGCCCGTCAGATCGCAGGACGACGGGGTGGGTGGCCTCATTGCCGCGGTTGCGGAGGGCAGCTTGGCCGGGGCTGGTGCCCCCCGGGGTGGCGGAGGGCTGGGGAAGGGGGGCCGGGAATGGCACAGCGCGGAGAGAAACCCGTCCATAGTCAGCCTCGCGTTGCGCATCCTCCGCGGGCGGAGGAGCGGTGCCGGCCGTACCTTACGGGACTCTCGGGCTGGTCCCGGGCCGCCGCCAGCCCCTTCCCGGCCGCACGGAGCGGGCCCCGAGCGCCGGGGCTGCCAGGAGCGACTCCCACTCTCCATGCGGCCACGCATCCTTCCCGGGACTTTGCCCTTTACTAACCCCACGGTGGCCCGGCCAGCACATCTGTATTTCAGCGTCTTTCCCTCCACCCTGCCCGGGAGCTGCCCCACGCTCTGCTTCCAGGTGCCCTTCCCTGCCTCCGACTTCTCCTCCGGGAAGGAGGACGCGGCTCCCATCCTCAGCCCCGCCGGAGGCGTGCGGGACGCAGGGCGCTCCCTGGTGCCTCGCGGTGTGCAGCCCTGCTGCTCCCGCGGCCTGACAGTGAAAATGCACTTTTCCGCCGTCGCTTTGCCCGCGGCCGTGTGGTGGGTGCTGTTAGCGCGGCTGTATGAGGGGTGAGATGGAGGCAGCTTTTCAGACCGCCACCAGCATCTGCACCCGCTTTCTGCTCCTTCCAGAGCCCCTGGCCGCCCCGCAGGTGCCCAGCGCTAGGCTAGGGTGGCCACCCCTGGTGCTGGGAAGGGCACAGTTGCACTGATCTGTGGCAGCAGATGAGGGGCTTTAAGGCTGTCCCTGTGCAAGCAGGTGTCTGTGCCTTGGTGGCCGGCGTGCAGGCACGCTGTGTGTGGAGGTGGCAATGCATGGGGCAGGTGATGGGATGCCCTCAAAGCTGAGGGGTGCAGGTGCCAGGCAGGTCTTTCAATGCCAGCATTAGTCATAGAGCTAACTCCCTGTTTGGAATCAGCTGGGCCTCACATTTTCTTTAAATTTATGAAAGATCATTAAAGTGTGAGGATGAATTTACTGGAAAGGAAAATGAGGAGACGAAGGGATTCTAGAAATGAAATGGTGTTTAGGTTAATTTTTTTAGTATCACTCTAATAATACAGTATCTTGCCGTGGTATTAATATAGGAGGGGTATTGCTCTGTCAGGTGTTCAATCTGGCTGTTGCCAAACTCTTTCTGTATCAAAACAATTTCAGGTGAAATGGTTTTGCTGTCCATATTCCCGATATTTAGTAATGCAGAAGTACTTTCGCATTGCAGTAATACCTCCACAGATGAGAACTGATGTTGTCATGAATTGCTTATGCTCATAAATCTTACTCATCTGAGGATTAATCGAAATATAAAACCTGAAAGAAGCACTTCCCATTTTGAGTATGAGAAAGAAATCCCACTGCGGAACTTTTGGGTTTGGACCTGGCGATCTTGTTCAGTTGGATTTGAGAGAGGTAACTGGACAAACAGCTTTTCTCTCACTTTAGTATACTGTGTCTGTAGGTGTTATGTTTTTCCCTTTACAAACTCTTAGCAGAGCTCTCACTAGGGCGAAACCCAGTTCAGCTTGCTTCACTCTCACATTTACCTTGTGTCTGCACCTGAGCTATTCCTGAGCCATCCCTGAGCCAGTGCTCTCTTCCTTTCCAAAGCATCAAGGAAGTGTTTCATGGGCTTCTGGAAAAGGCTTTTTAGAGTGATGTTTTTTTGTATGACTTAGGGTGAGGTTACATCCGCAGCTGAAAAGCTGCCACAAGGACTCACTGCAAGACTGATGCTCTGTGTCTCCTGCCCCTGTCTGGGCAGTGAATGTGTCTGGCACTGCCAAAAGGGTGGAAATACAGAGTGGTTCTCTTGGTTCAGAATCCACTGTGTGTGATTTTAAAATGCTTAGTACTACAATTACTTATCATGGTATAATTTGCTTTTGTATCTAAGACTAGAAACTAACAAGTAAGTTGGAGAGTCGTGACCAGGTGTGTGGAGGGCAATGACAGCTGTGGCAAATTCATTAAAAATAGTACATCTGCCAAGCTGAAAACAGATTCTTTAAATACTGTTAAAATGATTAATGCTTTAAGTCTTAATACCTTAAATATCTTAAGTTTACATACTTTTAAAATAAATAATAGTGCTAATTTGCATTTATAAGAAAATGTCAGTTTGCTGGGATGAAATGCTTTCCAAACACTGATCATGTACCACGTAACTGAGAAAACACAGTTCCTTGAAAGAACTTTTAGGTTAGGATCTGTAGCACTGAAGAGTCTAATCTTGTGCAGGTAAGCCTAGATGTTTCCATTTAAAGCTCAAGAACAATGCATCTTGAGCCTCTAATGAAGGCAGGAAATTTAACATGCACAAAATGAAAGGCTTTGGAGATTGGAAAGCTGATTGTAGGCTTTTGACTTTAAGGTTGATCCTCTCATGTTATTTTCATGATAAAAATCTTACCTTCTTTCCAATGTGATCCTGGAGTTTAAATAGTAACTTAGAGTAATGTGAAACTTATTGCGGATAAGGTGGTGTGTTCTGTAATAAGAGAGAGTTGGGTACTTTATTGGATTTTTTCTTTTTTTTTGGTGTGATTACTACAATGTGATATTGTTTCTGTAGTATAGTAGTACAATGCTGAAAAAACAAATAACAAAATAGAGGAGAGGGAGCTTTTGGCAGTGGTGGAGGAAAGTGGGCTTTTTGTATTGTGTCTTTTAATGCTTGTGCCTTGGTGTGAACCTGTCTTTTTTTGTTACTCATATGTACTTGAAAAATGCAATAAGTGATTTCTTGGTGTAGAAGTAAGGCATCAGAACACTCTTTTGGTAATTGCCTTGTTTGTTTTATAGAGACTCGAACCACAAAGCTGGCTTACTTGATAACAGTGTTTAATTATACTGCTTCCAATTGTTTTACTTCACACACAATTAATTATTTTTCTCTGAAGCAAAATAGGGTTGTTTTCAAATGGGGTGCAGGGGATAAAATGCTTAGGACATTTTTCCAGAGGACAGCGTTCTCTGGGTTTTGACTGATGCTGTTGGACTGTGTTATCAGCAAATGGGCTTCAGTGAGGTAGTTGCCTGGGCCAAGTGCTTCCCAGAAGTTACACTTGCTTTCTGAACTCTTGAATTTTGACCCAGATGGATTAAGAGCTGTAGGAGCTTTTAGAAGATTTGGGGTTTTCTGAGGGTTTGAGTGCAGGTATCACTGTTTTGTAAGCAATGGTGGGTAAAGAGAAAATACTTTAGAATTTTTTTTGATGACAGAGTTCAGATATTATTTGGAAATTTTCATTACTTTCTTTGGGCCAAATACTTAAACTCCTGGTAAATAGCAGGAATTCTTTATCTTCATTTTGTTTTTTTAATTTCTCCTTTCAGCAACCAGTACTCATGAGAATGATACTGAATGAATCAGAATTAGCATCTCTTCAGGATATGAACAATATGTTACCGAGAATATTTCTTAAACCATTACAGTATTTTCAAAAATAGATATATTCACCTGCTGGAAGTGCCTCAGTATGAATGAGGTCTGTATTCTGCCTTGGAAAGAAAAGGTAGATTCCAGGATGCTTGGGTCATCTTTTACCCCAAATGAACAGATATTGGTGAAAATTTCGAAGGGGAAATACATGAATTTCTACATTACCAGGTACTAAAATGCTTCTTAAATTACATGTTTGAAGTGTATTTCAGAATCCGATACCTCCCTATGTATTTTGCTGCTCTGAATTATCGCTACTCACATTTCCTATAGAGAGAATAAATTTGACAACTGTAATACTAAGGCAAGCCAGTTGAGGCAGTGAACCACGCTGTGCTTGGATTATTATTTATTTTATGCTTTTCATTGATTTCACTGGTGGTAGCTGATCGAGAAATGATCATAGAATACTACATTTTGTTGCAGTTTTCGGGTGACTGAATGATTGTTATGTGCCTGTCTCTGCAGGTGGTGTCATGGTGATGACGTAGCAAGCTGTGATGCAGGACTGCTCAGACTAGAGGGCAGTTTGTGTAGTGGCATTGCATGTGACAAACTATACGTACATGTCACAAAACTTGGATATATTTTTAAAGTTGAAATAAACTTCCTGTAGATGGGGAAAGTTATGCCTATTATGCTCTAAAATTGGTCAGTTGATGAAAAGAAGGCAAAGATCAGACTGGTGGGGTTTTCTGTCATAATGGTGACATTGGGGAATATTTATTGTGATGTACCAAGAGAATGGTAGGGACCAGCAGGATAAAAATTCACATGGGACTTTCCATTACATTCTAAAACTGTGCTGGTGTCCCAGAACACTCATAAAAGTATTAGTCACAGCAACAAAAAGTCTTGGGACCATTAGTGGGTAGCATGCTGAAAAAAGTTAACTTGGGTATCTGTTTGCACGAGAGATTTTAAACCAGCTAAAATGGAAGCTTTCCTTCCCCATTCAAGAGATTTAAATTATTTTACCTGGCTTCTTTGATTACAGGAGGTTTTGCCTTGTTCAGTGGGAGCAGGTGAAAGGTGTCAAGCGGGAGCAATATATCCACATCTTTGCAGGAGCAACATTTTCCAGGGTTAGATATTCTGGTGCACAAAATGTCATTGCAATCCCTGTGGCTTTCACCTAGGGTTAGTTAAGATCCAGAGGAAAGAGTTTTTGGAGAGTGGGGACACAGCTGTCTGCTGCAAGTACAGTGCTCCCCCTCTCTAGTGTAATAGCCATCTCAGGTTGGCTGCCTCTGCTTCTGCCCTAGCACTCAGGCTGGAAGACCACTTAGAGATGAATCCCTCAAAAAATAGGAATAAAACTTCTCTCCATAAGTTCTTAACTTCTCTACTTATTTATCCTAGCCATCCTGTTAAGTGGTTTCAATCCACTTAATTGCTAAGATGAGCTAAAACCAGAACCTGTAAGTTTTCAAGGATTAGTGTTTGCCTGGTGGGTAACTTGTTCCACAGATAGCGTTGAACGCGGGAATGGAAATAGTGGGAGACAGATGACTAGCGAGAGTTACTTGAAGAAAGTTCACAGTTTGCCTGGTCACTGTCAGAACTGGAAAGCATTTGAATCCTTTATTTGTTGTGCTGGAGCTTATGCCAGTCATGTCATGCGTGAAATTCCCTGTCTTCTAAATTGCAGGTACAACACTGAGCCATATTTTATTTTTTAATTTATTTATTTAAATCAGAGCAGTCAAATCAAAACATGAAGTGACAGAGACAGGAGGTCAGGGAAGATAATGATACTGTTATTGCACCCTTATGTGTGTAGCTATGGTGCTTTTTCATTTCAGGTATTTGCTAAAAATCCAAAACCGCAGGAAACAACAATTGATACACAACAGGCAGGGGGACAGTTCAACAGTTTTAACTACTTAAACACTAAAATAGTTTTGTGTTACGTCTTTACCAACATGTTTTTGGAGTAGCAGAGTTACAAATGCTGGCAAAAGCCGAACAACTTCAGACTGGCTGGTGTTGCTAAAAGGACTCTTGGAAGGAAGTATCATCCAAAGGATTGTATCTGAAAGGGACACCAGAGTAAACACCAGATTATGTGCTCCTTCAGAACAGTAAAATCTTTTCTACAAGTGTGTAAAGCTGCTGAGTGTTTATGCTCCACATTTTCTTCTCTACATGTCTTTTCATTTTCAAATTATAGCCATTGTGAAGCTGTGGTGTCTTTTCTTGAGGATAATGTTTCGCTTGAGGTACATCAGTAACTGCTTTCAGATGTTAGTCTGCAGTACAGTTTATTTTCCAATGTGAAGAATGACGTTTGCAAGTTCTAATTAGTGAAAAAGTCTGTATAGTCAGTAGATTGTAGTAGCCTTTCTAATATCTTTCGACAGTTCTAAAGATACTCTAAATATGATTTCCTAGTAAGAGGCTATATAATTTTTTTTCCTGTACTGCAGCAGATTGATCAATATTTGTAACTAAATCAATCCAGATTTGTTTTCTAGGGCAAAAATTTTCTGTAGCATTACTTTAGTGGTGATCACAGATCTTCAATCTGTCATCTTGATAGGTCTCTGAAACTAAGCAAGTCAGAAGCTGGTAGCCTGTAGATAAGTTTTCAGAGAAAGTGCATTTTTTGCTGCCAGGAATATGAGTGAGGGAGCCTTCTCATTCTTTTACTGAGGGAAACTGGTGTACTGGGAGTTATTTTGTCAGATAAATCAGCTGTTTTGGTGTGTTTGTTAAAGTATATCCCTTGATGCATTATGTTCAGGATGTGGTTGTATTAGTGTACTTCTCTTTTCCTGAGGGTCTTACCTGTCTATTTCCTATGTTAAGCAGGCAGTTGTAAAACCTGAATGTCACATTAAGGTTGCTATTCTTTATTTTAATTTCTTTTATATCATTAATTCTGAGCTGCAGTGTTAGCTTTGATAATATCCTGTGGCAATGAATTCCATGGGTGAATTCCATCATGAATAAAAAAGAGTGCTTTTTAATTCATTTTGAGTTTGTTGCCTTAGTAAATAATCCTTTGGATGGGAGAAAGTATGTATAATCACTTAAATCAACAACAGTGTAGTGTTCTATTTACTCTAACACTTTAGAATAACATTTGCAAGCATAAAATCAACCATTAAGATTAACTGTAGAAATTAACAGCTCTGAGTTTCCTATCAATTGTCCAGTTCTGAAGAGAAAGGGATGAGGATTATGTAAATCTGCCTTCCCCATGAAAAAGGAGTTTCAGGACAGGTGACCTTTACGACTTGTATAGAGAGTGCAGTGTAGCTCTTCTCTGAATTTGTTCAGGTAGTCTTTAGTTTGGAAGGTGTTTTATAAAGGAAGTAAAACTTTAAGTGACTGTGTGTTTGTGAGGGGTACACTAAGCACTCCTTTTTGGGCAAAATTTTCTAAAGCCTGGGCAGACATTGCATGTTCTGTTGACCATTTCCAAGCCACTAATTAGTTAAGATAGCTTGACACAACCATAAGTTAAAAGTGAAGTACCAAATGGTATTCAAGAGGGGACCAGTTCTGTCCCTTGATCAGGAGTTGCATTGGTGACTGGAAATGATTTCCTGAACAGTTCAGGGGTTGTGTTCTGGACTCCTGTTGTGCTGAGGCGTGCCAAACACTGTGTGGTTAGAGATGCTAAACAAGAACAAGTGCTGTCTTTTTCCTCCTTGTGCTAATGCCACTCAGTAAACTGTATGTTGATTTTTTTTTTCTTTGCTTAAAAGATGTGCTATTAAAGAAATTAGCCCCGAGGTAACTCAGTTCCTTTTGCTAGCAGTCATGTATTTCAGGTTGCATGTATATTTTAACTCTAGTTTAGCTTTTTTTTTAAGTGCAGATTGAGGTTGCAAAGGCTCGGAAAGGAATGATAAGTGAAACATACCAGGTAGCCAGTGTAACCCTCCCCTTTTGCAGTTTGGTAGTAGGCCTTTATCCAAATTGATAAATCTCCGGCTGTAAAAGATGATGCTGATTACACTCTTATGCATCTCTGATGTTGATTTGCTTGTCAAGGAAATCCAGCAAACAAGTGCAGTGATGCTTACTCTGAATTTCATTTCATTACACTATTATATATTGGGAAGTGTCTGGAACATGCAAAATGGTTGCATAGAGGCTACATCTGTTTGTGTTGGGCTTTTCTTCCCTACTTATATCTGTGGCTTTTTACAACATCTTTCAGAATTGAATAGATTAATTCATAAACCAAAGGAAAGTGAGGGAAATCTGTCTCCTGATACATCTGTCTCTAGACAGATGTTTGTAGAGATCTGTCTCTACATACAAATCCTGATGTGTGTAGAAAAAATTTACAACTATAAATAAATATTAGATCATGTTGTCATCTATGACAGTATTGTTTAAAGCAGTATTCAAAAACGTATTTCAATTCATAACTCCTTCACTCTGTGCTTACAATTTTAAAAACCTGCCCTATTACATTCTGTAATAACACTGGGTTTTTGACACAGTTACGTACTTAAATATACTTCTACAAAACAACAAGTTAAAAGAAACTACATATTTTAACCCTTCAAAACTTTGTGAGAGACCAAACTTTCTGGTGCATGTAGAATTTTGAAGTTGCAAGCATAGAATTGTAATTATTTTATTTGGTTTTGCATGAGTCATTGACACCATCAACATTTTCTTTAAGGGCCGTAATTGTATATTTCTGTATTGAAAGTAATAGAGAAATATTTGTGCCTTTTCTGAATGCTAAATAGTAAAATTGTTTCCTTTAGGTTGTAGTGCTGTTGGCCAAAGAAATTCTGTTGTGATAACTATACCATCAGCTAGAAAAGCTATGCAGTCATTTTGATTCTTCTCATTCCTCCTCTTCCTTCTTTCTTGTCTAGACATTTAACATGCCAAATAACTCTAATTTGGAGAATAAATATCTGTGAAGTATGACACAAATCTCTTGTTTGTTAGCTAAATGTGGGACATGTATATTTGCAGTATAGTGCTATGTAAACAAAGCCCACAACTTCCATAGCTTATTTTCTCAGAATTGAAAGGAAATCAGTAACCAGCTTTTAAAAAATTTGCTTTAAATTGTCTTTGCTAGGTTCTTAAAAACAACACATCTGGTAGAGATAATCAAGTTCATGACTTTCTTCCATCATTTCAAAGTATAATTGGGCAACGTCTCCCCAACAAACCAGTGTGATACTGTGTCTATTTGTGAAAATATGTTTCAACTGGAATCTCTATGGTTTGTGATTTTCACTACGCTGCTTCTTATAAACCTCTATATAGATTTTGTAGTTACATGTTCTCTAACCTTGTAGTGTTTAACTTGTTAGCCATTTGTTTTTGTTGAACTGTTTGTTTTTTGATGAGCTCCATCATGATGCTGTTGGTGTACGTAAACATGGCCTGTTTCCTGCAGCTTTTCATTGCCATCTGCATGTAAAGCTTCACAGTTGTTTGAAGACCTTGACAAATATTTTTCTTGTTAATTTGCTGAAAGCATAAGTAAACACAGTTCCTTGCAACTCATTGTACCACAGTGATTTTAGGCATAAATTACTTAGAGATACCATAACTTTATGTAAAATAAGCCACTGTCAACTTCTTCAGTAAGCCTCTCCTGATGCTTACGTTTTTATCATAGGATGTAGACAGACTGAGGGTATAAGACAATTCCACTTGCTGTTTGGAGGGTAGAAATAAGGGTTGAGCTAATAATTTAAGTTCAGCCCTCTCTTTAGAGAAGTCCACGTTAAAACGGAGAAAAGAGACAATGCACAAATCTTGTTTCCTACAACTTGGCTGCTGGGTGAGCCATACTGGCAGTAATAAGGAAACGACAGAAGGTCCCAAGTGGTCATTAGTAGAGGATGAAGCAGTTGGAGTTGCTAGAATTGGAGAAGAAGAATATCAGGTTATTTCCTGTCTGTATTTACTGTTACTGTATTTGGGGGAGTCCTGTTTGTTTCTTCCCTCTGTGGAGTTTGCTGTTTCCTGTTGCTTTTGGAATGGAATAGCAGCAAGATTGTTCCAATGCTGCCCAGTATTGCAAACTGGAAGGAAAAAGAAGGTCTCATTATCAGAGTATCCTGCCTGCATAATTAATGCACGTTAGTCATCGCTGAAATACTCAGAAATGAGAATATAGCAGTGGTTTAAAGAGAGACAACAACATAAAGACTGAGCTAGGCCAAGTCACTGGAGTGAGCCTCTGTTTTGGGGAGAAAGAATAATGTTCTCCTGTAGGCGAGTAATTCCATAGTTGTTCGGTTTGGGTTTCTCATGCATTCCTTTGAAGCAGTTGAGGTTGGCCACACCCCTGCCAACCCTCCCCCAGGTTTCTGGGGTGATCATGGGTCAGTCTTTCTGTTTCCCTCCTCACAGCATCCCAGGCAGGGAGGCGCCTCAGGAGATCTCCTCTCCCATCTTCAGCTCAGTGCATCACTGAATTTAACTGTGATTGCTCAGGGCTTTTTCCCTATTGGGTGTTCAAAATCCTTGAGAACAGAGGTGTACAGCCTCTTCCAGTGCTTAGTTAATCTCACAAACATTGGGATTTCATTTCATTTATTTCCCTTCATCACTTATATCCCCACAACTTCAATTTTTAGCCATTGTATCTCAGTAGGCACCTTTGTAAAGAGCCTGGTGCTGCCTTTTCTATAACCTCCCCTTAGGTCAGGAGGCGCTGTGAACTGATCACAAAACTGCCTTGTCTTGGAGCTGAATGAGCCCTGCCCTCAGCCCCCAAGGGTCTTTGGCACCCTTGCCTGGAGTTTTTTTTATATTTATCAGCATATTTCTTTTCCTGAGAAGGGCCAAAATTGCATGTGGTTTACTGCTAGCAGAAGAAAGGGAGTAATCCCTTCCCTTGGCTATGCTTCACTTGATACAGCCTAGGGGCTTACATTCAGTGTCCCAAGGGTCACTGGATTGGGAACTTTTTGACCTTGTTTGAGTGTGACAAACAGAAAGTAGACATTCACCATTTTTATTGTTCCTTAAAAGAGAAAAAACAAACCGAACAAAAAGCCACCCCAAAAAACCACCTAGAACTTTCAAACTGTGATCAAAGGCTCGCAAGTAAAAATAAATTGATGTTTGGGTATTATATCTGAACATTCAGCATTGCTATCCAGGCAGAACTTTGAGGAATTTTTTTTCCTCATTTTTCATTTAAGGACCTAAGCCTTAAGTCTTTGCAGTATATCCTAAACTCTCTCTCTTCACATGGAAGCAGATGCCTTGGTATGCTCTTCAAGATGTTCTAGTTGAAGCTTTTGAGTTTAGATCCTAAACTGTGTAGCAGCAGATCTTGGAAGTCCTGCTGGGAGGAGTTGTGTAAACTCACTGGTACCTCAAATCTCATGAGAGTGCAGATTTCCATTCCTGGTTTTAAAATAACTAAATTAATTACAGCCTGTATCTGTAGGGCATGTTTGATTTGCTGTGTTTGGGTGCATATGAAATGCGCCCAAAAGCTCCGAAAAGTTGAGCTTGGGTTTCTCATCTGAAAGTGCTGATTATTAATGAATGTTATTCTGTAACATTGGCACCGTCATCAGTCACTGACTTGCAGTGAATGGAATGATGAATTAATACAAGACCCATAAAGTTCATTCCCAACTTCAAGAACTGTCCAAAGCTGGCAGTTCTAAGGAGCTAACTAGCCAGTAAATTATTGGCATTATTTTCCTAGCAATCATGTTCACATTCTTGAATATTTTTAATTAGTCAGTATTTCTTGTTATTCTGCATATCTTTGACAGCTAATTTATTTTAAAACTACAGGAAAAAATCGGCTCTGCATGTTTCTTTATTGCATTCTTTTCTCCTACATGACCTCCATCTCATGTAGAACTGACAAATTACTTTTAGCAGTAGTTATTTTACTGTTGGGTTGCAATTTTGAAACAAATATTTGAAAAACTGGCTTGTGTTTTGGCCATGTGAAACACTTTATGCTGATCATTCAAAGAATCTGTTGTGCTGAGTTCTATAAATCCAGCAGAAGGAATTGTTTCCTTTTTTTTTTCCCTGAAAACGGCAGGATTTATTTTTTTTTTATTTCTTTGACTGTAGCATTCAGTTAAGTGTGCTGCTTTTAGAGGGTCAGACCACTGTATATTGGAAATTCCCTTCCCTAGCCTCTTTCATTCTACAAGAAGCATGGGAGGAGTTACAGTTTAAAAGGGAAAGTTGAACTGTTTGTGACATGTAGCTTTTGGTAAAAGGCAAGTTGTTGGTACCAAAATTTACATGCAACCAGTGGTTTATTTTCTCTTGTTCTGCATAGGTGTGCCCTTGGGTGCCAGGTGATTAAAACATGGAAAACAGTAATCGGTGTACTTGTAGCTGCCCTGATGACTTTCCTGAGGGCTCTTTGTGCTGTTGTAGTTGTGGGAAATACACTCAAGTCTTCCTGTAGCTTTTGCATACAATCTTCTTTCAAATTCACACTTTTCACAGTCTGCATCTGTTGCCCTTTCCTTTCTTTGAAATATTAACACCAACCGCCCCCCCCATGTAGTACTGCACATAAAATATGTACTATGTCGTCTGTTGGCTCAAACTGGTGTTTTATTGTGAGATCATCTTCTTTTCTAAATATAAGGCATTAAAAAAGTAAAGTTATATCTGCAGGGAAATATCAAAATAGCACGTATTTTAAAAAAATGTTTTAAAGAGACCGGTAATTTTAGCTTTAGAGTTTCATTAAGACTGTGAAACCAAATTCTGATAGTCTGTCAAGGAGTAGGTGTACCTCTCCTAGTATGTGAGAAATGAAAAAAAAAACAAAACTAGGAAAGATGGGCCTGAGTCCTAGAATTGTCAGACTCCATGCAATTTACTGAACCATGTGTGCTTGGAGGCACCCATCCTTTTCGCAACTCAGACTCAGCAAGTTTCCTGTTTGCATCCCATGTCTGTGCATAAGGAGTGAATGAAATGTTCCAAAGGTGGGGAGGATGAACGTGCTACAGAATAGCATTTCGAGAATTCATATTACTATTAAAGATAGCAAGGTAAGTCAAGGTACAAGATAAACATACAGTATTTTTTTTTTCTTGACATAGTGAATATTAAATGGGCTCAGGTAATAAATGTATTAGTAAAATTTTTTGCAAGAATTGATACAGTTGTATTTTTTGACATGTTGATGTAGACAGCGAGAATTTGTTGCTTAATTGATTTTAAAATCTTATGTTTCAGGTCAGCTGATTCTTTCATGCATGATGCAAATATATATATATTTTAACTTTTTTTTTTTTTTTGAAACACCATAATGATTCTTAGGGCAGTTGTCCAAGAACAAGTGCTGCCAGTGCCAGAAGGTTATTTGGGAAGGCCAGTATTTGAATTCCCTGAATTAGATACCATATAACACACGATCTTTGCAAAGCTGAATAAATCAGAAGAAGATGTAATACCACATTAGAAAGAAACTGCTGTTGTAACTTTAGATAACTAATAATCAACTTGTCATTCTCTTCATTACTGAGATATGTTTGTATCTAATTAAATTTTTCCTTACACTTAAAATAAGAAATAATCAACCTCAAAGTCAGCAGAAGCCATCTGGTTAGTGTAAGACCACAAATGATGTCAATAAATTCATGATATCGTGGGTGTGCACAAACAGTGGAGAAGGAGACATTAAGAAAGTTTGGGCACAAGAGGAGGAAAATGTCTTTCATGAAGTGGTTAATCAAAACTGTAGGTGAAGATACTATTGGTGTTGTTCACAGAGCTGTTGTTCGTGCATTGGAGTTAGTTGTTTCATGCTTTTTATCATGTTTTTTTCATGTTTTTTATCAAAATCCTGGCAGAAAACATTGCTTTTCAAGCAGTAACAGAATTGTCTCTTCTCATGAATGTGGAAAAAGAATTCTTTAGACTGTCAAAGTAGCCTTTGCTGCCAATGTTTTTTGTTTTGTTTTGCCTTTTTTTTTTTTAATTGCTGCTGTCTGAAAACCAGATTCACATCCCTCATGGATGTTGAGTGTTCTGAGAAAAAAACCACAAACAAATTGCCTCTATCATTTAATATTGTCCTTGGCACTTTTCTTGCAAAAAGAAGCTATGCGAAGATTGCATATTTCATGGCAGTTCACCCTGGCTGTCTGTCAGTTTTATGTTTTAGTATAATGAAGCTCATTATATGTTTAGATTGCTTCTAAGAGATCATAACTAATAAGGTAGAGGCAATATAGAGTAGGATAAGATAGAATAGAATTAAATAATTTAGGTTGGAATAGACCAAGTACCGAGTACAGTGGGACAATCGCTACCCTGGTGCAGCTGGCCGCAGTATTTCTGACACAAATGACCTTCTGGTATTTGAATCTTTGTTCCTTGCATTGATTCTTGAGAGTTTTGAGTGGTCAGCATCCCACAGTAATAATCTGTCCTCTTATTTTGGAAATAATGTAAGTCAAATATAGAATGGGTGGTGCTACCTGAAATATCTTATAATTTTAAAATAATTATAGCAAAGATGCGATATGACAGTTTCTTTGAGTCAGAATTGCTGAAAGTGGTAATATTGAACAATTATATCCGAATAATTTAAATTATGATCTTGTACGAAAAATCAGAATACTTTGCCAGTAGGTAAGAGGCATGAGAAAAAGTCAGCCCCAAAAACATTTCTTAGATATATAATGGGGTTCTGTTAACTTGGAAGCAGTTACTTTCAGTGCACTGACAATTATGAATCTGGGGTTATGACCAGAAGAAAAATCATCTGAAAAAACTTAACTATATGAATTAGGCGTGAATTCGAAACATGATAGAATGGTAACAATTTTAGTTCATTAGGTACCTGTGTAAGACACATGATAAGGCTGAACACTGTGATCAAAGTTTTTGCTGGCTTCCTAGGGAGTAGAAATGAATGCATTTAGCATTCACGGGGGCTCTGTGAAAGGTTGCACTAGAAAATCCAAAGATCCTGTGAAAGAGCAATGAGACAATAAAAGCTAGTAAAAATCGTAAAGAGAAGAAAAATGTTAAAATGTTCAGTGGGTGAGATAAATTTATCATGGTCAAATCCAGAAAACTGTGCAAATGGTTTATATGATTCAGAACATGACCAGCACTGCTGAGAACATCTGCTGGGTTGTGGGTCAAAGACAGCATAGTGGAAAATAACCACATGGCATCTTTCACCAATGTTCATTGTCATCAGGTGTAGTATCTGCCCAGACTTCCAGTTTGCTGAAAACATACCTGTGGCTTAATGTGTGTTTGTTTCTGAAGATCTCTTTTAGCAACTTGTGAACGACTTTGTCTTTGTGAAAGATTTCAGAAAGGTTCTTGGTTTCTTTGTTGGTTTAAATAGTGCCTGTGCAGACATCACCAGTTAAACTGCCTAGTTTATTGGCTGGGATGGTGGTTCTCTTGTAAAGCACAAAATTTTCCAGAGGAAATCCGATTTTATCTTCTGTGCAGTAGTAATGGATTATCTTGCTGATTGTGTTGCCTTCATGGCATTACTGTATTCCTTAATGTGTAGTGAAGTAAATCAGCTGACAAAAATGTGAGAGTGTAGATCTATCCAGTTTTGCTATGTGAGGTGATCTGATCTCCTGTTGTGGTAAATGCTATAAATCTGTAGCAGAGATATAAAGTAATGATTCCTCCAGTACTAGAATTGGTAAGTGGAGGAGTTTTACCCTGTGTTATCCTTCCAGGTGAAAAAGTGTGAAAATCCTATGCCTGGAACAAGACTGAGACAGCAGAGTATTAAAAAGTTGGGCATAGTGGTGGGAATGGATTTGTTTTTTTTGTATAACTAGGAGGGTATGTGAACGCACAAAGGAGGCATTTGAAAGTATATATATAGTAGCTGGTGGGTGAATTTAAACTCTCCTAGCAAGAGATAAACAGATTTCCCTAGCCCACAGTAAAATACCGCCCGCATTTTGCAGCAAAAAAGGCTGTTGTGGGTTGATGTTGGCTGGATGCCAGGCAGCCACAAAAAGCCAGTCTCTCACTCCCCTCCACAGCTGGACAGAGGAGAGAAAATTTAATGAGGGGTTCATGGCTTAAGATAAGGACTGGGAGAGATCACTCATCAAATACCATCGGGGCAAAACAGCCTCCACTTAGGAATATGAAATAAATTTATTACTAACAGAATCAGAACAGGACAAAAAGAAGTGAAATAAACCCTTAAAAACACCTTTCCCCCACCCCTTCTTTCTTCTACATCTGCATACCTGCTGCCATCCTTCCTCCTCACCCTTCTCTTGGCATGGGATTGTGTCCATGGGGAATTGTAGAGCATGAAGAAANGACAGAGGAGAGAAAATTTAATGAGGGGTTCATGGCTTAAGATAAGGACTGGGAGAGATCACTCATCAAATACCATCGGGGCAAAACAGCCTCCACTTAGGAATATGAAATAAATTTATTACTAACAGAATCAGAACAGGACAAAAAGAAGTGAAATAAACCCTTAAAAACACCTTTCCCCCACCCCTGCTTTCTTCTACATCTGCATACCTGCTGCCATCCTTCCTCCTCACCCTTCCCTTGGCATGGGATTGTGTCCATGGGGAATGGTAGAGCGTGAAGAAATGACTGTGACAGTCTAGGACTGGCTTCTTGAAATTTGACCATGGTGCAGTGAGATGGGGAAAGTTAGGGTCACTTTTATCACCTGTGGTTTCTTCTGCTGCTCAAGGAGAGGAGTCATTCCCCTGGTGCACTGTGGACNACTAACAGAATCAGAACAGGACAAAAAGAAGTGAAATAAACCCTTAAAAACACCTTTCCCCCACCCCTGCTTTCTTCTACATCTGCATACCTGCTGCCATCCTTCCTCCTCACCCTTCCCTTGGCATGGGATTGTGTCCATGGGGAATGGTAGAGCGTGAAGAAATGACTGTGACAGTCTAGGACTGGCTTCTTGAAATTTGACCATGGTGCAGTGAGATGGGGAAAGTTAGGGTCACTTTTATCACCTGTGGTTTCTTCTGCTGCTCAAGGAGAGGAGTCATTCCCCTGGTGCACTGTGGACTCCCTCCCATGGAGACAGTTCTCCGTGAGCTTTCTCCATGGCCTGCCTCTATCTCATGAGCAACAGCTTTCTGAGAGCTGCTGCAATGTGAGTCCCTCCCAGGGCACCAGTCCCCCTCAAACTGCTGCAGTCACTCTTCCAGAGGGTGCAGTCCTCCAGAGCTGCTTCCTTGTGATCATCACCACACGCGGCAGGGGAATCTCAGCTCTAGGGTCTGGAGCAGCTCCTCTCCCTCCTTCTTTACTGACCTTGATTCCTGCAGAGTTGTTCTCACTCTGCTCTTCTCTGGCCACAAGGCCATAATTACAATAGTGCAACAGGTTTTTGTTTGTTTGTTTTTTAATTTTTCCTTTCTTTCTTTCTTAAATCTGTTATTACAGAGCAGCCTTGGGCAGCAGCATGTCTGTTTTTGGAACCACCAGGGGCTGGCTCTGCTGGACACGGTGGAAGCTTCCAGCAGCTTCTCACAGGAGCAACCTGTAGCCCCCCTGCTACCAAAACCAGGCTTTGTAAACCCAATCTACTTTCCTTTTTAGAAACCACGTGTCCTCATGTAGGAGCTGGTCAGCTTCTCAGCTTGTCATTTTTCTGGAAAGTGAGTCACGGTTTATAGGGATTGCGTTGGCGTGACTCCAGAACAGTCACCTTTATTGGAAGCAAACTGAATTACAATTTAAGAAATACAAATGGAATGTAGTTTACTGGCCTGCTGAATGTCACAGGAGAGAACAATTAATGAGGAAGATAATTATATAATAATGTGATTGTAGGAGGATTTGGTGTTTCAGGTTATTTTAAGCCCCAGTTTACAAAGTATTTGAAGTTAGGTAGATAAGGGCAGTTAAGAAAAGACCAGGAGAGCAGGCAAGTGGAGCATGATGGCTGAGTGTACAGAGAATAAGGAAGATGTTAGTAGAATGGGAGATGGGGTAGGAGCTTTCCACAGAAAAGGGAAAAGAAATCACTGTCTCATTCGAGAGACAGGGAGCTGAGTAGATGACTTCAAAGAGATTAATGACGTTTGGAAACAGGATAGGAAGCTGAAGAAGATAGCCAACTAGGCCAGCTGGCAGAGTGATAATAAAAACAGCAAATAACTCTGTCAGTAGAAAATATGTTTGCTGTGGTGGCCAGCAAGAATGTGTGAATTCTAGAAATTACAGGGAAGGAGGTGACAGGACTTCCATAAAAACTGAATTAAGAGATACAGAAATAGAGAACTAAAGATTACATCTAACAGGCAGTGAAACCAGAGGTGGGAATTTAGAAGAGAGACAAAGATTATTTTGTCAGTCTTTCAGTGCACCTTTGGGAAGGTGACCAGGCACACAAGAAGAGACATCAAAAGTGACAAATATGAGGTAGTGCTGAAAAGAGGGAGTGGTGAAGAATGCACATTCCAGAATGGAATTTGGTATTTTGGGCTTGTTTTTTGCTTGCAAGGGGTGAAGGTTGTTACTGTGGAGATAGTGATCTACTTTTGTGAATATCTGCCTCTAGTGTGGTTTAATGTGCTTTTCCCAGAGATTAGCGAAATTGCAGGATGATCTGTGGTAAATATTACCTGTTGCAACTTGGCCAAGGTACAGACTTGCCTACTTTGGGAATCAGCTCATTCTGGTTTGCATTAAAAAAGAAGAACAAAATCCCCACCCAAAGAAGTTATGTTGTGCTAGTGCTTTTGTTTCCCCCAGAAATTATTCCCCATCTTTGCTCTTCTCTCCATGATGTGTGGGCTCTGTGGTTCACAGAGCTCTCTGAGATGTTCAGACGTCTGCATGCCTGCTGCCATCCTTCCTCCTCACCCTTCCCTTGGCATGGGATTGTGTCCATGGGGAATGGTAGAGAGTGGCTGTGACAGTCTAGGACTGGCTTCTTGAAATTTGACCAAACTAGTGGTGTGCGTTGCTCTGGGGGGGCCCAACTTTAAAAAAAGCGAAGTAGAGCTCCCGCCTGACCCAGAGCACCCTGTGCTTCCCACGCTGGGCTGCTTGTGCTCCCTGAGACACGGAGCCACCACTGTATGTAGTGGGCTGGCTCTGGGGCTGTCACCGGCAGGAGTGGTGGTCCCTCAGCTGACACAGGGACCGTGTGCCTGCTGCTGGGCACTTCTGGAGATGATGTGCATGGCTGTCAGCTCAGCAGAGATGGAAGTTTGCTTGTCCTGGAGCAGAGAGCTTCCCCTGGCTCTGCAGCTCTGGGGTCCTTGGGGACGCTGGCATGTGGCACAGAGAAGCTGCATTCCTGCCAGTCCTGGGCTTGTGCTGGATGTCAGGAGCACGACTACCCACATTCTCGGCCAATGTCACCTGGCTCTGTCACCTCCTGCTTCCTCTGTCACCACTTGTGCATGGCCACTGCTGAGTTATCATGGTTGGCCTCTTAGGGCAGTGGTGGTGTCCTGTCCTTCCACCTTAACTGTATTTCACAGTGCACCCAAGGATGCAGTGAGCTCCCAATGAGGCACTCAGCCAGTGTAAAATACATTCTCATTTTATGAGTCAGCGGCTCTCTGATTCATTAAAACCATGGTCAGGCAGCCAGTAATGGTGTTCGGTGGTTCATTTACCCAGTAACAGTCAGCTCAGTTGTGTCTTACGTTTCTGATTTTATTTTATTTTTTTACTTTAAGAGAAATATGCTCTTATGCATTCTAACAACTTTAAAATGAAAAACAATGTCATAACTGCATAGAGATACTTCGTGTAAATTAACTGTATTCTTGTAATTTTCAGGAAATTTGATTTTCCTTGGGATTATTATTTTAGTAATTTCATGTCTCACTGGGCTGCGACCTTTTACGAGTGCAGCAACTACGTCTTCAAATTTCTTATTTCAGGACACGTAAAAAAAAAAATTATGCAGTGTTGTCACACACCAATCTACAGGATTCACACAAGTGTGTCTGTTCTGTGTTTCATATTACATTACTGTATCAATTTATACTTAATAAAATGCTGTATATGCCTGAAAGTTAATTTATTAAATAATTTTTTAAAACTTAGAAAACTTGGAAACTTACTTTTTGTTTGCTCAGAGGGAGAAGACTTGCTTGTTTCTGGGGTCTTCTGTTTTACTTAATTTGTTTGTTGTATTGTGAAGATTCTTTAATAATATTTCAAAATAACTTAACTTTGCCTTCTTATTTCAAGGGTTTTTTTTAATTTAAATATGAATATTTTAAAGGCAAAACTTAAAGGTGGATTTGTTTCAGTGATCTCAGGAAAGGAGAAAACCTGCAGAATTTTTAAATACTTATTTGCTTTGAGTCTGTTTTTGAAAAATGGAACGTGTTTATCTGGACAACTGTGAAATACTGAAATGAGATAAACTATTGCAGCTATGGCTGCAATACTCTTGGGACTCCTTAGCCTTGTCCCCACTGGGAAGCTGACTCTTTGCAAGAAATTGTTGTGGGTTTTTTTTTTAAATCTCTTTTTCTTTGTAGCTGTACTCATCTAAGAATTTTGAATACTAGCGTGGGCTGATTAAAACGGCTTCTTGTAAATAACGTTGCTTTGATTTGGTATGCGCAGAACCTCAAATTGAATTTACCTCTAAGACAAACATAACTCGGCAGCAAAAAAAGAATCACCTTAAATTTTTAGAAAGTACTGAATCATGTGTCTGGTGCAATCTGAGTTGGTCCTGGGTAACTGACAGTAGACTTGCTGGCTGTTACTCTTTTTCTGGTGTAGAAGGCTGTGGCCTGTGAAAGGAGGGAAGAATTTTGCCCTTCTGTGATGAAATGAAAAGTGTATGGTCTGGGGAAAAAGGAGGATGCACGTGGAGGAGAAAGGTACATTTATAGTGAAGTTGGGAGAGAGAACATGAAAGTGAGTGCACGAGAGGAGTCACTAAGTGGAGCAGAGACCATTTATTGATTTAGCAGGAAGAAGGAACAAAGCTTTGATCGGGAAGGATTTATGTAAACGGCTTAATGCATCCTCAGATTTGCTTGCTAAGACTGCCTCATAATAAACTGTCTGCAGGGTCAGGGTGCCTCCTGAACTGCTGTATCAATTTTTTTGATTCTTGCTTCTGAAAATACCAGTTTTTTTTATATGCAAAACAATAAACATGTATGCAGATAAGCATTTGCTTGAGTATTATATCTGGTTTTGCTCGTGGAAACAGGGTGTTAATATGTGTTAAAGGATATGCACAGGATTGCTTGTGTTTTTGTGTGCATAAGTAAGGAAATCTGGTTTTGCAAGCCTATGTGGCTATCAGTGGCTCAGTGACTAGGCTGGAAGTTGTATTTGCCTCTGGTCTTTTGTGATACAGTTAAGTTGTCGTGTTTCTTTCACCACGAATAAGTTGCAGTCCTGTAGGACTGTCAGAAGCTGCTGTTCTTGCTACTTGTTTTGATGGTAAAATAGTGACAGAAGGCTGGTAACAACTGAATGCCCTTTTTGTTGGGACTCCAAGGAATACAGCGTATATTAACAAGAAACAGCTATGAAAAATGCATGAAGTGCCAGGAACTACTGCAAACAAAGGTACTATAAACAGAGACATCATTACCTGCTACACTTAGAGAGAGACTTTTTCTGTGGTAAAACACCAGCCCATCTTATTGCCAAAAAAATAAAAATGAAAAAAAAAAAAGGAAAAACTCCTATTCTCTCCATGTATTCCCTAAAGTCTGTCATCTGTTGTTATATGTGAGCTTACACATTAGCACTGCACTTAACATGTACTTAGTGACAGCCCACCTTTGTCCACTCTCAGGTATGTCTGAATAAATTAGATCAGCTTGTTTCTTTAGAGACCTTCTGATTCATGAGTGTGTTCTGCTTACACACTGAGGCAGTGTATGGTCTCCCCACAAACATACCAAACTCCACTTAGAAGTCAAACTTTTGTTTGCCCTGCTCTGGAGTTCCTTGACAATGTTTCTCCAGGCCTTGCATCACTCGACCAAGGGTAAAACCCTGTTAACTCCCAGTGAAAATTCCTTCATAGACAACCTATTCCTTTTTATTGTGGTGCAAAAGACCTATTTCTTTAACATAAATAGCTTTTGTTCTCGATTCACTCTTGGCTTTACTCTCCTGCCTCTTTCATGTTTACAGACACCTGCTATTTTCTTTCTTTTGTCTGACTACACAATTTGAACTCTAGGTCTTCTACTAATTATCTGCCTTACTTTGGACTGAAGGAGGGTAATTGAGTTGACAGGTAGATGTGGTCTAGAGGTGGTTTTACCAGTGATTGATATAAATCCTGTGCCAGTGAAGTTGTCTTTTATTTGACACCCTCTTCTAGTATGGCAATGTCATACTGTTTTTATTTGATCTGCCAATAGAGCAAACACTGTTGTTTATAGTCACTCAAAATAAAAATGAAAAACTTTTTGTTGTTGGACTGATTCATTTTTGGTGTTACTAAGTGTATTTTGGTGTTACTAATTGTAGTAGCATTCCTGTTGTTTCAGTCCTCAGAATCCTGCAGTTCTGGGAAACTGATTTTTCTTTTTATTGAGTGTATCTCCCTGATCTGTGTTATTAGCAAGCTTCATTATCACTCGTATTTTAATTGCCAAGTCAACTGAAATAACAGTAGAGCCCATGCCAAGATCTGTCCTTGAGGAACTCTGCTGGTGATCTTTCTGCAGCTGGAAAGTATTTCCAGCATTACTCAGATCACTTCTGTAGCCACTTCCATTTTATAATTCTAATCCTTGTTTTAATTTGTTTCCCATGTAAAATATCAGTCCTGTAGTAAAGCTGAAATAGAAACAAAGACTTACTGCAATTGTCTAGACTGGTTAAGAACCTTATTATATGGGTCTGGTTTTGGTGAACCTGAGTTTTTATACCTTTCCATGTCTGTGTTTCTTGCCTTAGAAGCTGCTTGTAAGATTTTTTTAAATAGGAACCACGAAAGGATGACAGTTTTTTTCTCTACCCTATGTACTTGTGCTTCTCGTCTTATCCTACCTTTTCTGATTAATGAACTGATTAGAAGCTTTTCCTACTAATTAAACTTTATTCATGAATCCTCCCAGCATCAAGGATAGACTTTTGGTTTAAATAGGTTAAATATGTTCTTAAATTCCCCCCAGACCACATGTACGTTATTTTATTGTGCCTTTTTTTTTTCTTTAGTGCCCAGTGAAGATTTTTTGAAATTTTTTTTAACATTTATGTAGTTAATGGTTGAGTTAATTTGGTCTTGTCTCCCTTTTTATTTGCCAGAGGAGCTTTTTACCAGACCTAAATTACCATGCTGCCAGTAAAAACACCAGTGAAATATGTTGCTGCAGAGTGGCTGGAAAGCAGCAAGGCATCACCGAGCAGGGCTGTCAGATGTGCATTACATAATTGCAAGCTATTTACTCGCTGTCCCTGCTAACCTGCTGAATTGTGTGGCTGGCACGCTCCCATCTCCTCCAGGGGTAACCAAAACAAAGGTGGCACTAACATTGCTCACCTTGATGTGCTGAGAGCCTGCCCTGCCATTTAAAAGTAATAGAAGGTGCTGACAGATGGTTTGAATGAATTACATTAGAAAACCACCTGAAGAGGAAACCTTTCTAGCCACATTAACAATTAAAGAAATGGATGAGAAAAAGTCGTCATCCAGACTAATTATTTCTCTTTGTGGAGAGCAGGCGATGTTTCCCTGCTGCAATAAAGGACTGAGAGGCTCCTATATTCTTATGTATTTCTCTCTGGATATTGTCTGATTGCTTCAAAGGGTTGCTGGAGAGAACAAGGGAAAATATTTGCCCTCCCCTTCAATCTGCTTGGGTGGGCATGGTGCCTTTTCATAGCATGTCCAGCCCTCATCAGCCAGAGGTAACAGCTGACCCATCAAACCTTGATTCTGTTTGGCCTTAGCTTCAATTTATTGATTATCACTCAGGAGCAGAAAACAGAAATTGGCTCAAAAAGCCCAACAGCTCTCCGAGTTGCCCTCTGTGCGTACAGATAATGCAAAGGTGTCTCATTGGAGGGAGGAAAGCTCCTTCCATTTTACTTTGATGAGGAGCATTAAAGTAGAAGAGATGCTAATATATCAAGTTAGTTATTCTAAAATATTTTTTCTTAAGAATTTAAAGTATTGATGATATTTTACTTGTTTTCTTTGGTGCACAGTGAATAAATAGAAAGGCTGTTTTTTCTTTATCTTCTTCTTCCATATTTTCAGTGTCATTTCTGCCCAGTCTGTTTGCTTATCTGAGGTTGGGTACCTATGCAGAAAGTGAGTCCTTATGACATTAATATAATTTTTATATACTTCTTTCACAGAAGAAAGAAAACAGAAGAAAGGAGATTGGAGATACATTCAAAAGAAAAGGTTATAACGTCAAAATAATTTTTTCAAGACTTTACGTTCTTAATCAAGAGTTGGTCTGTTCTATCATATTTACAGAGCAGAACTATCATTAAATAAGGCTTCCTAAATTCCTCTTCCTTTAATTGAAAGCTCCTGAATGCAGACATTCTTAACCTAGTGCATAGCTAAACCAGAATTTGTTAGTTTGGGCCCAATTTTCCATGGATATTTGAATCAAGACTAATGATTCTTCACAATTGTTCAAATCCCTTTTTTTACTATGTGTATTTTATGACCATATAAACTTGATATTTATGTGGAACACTTAAAGATGTTTTCCAGACTTAGATAAAATTTCCCATTATTTTCAGCTCTCTGCTTAGGGATGCAGAATTCAGTGGATACGTTACCAGAGCACTTGGGGGTGGGTGTGGAGGAGGCAGCAGTGCAAAGCTGAATTGCCATCTGTTTATTTCCAGAGCATAATTTGCAGGTGCAGGTAATCTAGAGACTTTTCCAAACTGCTTCCCACCTGTTTACATAGTTCCCTGTGGGCCTGTGACGTAATTCTTATACTGCATGATGCAATGAAGGCAATTGAAAAGAAAGGGTAAAAAAGAAAAGCAATGAAATTTTCACTTTTCTTTAATGTGTAAAAGTGGGGCGTGTAAAGCTGTTCCAACTTAAGTGCATAATGCTTTTTTTAGCCTTTCTTCATTTGCAAAATACCTTTTTCATGATTCCTGATGCATATAATCCTATTAGTGATTACAGTGGACTGTTACATTCTATTTATTGCTATACAGGAATAGGTTAAGGATACTGAGGAAAATGTCCTTTGAGCTATGAGTTTTGCTACTGTCCTAGCTTTTCAGAAATCATTTGCTTATTTTACAAAAATCTTTATTGTTCCTGAGTTAGTACTCAGACAACTCCTGATGTAGTGGATTCTGTTCTCTAAGTGGATTTGTGCATCACAGGCTGATTGCCTAAATTGTTGTGGTTGTCATTTCTCATTTTACCTAGCTTCTAACCCTCCTACTAAAAAGGCCCCAAAAATCCAAAACAGAAACAATTTTAGCCCTTAAACACACCAACGAAGGTCCACTGGCAAACCTGTATTGTAGGAAGAGAGAACTCCTTCTAAGGAGAGAACTCCTGTTATCAGAAATGAAGATAAAATTTGTGAAAATCCACAAGGAACATTTATTATCTCTATCCACCTGCCCTATTTGCAGAAATAGGGCCAGCGTGCAACTCTGTTGGTAATGTGCAACAGAATGCAAACCAAATACATAAATTGTTATCAATTTGAATTTCCATGCTTTTTATGGACCCTGGAAGTCAGGAAATGTGGCTTGTGAAGACCAAATGAAGCATGCACTATTTCTATTAGAAATAGGACAACAAATGAATCTTTACAAGTAAGGTGAACTTCTAATTTTGTATCATTTTTAAACCGGAAAATGAGAATCCCAGGGCAAAAATTAATTTCCAGAGCACAGGGGTCTAAGGTTATAGTCAAGATTAGTCAACACTGACTTTGCTAGTGCCAAAGCACAGGTCAAAGAACATCCTTATGGATAAGAGATTAATGTGAAAAGCTTGCATGTATTAGAAGTTGAGTAAGTGGATTAAGTATCAACAGATGTTAGTTTAATTACAAGCAGGCTCCACTTGTTGTGACTGAAATGATGTGTTTGCTGCATTACAGAACAAGAAAATGGCCTGGGCTTCAGCTGCTTTACAGTATATCAATAACACTTTCCTAATAGACAGTGATAATTTGGTAGCAAGGGCCATTGCAGTTCACAGGCTCCTTCTTCCCAAAACGGCTCACCATCCCATCTTCAGGCAGCAAGAGGGTGTTGAAGCGATGGGGAGGCCCTTGCCTGGCACCTGCAGTAATTCCTGGCTCCCTGGCATCAGTGCAGTGCAGTCAGAAGAGGCTTTAGGATCTGTCCACAAGGTCTGAGCTTGGAGGTGATCTTTGCAAAGCGAAATTGTTCGCATCCTTCTTCCCCTCCTTTTTATGTCTTCACTGAATCTCCAAATTAATTCTTCTGTACAACTTTCATTTGACATTAAATCTTTTCAGGGCAAGTCAATTAGAGGATTTGGTGTAATTTCTTCTAGAGGAGGATCTTCTGCTCTTTCATACTGCAGTTAGTTATGAATGATTCATTATTCGGTGTCTTTGGGCAGCTTATTGCTTCAAGTGAGGTAGGTAAGGTCATGAAATATTGACTAAAAATGCATTTATTTTGTCTAACTGAATTAATTCCAGGCTTAAGCTATCAAAAAGAACATGAAAAGTAGTTTCAGATAGAACATAAGTCTAGGAATTAGATATCCCCTGTTTAACTAGGGAACAGAGGGGCAAAGCATTTACAATACTTAGCATGCAAATAATCTGTAATATTAAACTATAAACACAGTTTGAGCACGTGAAAATAAGGTGCTTTCTTCTGTAATCTTAAGTATCTACTGGAATAAATCCATATTAGGGTGTTTCTTTGTGTTCTGGTATTTAGAAAACTGAGGGAAGCTATCTTTGGCATTGCTGAACGGAATTGTGTGTGCCATGTTTACAGAAGTATACAAATCTGAAACAGGACTTTCATTAGTTGAAATTACGTATTGATGACATTTAGCAAGGCAGATGATGAATTATTTTTTTGCATTACTTTTTAGTTATTACATCATCTACCAGTAAATCTCCTGTGTATATCAGTAATTACTGATGTCATAATCATCAAACTTATATTTTATTTTATATTACAGATATTATACTTAGAGCTTATCTTCATTTGAGACACAGACATAATACTGTGGAGATTTTACAACTCCTTCCACTTTATGCAGATCTATAGAATTAATTAGAGTATATTCCTATTCACAACAGTCGTATTCACCAGAAAGAGACATTGAAATTGGAATAACATTAATTTTTAAAAACAGCTGTCCTGGAGGTGGCTAATATCTGTTACAGTATTCTATGTAAAAAAAATTAAATACCTTTTTAAAAATATCCACTGAAGCAAAACACCACAGTGAATTCTGCTAATGGCTAATATTGAAAAGGTAGATTTTGGACAGAGGAAGACTTAAATATTGGCATTTGCAAATCTTTTGAAGAGTCAGCATGGGAAATCAAATGAGATTTGAAATGTAGTTCTGATTATTTTAATATCCTTTTCAAAATCTGTTTTGCATCACATTCATTTTAATATTTGGCTGTATTAGTTCAGCTGAAGATTTTAAGTCATAATGGTGAGCCTTTTATTTTGAACTCAAGTTACAGATTAAGAAAAATACAGTTAATCCTTGTATCTAGATGTTTGTCTTTCAGCCATCTGACATAACTCAGAGTATAATTTATTAGTAATACTGACTTGTTTTCATTAAAGCTCTAGCTTTCTTTTATATTACATTTTCAGATCTAGTTTCTCAGGGTTTACTTAGATATTCATTAAATATGCTAACACAAAGTAATATTTGATGGCGAGCTTCTAACTCCGAATGTGGTATTTGAAATATTGGAAGCCACAAATGAGCTGTGCAGATACTGAAGATGAAGGCCATTTGCAGCATGTGCACTCACTTAAGTGTTGGTAATAGTTAAGGAGCTTAGATTTTGGGGTTGGAGTGCTGACTTTAATGCTTCTCATGTATCCTGTTATGGAAATTCAGATTTATTTTCTTTTTTTCCCCTTTCCTTGTGTCTCAGAAAGGGCCACAGGGATATGCTCCACTTCTTCTGCCTCTCTGGATAGAATTAGCAGGTTTTCTTGGTGGGTGCAAAAGAAGAACATAAGCAGCTGTGGCATCCAAGGAAGACAGGGACAAGATGGTGAGGGAGGGCGATGCAAGAAAAACTCCATTTCAGGGAAGCTTGCAGGCTTCCTGTTCTATAAATATGAAGGTAGACTCCATAACAGATTTTTTTAGGGCCATTACTGTTGTCTTTTCTAGCTCTCTGAAGTTTTAAAGTAGTCCTAGCTGTGACTGTTGACTCTCAGGCCATAGATACCTGTGTAAGTCCAAAATACTCTCTGAAAAAAATAAAGTCTTTTCTACTGGAGACAGTGTTCTTAAAAATACTACTGAGCAGGAAGAATGTTGGAAGGCCTTTTTACCTTGTATCTTTCAAGCTGCCCATATCCATGGGATATTACCATTTTCAGGAAATTTGGGGATTTACTGATCCCCATAAAGGCTACAAGCTCTTCTACATCTTGTATTTAATTTTAGTTTAGGAGACTTGGGTTTATGCACTTAGGGCAGTCGTGATGGTCTTTTTTAAAAGGTGCTTTTCTGACAGTTACCATTTAATCTTCATGCACACAGCTCCTTCTTTACAAGGAAAAAAGGTGTGAGGGGCAGAGATAGCAGCCCTAGCTCTTCCAAGTGAGACATGAGGTGATGGATCTAGTGTCACTTTCCCGCAGAAAATGGCTTTAATGCTTACCAGAGCTGTAGCCATCTGTCCTTCTCATGGCCTCCTAGCTTGTTTCCTTTCCTGAGTGCCTGGAGGTGACGGATACCAGTACAGCTGGACTAAAAAATGCTTTTGTCTGGGAAGAGGAGAGCAGGAAGAAGGAGTGAAGAGAACATTATTTCAAGAGTGGGATTGGTTTAGGTTTTACATTAGCTGTGCCAAGTGAGAAGGCAGTGATTGGAGTCTTGTTCAGAAGTGTATCTTTGTAAAATACTGCAGCAAGGTCATCCAGGTTAGCAGAGGTTATTCTTAACTCAAGTGAGAAGCTCTTTGTGATGGAGGTTTTGAGTGAAATGCATCCCTTAAATTTTTTTGGCTCATGTATTGCTTGTCAGTGTTTCAGCCTGTTTTCAGACCTTCTGTATGCAAACACAAATGTCAAAAAAGTACAATATAAACATTTGCAGATGGATATAGCATTGGGACAGATGTTAACAATGAGCATTTTCTGAATGCCCTCAAGTTTACTTTTGTCAGAGAAGAACCCATGGGTGCTTGGCTGTTTCTCATGTCACCCCCACACACTGTGGTGAAGATTGAATTTTTCTTCCTGCTTTGAGTTCTGGTTGAAGGGCAAGAAAAATGTCTCTCTTGCACATAATAATTAAGCAAAGTCCCACCGTTGTCAGTGGGTTTGGTGATAAAGTGCATTGCTGATTCGTGGAGAGGTCCAGTGTATGTCCAAACAATTGCAAGTACTTGTACCATGTGATAACAAAACCAGCTAGAGGTTTTTTGGATGGCCTGTTCAAACTAGTAAGCAGAGAGCATAAATAATTTTGTCATTTTTATTCTAATATTCTTTGTTTAAAAGTTTGCTGGACATTTTGTCACCTTCTAGCAGCTACAAACTTGGGACTGAGTTCTTGCATGGGAAATCAGTGAGGTCAGAATTGGGGAATTGGGCAAGTAGGAAGAAGAGCTTGGTTAGACTCATGTCTCCTAATATCTTTCAGTTACCTAGCTTATGTTTGGCAAGCTGTAATACAAACAGTTGTCTGTTTCACTGCAATTCTCATTCAAAAATATCTTCTAATATTTTTCTTAGCTGTACTGATCATTGTGTGAAATAAATTATTTTACATGCCTATTTTAGAGATAAAGGAACGTAAATTATCATCAGTGTTAAGTGATGATATCAGTGTTAAGAAGGTTTTCTTCTCACAGTCAAAATACGTGTTATCATCGTAATATCATATCACCTGTATGCTAATGTTTTTAGAAGACAGGATGGTCCTGGAAAGATTCCTGTCAAGATGGATGTGATATGGAAATAGGTCTTAGATCTTTATATTCTTTCTCAGATTCTTGACTTGTTTTCACTTCCAAATACGGCTACATTTCGGTGCCACATTATTAAATTAGATTAATCTGTGCTGTTTTCTGTATTCTTACAATTCTGTTTCACATTAGCATGCTTGTGGATGATGGTCAAAATTCTTGGTATTTCCTGTCTTGCTTATGGCCATCCTTTTAAGCTGTTTGTGAAGCAAATTATAAATCTCATAAATAAACACATAATGGGTAGTATTTCATTTTTGTAATATGCTAATCACGATTTTCACAATATTATTCTGGCCAGTAAATCTGCAGAAGTCTTTCTTTTAGCCATGCTGAAATTTGGACAGAGAGAAAGGAGACTACTGCTTTCTACTCCTTTTATTTTTTTATTTTTTTATTTTTCTTGTAATTCCAGAAGAAGATTCTCATTTCAGAGCAACTTAAAAATTAATTAATGCAGTAACAATATATCTATGAAGCTGTTAAGAATGGATCTTTGCTTTTTTTTAACCATATGTAAAGATGGTGAATGATTTAATGATTCTGCTGTAAAGAAGTATGCAGTCTAGAATGAATTTCAAGTTTGGGGTGGATATAAATGATTAGAATGTACATAAATGAAGGAAACTAGTGATAATTTATTGGTATGTTGGATGTATTTTTTTTGAGTGTTAGAATGATGGAGATTGGAATTATTTCATTTGAGGACTTAAATTAAATTGTTGTCAACTTCCAAGACATGAACAAAACTTCCCTGTATTTTTGTGTTAAAAATACCTTTAAAAACATCTTGCTTTTCTGTAGAGAGTGATTAAATGTCTCCTCCCTGTACAACATTTCATATTTTATTGCTTTCTTGTCATTAGGCAGTTGACATGTGACTTCCTACTGAAATTTTCATTTCGCTGAAAGCCAATAAAGTCCATTTCTTGAAGAGTTAATGGAAAAGAGCCAGCCTGGACTAGTGAGCTCTTGGAAGGTGTCAGAGGCTTCCCAGTGACAGGAAGCAACCAGGGTAGCACTGTTGGCCTGTGTCTCAAGGTCATTGAGCTTCTGAAGGTTCATTATTTTTTCCTCTTGGTTCTGTTGATTTTTTTCCTCTTGGTTTCTCCAGCCCTGGAGCTGCCCTTGCATTACTCAGGAGGTGTGTGAGCTAAGGAAGCCACAGGTTGGTCATTACTAACTTTTTGTGTGGAAAAAGAGTAGTGGAGGTGGTTACAAGCAAAAGGTGAGAACGGTTGTGCCTGATGTAGCTGAATTTGCGTTGTATTAGAGGGTAGGTGTTTGGTTGGGGGTTTTTTGTTTGTTTGTTTGATTTTTAGTTGGTTGCTTTTGGTTTTGTTTTTCTGAAATATTAGCCAAAACTTGAATTCAGTTATCATATCTGTGATTTGAATTTACAACGATGTATAGAAAGAGCAAAGAGCTCTGATAGCAGAGGATGCTGTGAAACTGATGAATCAGAATGGAAAGCTGAGAAAGTTGCCTGTAAGAGAAATTGTCATATTTGTAGAGGGTGCTTCCATTAGATTTTGAAGGTGAAAGTGGCTGAAGACCTGCACTCACTGATTTAAAAAGTATTAATGAAGAAAAACTTCATAGAGATAAGAGGAAGGAGAAAATGCAGGAAACACTGTAAAAGAATAATAATAGTAAAGGAGACTGATATGGAAGCATGCATCTGGCATGCACTTAGGACTTGTATTTTCATTAAAAAAGGGATGGAGCAATATGAATCATAGATTTTAATGCCGCTTCTGCCAAGGACAGAATTTGATATTAGATTCTAATAAGCAGAGACAGATTCTTATTTATGTTCATGTCCACAGGTGGATCCAGATTTGGGTCTAAAGACAAACTCCTTCTTAGTGTTTCTGTGAGCAGCATGTTTCTATCCAGTAAAACAAATCCCAGATGGGTGTTGATGCATACTTTCACTGCAGTAATCATACAAATTAGAGATGAGCCCAAACAGAAGCTGTGTTTGAGAACTTTGTGTACAGGGATGTTTAGGCATTAGAACTTGTGAGTTGCTGTATCTTTTTAATTGCTTAAACAGAAAACCAGGATTTCAGAGGTTTTAATGTCCTTATGCTCACTTTGAAGATTTGATTTGAATTCTAACCTAGAATTCCAAATAAATAAACTTTTTTGTGTGTTTGTTTTCTAAATATATGTTTTCAAAGTTAGTTGAAATGCGCAGCCTGTCAGGAAGCAGGATTATTGCTCTTTTCATGCAAGCCAAAGTGAGGAGGTGATGTTTTCCTTTAGGGGAGTATCACTAGATTATAAGGCAATAATAGCCATTCCTTGTTTCTAAAGTAATTTAAATTATTTTGCATTGAGTTAGAATTTTTATGTGCCCTTTTCTTTCCTTCCTGTCTTTGTTTTATTTTGAGACCAAACTAAAAGAAATAAGAGCTGATTGCTTAATATCTATGACTTCATGCTATTTGGTATTTTGCCACTAAGTTTTCACACCCTGCAGGGATTAAACAAATCTGTCATTGTGTGACAATTTACATTCCTCATATGAATTAGGCTAACTTGCTAGGTCTTTGCTTTTTTAATTAACCACAGAATCAGAAGTCAGAGAAGACCTGTAAGGTCAGCCTAGTAAATAGAAAGTTTTCAGCTGAGCTAGATGGGAAATCTTCTCATCCAAATTTCTTCTTTTTGGGGAGGTGTCAGTTAAAACAGATACTGTTTCTACAAAGTGACACTCCTTCATGCTATGATGTTCAGGGGCCTGAGCAGACTGGAAAATAAACCTCCTTTTCACTCCGCAGGTCACCGCTGAGGTGAATTCAGCAACTTTGTTTGCAGACTGCTCTGGGTAAAGGACCTCTGGCTTCTTTACTCAGCTTTAGTTTCTCACTCCTCAGCAGTCAGCACTGATTTGGGTGCTATGGCTAAACCTGGTACCCGAGTTGGGCTCCTAAGCTTGATGTAGTGGTGAAGCTTTCTGTAGCAATTGATTTTTGTTCGGCGGTGCACCTTCTTTTTCACATTCCTGAGGGGTTTTATACAAAATGGGAAGTCACACAGTGCCACAGCATTTCTGGTAATCTGCTCAAATGTAATTCCTAGGTCCCTGAACACTGCCAAGTCCATCAGCAGTGCACCTCATATTTGTTTCGGCTGTGGGGTTACTGATGGAAAAGAAACAAACCACCCTATATTTGTCAGTTCAGATGAGGTCAGTTCACTTAGTAATCCAGTGTGTAATGCATTCCCTCCTCCTGCGTGGTGTGCTCTGCCCTTCAGGTGGCTTTTTACAGAATCCTCTGCTTTGACTTAGGGAAACAATTAATCTCTCCATCTTGACAGAGACAGTTAGTTAACTTCTTTCCCCAGTAATATGCTCTGTGAACTACCTCCAGTGTTTTGTTACTATTTTTGCAGCTCAAAACTGCGTGGCTGTATCCAGACTCGATGGCAAAAAAGATAAATACACAGGGCTCTTGGAGTCTCTTTAACTGAATGCCAACTTGCATAAAATATGATTTAAATGTAAATAATGTGAAGGAAAAAGATTACACAGACCACGTCACAAGTTTGTATTATGTAGTACTGATGAATAAACAGTACAAATATTTCAGAAGAATTCTTGTGTGTGGTTTTTTTTAAATTTTATTTTGGAATTGGAAATGCTTATAAAAGTTTGTTGAGCACTGTGAGATCATGATGCTTGCTTGGTAGTTCCATGAAGAGAAAACAAGTGATTTGAGCTCAGTGTTTTTTCTGGAGAACAAATTGAGAGGAATAGCAACTGCCATTGCCTTGGACCAACAGTAGTTTGTGTAAGAATAAAGTAGAACAAGATGATTAGCGATGGAGATGACTTTTTTACTACCCAAAATTTGTAGTGTTAATGTGTAATTGTGTTGCAAAGATAAGAGTTTTTGCGAGGCGTGGGAAGGAAACCAGCATGCTTGGTATCGCAGGGAAGAGTTGGAAGAATAAACTTCATTTGTAACACGCTAAGTGACTGCTTTTGATCCCCAGATATTGAGATAACCGACATCCCTGTACCTTAGGTTTAGATATACTAGGATGTCCTGCTTCCAGCTGGAACAGAGTTAGTTTTTTTTCTTAATCTCTGGCCGAGTGCTGTGTTTTGGATTTAGTGTGAGAGCAATGTTGATAACACGCTGATGTTTTGGTTGTAGTGCTTACTCTAAGCCTGGGTATTTTCAGTGTCTCATGCTCTGCGAGTGACCTGGTGAGCAAAGCTGGTGGGGAACGTTGGCAGCACAGGTGTCCTGAAGCAGGCAGAGGGATATTCTGTGCCGTGGAATGTCATGTTCCATCTATAAACTGGGGAGAGCTGGCTGAGAGTCACCAATCACTGCTTGGGGATGGGATGGGCATTGGTCAGTGGGTGGTGAGCAGCTGTGTTGTGCAGCACTTGTGCTTCTTGGGTTTTATTACTTGCTCTCTTTTCCTAATATTATTAATACTGGTCCTCTATGTTGCTGTCTTTCAAGTATTTTATATATATATATATTATTTTTACTACTATATTTTACTTCATTTCAGTTAATAAACTGTTTTAGTCTCAATTCCCGTTTTTTACCTTTTTTTCCAATTCTTCTCCCTGTCTCACCTGGGTGGGGTGGAGGGGTGGTGACTGAGCATCTGTGGTGCTTAGCTACGGACCGAGGTTAAACCGTGACAAAAGGGATGGCTGGTTTATCTGGGGTGTGTGTAAGCATATGTACATGCCTCACTTTTACAAAAAACATTAACTTTTATTAGAAGGATATTCTTTGGATTTTGCTTTTTTGGGGCTACCGCTGCTTGTGTTTGAGGAACAAATGGCAGGAAAAAAAAAAAAAAAAAGGAAGGTTCCAGGAATAGCTAAAGAACAGCACTGAGAATTGATTTCTGCTTATTATAACCTCGGTCCTCTGCATCTGTACATCACTCTCCCCCCTCAAAAAAAAAAACCCCAACATTTTTGCTTTGGTCTCTTTGGAAAGTAGTCATATGCCTCTTCAGAGTCCAATGGATATCTCAGTAGTACAAACTCTGTTTTCCTTGATTATTCCTTCAACTATATGGGCACAGACTGTAAAATCACCTCCTCTTGCCCAGCTGAGTTTGCGTGGTGATGTTTCTGGTGAGGTGTTTCATGCCCCCATGCCTGAGGGCAGAGTCCTCCTTGAGCATGGAGGAGAGAAGTGTCCACTTATCTTCTGTATCAAAAAAAATGCAAATGGAACCAGAAAAGTTGCTGCTTTCTGGTGACCAGGAATTTAACATGTGTGATTTTCAGGGTTTGTTGATGAATAGATAATAGGAAACATGTTAAGACCAATACTTAAGACATTTAAAAAAAATATCTTGTCTTTCTTGATATTCCAGAGAATTATCTTTGTCCTTTTGTTGTTCTTAAAGGATTACTAGTAGGGACAAAGAGGTTAGTTCAAGACCACTGGAATAATGTCAGGATTGTAGCACTGTTTAAATGTATTGTTTTCCTTGTTTTGGTGCTATAACCTTAGCAGACCTGATGCTTCCCTCATATTGAAATAATCCCAGACTAGAGTTTTGTTCTTTTTCCGTTTTCACTAGAAGATGGTGTTAACTTTCAGATTAATAGATCTGAATTCAAGAAATGTGGTTAAAGCCATTTAAATCTGTATAAACCTAACAAAAAGCAAAGAATTTGACATTTTTTTTGTACTTTGGGGAATGGAAGTTTGCCCAGGTTAAAGGCTTTAGGATTTGGCTCCATGTTTATTTTAAATACTCATTTGCCAGACACAAACTATTCTTCTGATAGAAGCATCCAGATATTTGAGAATATGCTGCAATTGTATTTTTGCATGCTGTGGATGTGCTTTGACTAAGAAGAAGTAGCAGATGTTTGAACCATAAAGTGTATTTTCCTCTCTGGTGGACAGGCTTGTTATTGTTTTGAGGGGAATTTTGGTGTTCCCCTCCCGCCTCATCCGAGTCTCAATACAGTGATCAAGCATTAGAGATGCAGGCTCCATCTTTTTGCCCTGTTTTGAGGTCAAATTTGTTAATCAAAAGAAAAGTGTAGGATTGGAACGGTCAAGAATAAATCTCAATACTGAACTAAGAAAAAGCTGATTTAAAACTATAGGTATATTTTCAATTATTGTATCTGAGATTGTCTGTCATTTTTAGTAACAGTTGTAGCTTCTATAATCTTGCTTGTGGGGTTTTTTTTCATTAAATTGAGGAGTGCAGGTGGCTGAGGTGGAATGTTTGGGTACAATTACTGCCCAGGTTTGACCATGATTAAGGATTTCTTTGAGTCCTGAAGTTCTGATCTTGAAAGAGGCATTGATTTAGAGCTCATATATTAATTCTAGGTCTATAAATTTTCTTTCTTTTTTTTTTAATAGGCATAAAAATGCAAAAAACTTGTAGATGTTGAATTTGGAGGGAAGTGATGTTTCCTCACTCACAGCATCTGAAGCTAATTTCAAATCTACTGATTCTGCTGCCTGCAAATAAACTGAAAGTCTGATTCAACATCTGGGCAGGTATTATTTTTGGAAATCCTGTGGATGACTGAAAAAAAAATGGAGTGGAAGACCCACTTTTCTTTACTCCTTTGCACAGGATTTCTGGAGGAGAATGGAAGCTTTCTTCTGAAATGTTGAATTTATTATGCAGAGATCTCACAAAAAAGGGTGGGGGTCAGATTCAGATTGCCAACATTTCCTAACCTCAAAACAGGATGTGCTCCCCTCTTTCCACTCCAGGACTCCATGCAATAATCAAACCATTCATGCTTGTTCCAATCTGCATTTTAGTACTTGCCTTTTTTAAGCTCTTCAAATATTTCTTAGGTAAAAGTTGATAAATGGCTTTTGGCTTACCTGGTTGGCATTCATCTGCTGGAAGGTGATTGCATTTTTGGCAGGAGAGATGAGCTAAATTAATAAAAAGTATGAATTGAGTTAGTAGCCTGTCTCATGCATAGTCACAAATATGTTTTGTATGTTTTCTAAATCTTGAGTTAAAACTGTAACTCTGTATGGACAAGCACTTTGGTTGCTTTGCTGTCTGTGCTCTGTATCATCATCCACAAAAGCAGCCTTGTTGGGCTGTGCAGTGCAGGGTGAAGTTCACAAAGCACTTCAGAGGTTAGAAATATCCTTATCAAGCTGGACTCAAATTGTCTGCAGACACAAAAATAACATTTCTTCTTCTTTGGGATATGTTGGACTACAGTTCCCATTTTCAGATGCAACCATTCAGTATTTGGCCCCTTCTGGAACTGCCTTTTTATTTTTTTTTAATTCCTTGCACTTTTGGCTAAAACAGATCAAATTACCAGTGTCTTTGCTGATTGAGAGAGTGAAAACATGGCATGCACACTGTTGTCTTGCCATGCCAGTAAATGGATTTGAACTAAGAATCTCTTTGCTTTTAAAGACTACACCCACAAACAAAACAATATTCTCGGGCGTTCTGAGATGGTCGCATTTTTTGCATCTAATATTGTTGGTTAAGGGTCACTTAGCACAGTGCAAAAATATTTTTAAAGGACAGGTTTCTAGCTGGTTGTTCCTGTTTTCAGAAGGAGTTTGGTATGACGGATTTGAGTCACTGTGGTTGATCAGGTTACAGTGGTTTATGAGCAAGAAGTGTATTTTGTCTAAGGCACAAGCAAGTTCAGCTTCTAGATTGTGGATGCTGGTAAAGTTTGTGACTTCATCTGCCCTTTCTGGAACAGTCTTGGGAAAGAGGACAGAAATGCTTCTGTAAGAGGTGCAGGATGAGAGTATTACTGTGCTGATTTGGATGAGCTCACTTGGTTTCCTGTGCTTCTTTTTAGTTTAGGTAAACCAAACAGCAGAAGAAGAAAACCACCCAATGGTTTGGAGTTAAGTAGGACTTTACTGCATCTAGTGATCTTTTCTTAAAGGTTAATATATTATTTTAGTGATACCAACTGTTCAAATTTAAACCAACTTGTTGCTTTCCCCCCCGGAAAGCAACGTGCCATTTTTTCAAATGGGTATAAAATTGGACTTTTTGTTTTGAGTGCCAAAAGTTGATCTGTTTAATCATAATGCAGAAAAATTCGGAGGCATTGATGATAGATTTATGATTTCATGTAAATGTATTCTCACAGTTTTTTTCCATTTGAATGAAGGGATCTATGACTACAGGGCCATCCCCCTTTAAGATCTAATCCTTATCCCTTTAGTACCTCCAGTTTCTCAAAAGGTGTGATCGTATTTGGCATGTGTTCATTTTTCTCCTGAAAGTTGTTCAGATGCTGCAGTGCAGTACAGCATATTGTGAAAAATGGAGTTAGAACTTACCACTCGGTCTATGATGTTTTCAAACAGAAAGTGACACAAATAGTACGGGGAAATCTGCCAGAAAAACAGTGGGAGTATGATTAGGGGAGTAATTTCGGCTTTTTGTTTCTTGTGAATAAAAAAAAATACTGATTTCAGAGTCAAGTCTTACTTGTATGTACATCTAGCACCAGTTAGGAAGAGAGGCAATAACACATTTTTGTGGAGTGGTTGTGTTCTTGGAATTGCAGGCTTAGGTTTGGGAATTCGGGGTCACTTTGGTACAAGGCTGCCATGTAAATATGATAAAGTAATTTTTTCTGAATTGTTTCTTGTGAATTATAAACTAGGTAAGGATACTTCCCTTTTTTCTACTCTGAGTAGTCTCGTGCACTGAAGTTGTCTGCTCTGCAGTGTTCTTTGGTAGTCTGGGGACAGTGAAGCCACACTCCATTATTTGTTGAGGATCGACGTTTTTACGAGTGATGCCCTAAACAAAGGATAAATGTTTTATGGTCTTGGTCATGATCTGTTCCTTGTTATGTAATCACAATTAACTCCAGCTTGCTTTAGCATATGTTGGTGACAGGATCCTAATTTATTTATGCTACCAATTAAGATGATGGTGGGAATTTTGCTGCTAATATGCATTAATTCTGATCAAAGAGCTGAGAAGCCAGTCTTGGCGATTGTTTTTTGTTTGTTTATAAAGGATGTATTTTCTGGTAGCTAAAATGAAATAACTTGGGAGTTTTAGATTAAAAAAAAAATCAGTTCTCAAAGTTGTTTGGTGATAACAGGCAAGAAAATTATGTGGGAGCATTGAATATTCCAAATTAACTATAGTCCTGCATTGAAGTACTTTAGAAGTGGATAGCTAATTATGAGAGTGAAGGGAGTCATATGAATGGATAAAGCAGGAAAAAGTTCACACTTCCAGCATTATTGTTCCAATTTCAAACTGAAAAATAGTTTTCATTTTTCTTGGGTTAAAAAAACCCCAAACAACCAAACCAAACCACAGCTAATTTATGTCCAAAAACCCTTTTTTATAATTATTATTGTTATTACTCCTACTTTTAGGAAAACTTTCTCTTGCATCTGTGGTAAATGAACTTTCCAATAACACGTTAACAGGACATCATTACTGAGTCAGGTATCTCTCAGGCTTGTTAGTAGCTGCTGGTTTTCTTTATGCAGCTTTATCTTCCCACTTCCATCACTTAAGACCATGTGGCAAGGGATAAAGTTAGTTATTTTTCAGGCATGACAAATAAGAATACTCCTGACACACTGACTGGCTGTTGTACATTGGTCTGACTGTTAATGAAGAGGATTCTTGTGTTTGAGCAAACCCCAGCATTCTACTTATTCTGGCACTTTTCTGGAGCTATAAACTTCATCCAAGACTAACTCTGGTCAGTTTGCTCATAAAGACCACTTTGAAATCCATGTTCGTGTTCTCAGATGGTATAATTTTTTTTTGTCAGTTTACTGAAAAAAATAGTTTATTAACCAGATAAAAATTTCTACTAATGGAAGTGCTCATAAATAAAGTGACAAAGATTATGTAAGTCTTTACTACTGTTATCTTCATTGTACGTAGAACTCTTGTCTGTAAGGGATCATTGGCTGCCTGGCAGGAATTGCAGTGAAAAACTTTTTTTTTTTAACTTGAAAGACAACTTGGTGTTTATATATTTCTTAAATTTTCAGGATATGTTTAAATCAAATTTAATGTGCTCTTCACTTAGTTTTAATCCTACAGGATGTATACTTTGGCTCTTTCTCAAGAACAGATCTTCTGAGATCCTCAGTGGACTCATTTCTCCAAATTTGAGATCTTGCTCAATTCAAAAGATGCTGGATTTTGGTTTGCTTTTTTTCATTTTAGTTTGGTTTTCCTTAAATGAGTATTGTGTTTTTTGAATGAAGATTCATGTTGAGACCTTTAAATTCACTGTACCCATCTCCCTGGGTTCAGAACATGCCTAATGATGACAAGTTTTTTGTTCTCTGTCTTCCCCTGCAACAAAAGAATCCTTCACTGTGCAATTGGCTAAGTTGAGAGCTCTAGAAGTTCTGTAATGGTGAGCCCAAGACCCTGATTTCCTTAGTGGGATGGCTGTTTTATTTTTTATTTTTGGTGGGATGCTGCATAATATGATTTGGTGTCTTCAGGACAGTGGCTTGACTCCAAGGAAATACGTAGTCAGACTTTATAGTGAGCTTAGATATAAACAGATTAGAATTACTAACTGCGTGGGAAGTTTTCTTCAAGTTAAACTTCTTCTTAACTTCCCACATTCAAATATTCTGTGACAAGGACACAATGGTTTGTTTTATAAACATGAAAGAGGTATTAAATCATTTTGAATTTCCAGTCTTGCTCTTAAAATTTGGCTTAGAGCTTATCTAAAGTCTGGGGGAGTTTCTTCAAAACATATTCCAGGGGAAGAAAACATTGCTACAGATGCTGAACAAAAGAAAATCAATACATGGAAGAAGGCCTCCCCCAAGTACAAGAGATTTGGCAACCTGAAGGGAGTGCCACAGACTGCAACTCCTTGAGTGTAGGGAAAGTTTCTTGAATGATGGGCAAAGATGTGCCCTGTGCTTTCTGGGGAACGTTACTACTTGAAATAAATGCACAATTAAGTTTTTTGTTTGTTTGTTTGGTTTTTTTTTCTTAAATTGCTATATGGAGTAATGATAATAAAATAACTATTACTTTGCTATGTGAAGGCTGGACAAGGCCATGGTTCTTTTCCAGTAGTAAGAGTTCTGAATGACGTTTTCCATTCAATGTTAGACAAGTGTTGCATTTGAAACCCACAGTAAAATGCATCTGTCCCAGTAGAACTCTCTTGCAGAGACTGTGGTCATGTACATGTAAAATTTCATTGGGAGTCAGATGGGTTTAAGTAGTACTTCTCCAGAAAAGGCAATCTTAATGATCAGACTATATTTGCAGGTTATAAAGAGCCTCCTAATATATCCATGGGTTCTGTAACCGTTCTTCAGGTTCCTGGTTCCGAGTTATGAGAAATAGTTTGCAAGACAATTCATGGCATTCCTAAGTAAATGCCTGTAGTAGGTCAAAACTTCTTTGGAATGTGAGAGTTACCTCATGTATTTGTAAGGAGAGAGAGAAATGCACATCTCTTCCAATAAAAAGGGATTTATTATTTTGTGCGAGCAGCATCAGTTTGGACTGGGGACATTGCAAGAATGAGGAGCTTGTATCTCCTTTACGCACTTGATGATATCCTGGAGTTACCTATTTTTAAAAACTCTGTTTCCTTTGGTAAACACTGTGGCTTTGTAGCACTGTCTGAAATGCTCCATCATCTTTCAGATTTATAGCTTGCAGTTGCAGTCATCTGGGTCCTTTTTATTCAGTGATGGACCAAGAAAGGAAGTTTATCTGTCCTTTCCTCTGCTGGAATAAATAATGGCAGAGTTTCAAACTCTGCATTCATGTTGGTAACTTCACTAATGACACTCATATTTTTCAGTATTAACACCTCTTGTGTTTAATCATGTTTATATTCCTCAGAGGTATTTATCTGGGTTACTTTTTTAACACATCCTTCATCTGACTCATGGTTTTTTGGGACTGATGTCAGTGTAAGCAACGGGCGATGAAAAAAATCACTTGGTGCTTTCTGCATTTTATGTCAATTGACTTATGGTGATTTATGTGTTTTAAAGGATGATGAGTGTGAATGGTCGTGGGGGAATGGTAATATATGCTGCAATTCACACTTCTAGCTGCTGGAAACATCTGAGCGGGTCACTGTTCCAGGTGTCTGTACCTTCTTAGCAGCTGTAAATAAATGTCTCAGTCCCTTTCTGCTCATGGAGGTCTCTCTGTCACCCAAGTCTCTCCACATCTGTCCCTGGTTGATGTTGTGTTTAGCAGTAGCACTGTGTGACATTTGATTGTCATCTGTGTTCTGACTTTGCTGTTATTTTTAGTCTGAGTCTTGACAGGGTTATGCAACCGTAACAGCAGAACCAGACTACTGTCTCCAGATGTCCGGGGAAACGGGAACATGCTTTTCTCATCCCAAGAAAATGAGTGAGGAGCAGAGTTATTTCTTTAGCTCCCAGTTACTTTCCTAGAGAGAGGAGCCTGGAGACAGAAGAGCTGTTGCTGAAGCAGGGGTGAGAATGCAGACAGTGTCCCTTCTGCAGGCAGCCACCTCAGTGGGGGAGTAAGAAGACAACTCTTTCCACTTCCCAGACCAATAAATGAATTTAGTTTCAGTTGGCACTGAAATGGAAATGAGTTAGAATGTGAAGTTGATCTTTCTAATGGGAAAAAGTCCTGATGATGGTGTCCATCGTGGTTTTTAACTTGGAAATATTTGTATACTTAGTCATGGCAGTAAAGTGTAGTGACATGGATTTGCTGGTGAACATGGATATGGCTTTAAAATGCGTTATTCTAAGTGAGGTGATGATTTTGGTATGGTTATGCTTGAGATCTTTTGTTCATTTCCTTGCTGTCAAATACAGCTGGAAAACACAGCTCCTGTTCCTAAGTGCTGAAAGAAAGTGGTGAACAAGGTGTTTTGTCTTCCCCTCCTTCTGATTGATTTCCAGGCAATATTTGCCACAAAGTTAAAATCTGTTCCATATGGTTTCTGATGGAGAGAGTGCTTACTAAAACTGCTGCTTGGAGAAATAGAAGAAAGATGAGAAAAATCAAAGGGAAAAAGAAAATCCCCAAGCCCTTACAAAACTGTTCACTGTTATCTCTCTGTTATATCTCTTACCAGCAGTTAGCTCTCCTGATGAATGCTGACAGGTGAAAAAATGTGATTGTAGAAATGCTGACATGAACCAAAAGCATCCTATTTATCTGTTTATCAAAGTGTTCATGGTTTTTTTTTTGTGTGTGTGTATGGTGGGGGTTTTTTTTGTGTGTGTGTTTTTTTTTTTTCCCTAAAAAAGAAAAGTGTTCTCTCTGGGTGTAGCACACAGAGTGGCCCTTTGCTGAAATGTTGGCTCAGCGCAGGGTGGGGAGTGGTGTGTGTTAGCACAGGGTTATCAGCAGAGCTGTTGGATGTGGAGGGAGTATGGGCTGATGCAGGAGGGAACTGAGCAGACATGGTTCTGCACTGCACACCAGAGGCTATGACCATTAGTTTGCTCTAAAGGAATGGTAAGGTTTCATGCACTTCACTTAAGTGTCTTGCACAGCAGTGTATAATTCCAATTTCATCTGTCATAAGTGTTATTTTTAAGTGCAGTTCCTCAGAAGTGAGACCAAAATTATGCCAGGAGTTAATCCATTCTTGTGAATTTCAATAAATAAAAATAAAGTAAATATCTGTGAGCTAAAGTTCCCTGGGCACTATGCCTATCAGATACTTGTCATTATGCGAAGGTGTAGTTTTTGAAGAGGAACACTTTTGGTCACTATCACAGTTTTATTCTTTAAAATAGGTTGTTTACAGCATAAACTAATTTTGCAATGTGTGGCAGGTTTTTTTATTATTGTAAGGAGTATTGGAGGAAAAAGTTCTGAAACAAATTTTGAGTTTCTGAAACGGAAATTTGAAATACAAAGTGTTAGGATATATAAAAAATAGTGTTTTATAAAAGTAGTCTTTCTTTTTCAGCAATGGTAATGCATATTTCTGATCAAGTGAACTTAATTTTTAATCTTCTTGGCTTTTTTATTTCTACTGCATTTGGTTAGTAATGGCTATGTCAGGTAAAAGTGAGAAATCCTCAGAAACAAAATTTGAACTTGTGACTCAGAGTTGAAAAGGGGATGTGAGGTTGCCTCCCACTTTGTACCTTAACAGTCATTGGCTCATAAAATTATAGTGGAGATGAAAGCAGATGGTTGATCACCTTTCTGGGAGATTCAGCTCTGTAGGTATTTAATACTGAGCCATTTTATCCTGCCAACAGTGAATGAGCTTCACTTTTTACTGCATTAATTTGTAAAACAGTGCTCATTGACAACAGAGAAAGCTGAGTACAGCCTTCTGGGTCTTTTTTTCAATGTGAGATTAGGTGGGCTTTCTTCTCAAGGACACCCCTGCCTCTGGGAGCAGAGGCATCAGGAACTGTAAGGAAATACTGGAGGGCAGTTTGCTGCTATCTTACTTTATTGCTTCTCTGCACATGTGTGAGTTTTGGTTAGAGAATGCTGCATGCATCCATCTTTAGGAAAAAGAGAAAAAATTCTTGTTCCATTTCTTCTCACATTTGCTGGTTGATACCAAGAGGGAGAGTTACCAGAAATTAAAGAGCTCTATACATAAGGGCTTTATGCAGAAGTAAACCAGAATTTCTCACCAGTTTTGACCTCTTCTCTTTGTACCACTTTGTTGTAAGAGCTTATCTGGCAGGCTAATGGAGGTGGGCTTTTTTGTCGTTTTTGGTTTGGTTTGAATTTTTAACCTCCTTTTCCTTGAAGAAAGTAATTTATTTCCAGTAGTTCTTACTCTGTAGAATTTAAATTGCCTTACCTCTTTTAACATTTACTTACTTTACCAAGCTTTTGTATAATTCATATAGTCTATCAAGGAGCAGAGTAGGGCTTCATTCAGGTTTTTGGTGGTTTTCTCTGCAGCTTTTGTACAGTTTTGCTATAATAGGTAATGAACATATTTAAGCCATAAATTATAACATTCCAGTCTCCAACAGAAGGCTGAGTCCACAGGGCATAATGCTGGACCTACTTGCCTTGGTTGAGCAGTTCTTGATGTCTATTAAGATGATTAGGGGTAAAAAAACCTAACCAACCAACAAAAAGCCCCCCAGACTTCTCCAATTTAGAATATTCCACAGAGTGTGAGAACTGGCTGATGAGTGTTTTACTGGAGAGCAGCACAAGTGGAAAGGCCTAAATAATCGTGACATTAGGACAGTGCCTTATTGATGAGAGGAATCTTACCTTTTTATCTTCCTGGAAGGGTTGGCCATTCATGACACACATTCACGGATTGTTGTGTAGAACACCTTGGCTTGGGGGAGGAGATAGATTTGCTTCAGTGTTTGACTTCTTAGGCTGAGCTTTCTGCACCAGAAGCTTTCCATCTGAGTGTGTACCAGTGTTTCATTCACATGTTATACCCAGTAGCAAAGGCTGTCATCTGTAGTCTGGTTTAGCCATTTGAATCCCATGGTAATTGGGAATTTTTTCAGAATAATGAGCATATAACGGATATTAACCATGGGATAACTAAGCAAAATTACAGCATTACAGGCAGGAATCTGGTGCTGAGTTGTCCTAGCTTTGAGAGTTGGACACTCGGCCTCCTGGAGACTGGGAAGTTTCAGAGATCATTCAGCTGCTGATTCCTTTTCCCTTCTGTGTTTTGGTCTCTTATTTCAGATCAGCTGGGCATAAGAATGAGTGAACAGCATCACCTCTGCCTTTTAGCCAACAACCCTTGCCTGCTAAGGGTTAGACACTTTTTTCGGCAGCACTTTTTCCAACTAATATTTTCACTGAATATATATTTTTTCTGTGTTACTGGAAAAATAAGCATGACAGTTAGACCAAATTTTAGTCTAAAGGGTTCAATTTTTAAAGAATATCATTGCATAGCTTTCTTAATAATCTTGCAGCTGTAAAGTTGTTAAAACAGGATGCAAACACCATGCAATATCCTGCTGAAGGTAGAAGACACATTACTTCAGCATAGTTGGCTGAATTAATTTCTTCTCATGCTAAAGCACACAAGAGTCTGGGTAGGATAGCACTAAGAAGGATATATAATATTCTCAAACCTACAGTAGAAATATGTGAAATATGTGGAAGAGATGTTTTTTGCATATTTCTTGAACAGAAAAGGGTATAACAAGCAATACATTATTCTGTTAACATTAATGACAGTGCTTTCTTACTAAAGCAAATTCAGAAATAGTGAGTGGATGGCGAATTCTGTCTTCACCTTCCTTCTTGTTTTCTGTTGTTGTGGCTTTTGACAATTCTAATTTACAAATGAGGAGTCAGTAGCTCTCTTGGTACTATGCCTTCAGTCTTGAAGGTTTCTGGGTTTTTTTTGTTTTTTGTTTTTTTTTTTGAACACGTAGTTTCCACTTCTGAATTAAGTACTCATAAAATTTTTGTGGAATAAAACTAAACACGTCGTTCATGAGGCTGTTTTTTTCCTCTTCTTTCCAAGTTCAAGTTTATTGTCAATTTCTTTATTGCCCCTCACTTTGTTCTCCAGTATTTTTTAATACTGTCTAAGGGGAGGTGCTTCAAAGTACTTCAGGTGATACAAAATAAAAGCTGATTTGTTTCTAATTCTGTGTATTAATAGCTCTGCTTTTCATGTCTTTCCCTAATCCTGTGTTGTTGGTATTATTGTGCTGTGAGCATCAGCAGAACTTCAGAGGTGAAAAATCACATTTCTGAAGCTTTGTTAATAGAGACTGTTAGAAACCATAGTGAGACATGGTTTGAAAAGAAACCTGAAGAGCAGAAAGTTTGTATGGACTTTGCATGTATGGTGTATTTTCCAGTTTAAGCCTTTTTGTTCCATGTTTGATGTAGACAATCCCATCCTTTAAAAGCTAAGAAACCAAAGGGTTTTCTGGATGCTTTATATGAAAAAAAAATACATAAGGGAAGGTTTGAATGGAAATGTAGTCTCTGTTAACAGTCATGTTTATGTAGCAGTAGAGGGAAAAAAAAGCTTTTGAGTACACAACTCTAGGAATAGAAAGCAGTAAATTTTGAGGTAAATATAGCTCAAGAGAAAGTAGTCTGAAATTATTTTTGCAAATCGATTGGACAATTTTGAGAAGCAGTAACAAGCCTAAAATGCTAAAATTACATTAATTTTTATACTGCAAACTGACCAGTGTATCCAAAATACCCAAAAATTTCTATACCATCTGGTTTGCCAAGAAACTCATCTTTATGGATGCTTTTTCTGTTGATGGAATTCCATTGATGTTAAATGGGACTTTCCATTGTTTTGGACATCTGTGTACAGCTTCTTTTGCAAAAGGAGACCTTTGTGAATACCAGAGGGAGTGTAGAGGTTGGGTTCATTTGCTTTTTTGGAGCCTTTTGTTGAAGTGTCACTGTTAGCATCAGTGACAATCTGAAGCTGATTTTGCTCTGCAACTTTTTCTAGATAGTTTTGAGTGTCAGAACTGAGGAATATGTATGTTTGCCAAAATAATGATGTAGTACAGTGCAAATATGTGAAAGCAGTGCAGCTGCTGTTTCCTCGTCTTTTATCTTGCTAAAATTATATTCTGTCATTTACGCTTGCACCTTAGCTTGATAAGGCACTCATCTCTCCGGACACTCATACTAGATGACTGGAGATAAACACAGAATAAAAATATTGGAATAGTTGCAGTAGGGAATAGTAAAAATGTTGCAGTTAGGTTTTGGGGGGTTTAATTCATAATTCTGAGAAACATATTGCTAGAGCTCTTGCAACTGCTTAAATAAACACAGCTTTTCCAGGCAGTGTCTAGCCAAGTTTGCTGGAGAAGGCTTTGATATAAATAGAGGTTCTAAATATTTGACTCAGACTTGTTAGCAAGACATTCAGTGACTTCCAGCTAATGAAGGAAGACATTTAAAGCACACAGTTGCTGTTTTCCCTCTTTGTACTGGGAAACTGAGTGTTAGGTGCTCTGTAAGAAGTGCAGCAAGCTCAGTCCTCAAGGAAGAAGAAAATGAGTGTAATATTGCACTGAAAATAAGTAAGCTGTTTAACATGATTAAAATCTGTGCCCAAAATAACTGGATAACAGTTATTACCTGCTAATGTTATTCTGCTGCCAGAATGACTGAGCACATTGGTCCTTCCCATTGAAATAGAAAAGCCTTCAGGCTGTAGAACAGCCTTAAACCACTATTGTACCTCTTCCTATGAATGCCACAGAACTTGTTCTCACCCTGAAATTAAACTTGGAAAAAAACCCCAAAAACCCAAAAAGTTGATTTATGGATTTGTCCTGATATCAGGAGTTTCCTCTTTGCCATTCCTTCCAAGAAGGCCACTAATGGCCATTGTACATCCTGTGCTCCTCTGTAGAGGACCCTGAGAGTAGGTGCACAATGGCAGAGCTGCCTCCCTCTTCTTAAGTACATTGACTTTAGAGCTCTGATAATTGCTTGCAGAATTCCCTGTGGGATAGGTCCTATTTACGTTATCTTGCAGGTTTTTTTATAGTTACAAATGTAAGTCTTCAGTTGGCCTTTAAAGGCTGTGGCTATAAGGAAAGCTTTGTAAGTGGCAAGGGCAATTCTTACAGAAAAATGAGAAGCTGCTTTTAAGGATTCTGGATTTCACTCAGAAAAACCCTCTACCAAGCTTTGGTGGATTTTGTAGTGCTTTTGTAGATTTTTTTAAAAGGCTGATGGTGGGATCAAAGCAGTTCAGAAAAAGAGAATATATACTTCTTTTCCTTCCCTCTTGCTAGGCACCCATGCATTTCATATGCTTCTTGGCCAGCCTACAGATGTGGAGTGTATATCCTGAGTTTTCTATCAAGGTGATTAAGGGAATCATATCAGTTATTAAAAATACTCTCTTTTGGGAAACAAAAGTTGTAGCTATATGGACTTGCTAATTAGAGAGCCTTTGCAGTTTTGCTTGATAATTAAAGCGGACAGATGTGATGAGGATGAGGACCAATTAATAAGTAACTTAGTAGCTTATTCCCACTATTGATTCCATGAAATTTCATGAAGTGGTGTCTGGAGAAACTTCTTTTCTTTTGGAATACATTTTCTTTTTGGCAGGGCTAAAGATGTATCTGTATTACAAAACCAAGTTGTTTTGGATATAGCTGAGAAGACTTTGTTGGTACAAGTCTCCCACGCTGGGAATACTTAAGAACCATCTTGATGCAATCCTGTGCAGTGTGCTCTGGGATGACTCTGCTTTAAGCAGAGAGGTTGGGCCAGATGACCCACTTTGGTTCCTTCCAACCTGAACTAATCTTTGATTCTAAGATTTATTTTAAGCATAAACTTGAATACCTGTGGAAAAAAAAAATGTTTAAATAGGTGCTCATAAGTTGACAACGTAAGTCATAAACTGAAGTGGGAAATGCTTTGTGCCACTGAATTTGATTTTATCAGGCCAATTAAACAATATGTTGTTTTTCTTCTCTCTCGTTGCAGCCTGTGCTTTCCGTTACAATGGGCTCTCCTTTGTCTACCTCATCTACCTCCTGCTCATTCCTCTGTTTTCAGAACCCACAAAAGCAACGATGCAAGGTAAAAAGTTCATTGCTTCATTCTTCCGAGTCTCTGGTGCACAGAGCACATGCAAAAGCTTTGGTATAGTAAAAGGTGAGGTCCTGAGCATTCCCCCCTGATTAAGTGATCTGACTTGTAATACATACTGTAAATTCCCCAACAATGTAGTTTTACTGTATGCTGGCTTTGGTGCCCAAGGACTTCCAACCATGCTTGCATCAGGGCTGTCTGATAGCACTACCAGGCATTCTTTTTTTATGGCATTATTTCCTCTGGAATACTGACATGGTCTGGGTGAAAAATGAGTTTTCAGAACCCTCCCAAAGCTGTCTTGTGCTCCAGGTCTGAATTGGTAGTTAATTATGGGAATTAAATTTGATGTCAGATTTTTCATTTAATTGTATTTTAGGTACTTGTTTAAACAGCTGTCATCCTGGCCTCATACCACTGCCTTAGCAAAAATAACTCCAAGAGCTTGCTATTAGAGATGACAAATAACTGCATCAGGCATTCAAGCATTTATGTATCACGTACAGAGGTGTGCCGTTCTTCCTCTGTCTACAGCAAGAATGCAATACTTCTGAAAGGGGTATTTACATTCCTCTGTAATGGACAAGGAAAGGGGCTCTTTATTAGGCCTGCACAACTGTTTATATGTTTTAAATTATAAAGTTTTGATTGGTATAGAATCATAGAATGCTTAGGGTTGGATGGGACCTTAAAGATTATCTGGTTGTATGGGCGTGGATGCCACTCACTAGATTAGGTTGCTCAGGGTGCCATCCAGCCTGGTCTTGAACACTTCCAGGAATGGGATATCCACAATGTCTCTGGACACCCTGTTTCAGTGTTTTACTACCTTCTGAGTAAAGAATTTCTTCCTAATATCTCATCCAAGCCTGCCCTCTTCCAGTTTAAAACCATTGCCTGTTGTCCTGTCACTATCTGCTGGCATAAAAAGTCCCTACCCCTCCTTTATATAAGCCTCCTTAAATTACTGGAAGGCTGCAGTGAGTTCTCCCTGGAGCCTCCCTTGCCCAGGCTGAACAATCCCAGCTCTTCCAGATTGTCTTTGTAGGACAGGTGTTCCTGTCTTTTGGTGGGGATCCATACTGATCAGGTGGGCTCAGTTTGTTGTCTGTGTCAGTAGCCAGTGGAACCAGGAAAAAACAGGCCTGAAAAATGAATTAAGCAAACATAAAATGTGGGAAATATTACTCTTGGTGACGCTGCCAGTCATTTTTGCAGGGGAGTATTACTAGCACAGTGTAAGCATAGAACATCAGTAAATGTCCAGCTGTGAGAGTTTCTTTTAAAGGTGCTGAAGGTATGAGTTGATAGGGAAACACTCATTGGGAATTTCATTGCAGCTGCTCAGATAATATGCAATTACCCTGTTGGTTTTATATGTTTCACTTTTACTGTCCCTTCTGTGTGTGCCAGGAGAAGTGATTGACGGGATATAACACAGCTATTTTCTAAATGCCAAGAGTGACAGTGGAGAGACATACAAATTCTCTTTTAGAGTATAAAAAAAGTCTATTTGATTAGGACTAATTCCTGTGTGACTTAATGGAGTCATCTAGTTTGCATTACTGATGGTAGCAATCTTTCCTCATAGGAAACTGCTTCCTTAGGACTTTGGATAGTGTCCCTGTATTGTGTATCACATTGCATTGCACTTCACCTGAGTGTCATGCTATGATGTTTGTCTGAATAAATTTCTATATAAATTTAGTATTTCTGAGTGTACCCATTTTGCCCACTGTCCCTGTCACCCTGTCACATTTCTAAATTTTGTGTGTGTGTATCTTTCTAGAAAGTGTTGAGGTTTTTTATTTTAATTTATTTTTGTCCAGAAGATGGAAAATAAAGTTGTAATCTTTAAGTATTTTAGTTAAAACCAGCCAAATCACTAAAAAAACCCAAAAAACCAAACCAAATATATGTTTATGTACTTTACTTGTATTTTCCCTCTAATGCTTCTGTCTCTCAGATATTTTTCCTGATACTCTGTTTGTTTTGATTAAGCCTTTTTATTATTTTTTCTTATTCTTTGACCTTTCTAGCTTTCCACTAATCTTTTCTTTCCTCATCATCTCCTGACAAACTCAGCTCTTCAGTCAAAATCTGACCAACATTCTTATTTCTTGCACTTTCATTTGTTTTCCCAGTTTGTCACCTTGCACTTTACAGTTAATGAACTTACGAAGCTTCTCTCTACCAAGCTTAAGGGTTTTACAGGATATAGAATAAAAAATTAGTCTGAAATTAATGATGTCAGTCTAGATTAATTTAAATTTTGACAGAAACTTTAAAGGTTAGAAACACTAGAGAAAAACTATTATACTCACTCAAACAGTTCAGATGGTCTTTAAAGATTAATGAGTAATTTTTCTTTTCCTTCTTGCCGTCTTAAATGTTTAATCTTCTTAAAAAGGTTAATTACTAAGATAAAGTAATAGTAATCCTTAAACATGAAGATGTAAGTCACTGTCTGTGTCTCTGCCTATGTTCCATGCATTAGTTTCAATTCTAACTGAAGGATTTGTCTCCTGTATTTCATAAGTGGTTGATATTTTACCTGTCAGCATCTTAAAACTAACCTATGGAACACAGGTAGAAACAACTGTGTAAAAAAACATTAATTGCAAATAACATCATCTTGTCTAGAGGAGTAACTTAAAACCTGACCAATTTTTCAAAGGTTGCTAATGGGAGCAGTTTTTGAGGCATTTACCTCTGCACGTGTAGTGAAGCCCTGTGATTTCAGCAGTAATTTTTCTGTATGTATCTCTTAAATCAGGAACTGATTTGTTATCTATTTCTCTGGAGATGACAAATACACAGTAAATTGTGCAACAGCCTAGTCTCTAACTTCTTGGATTGTGAAATTTTTTTCTTGGACAGTGATATTTTTTTTCTTTTGTGTCTAATGTCTACTGCAGTTATGTCTTTTTCCTTAATAAAGGCTCGTACATGAAGCTTTTATAGAAATGACAACATAGATTTGTCCTGTCTTGGGCCAATGGCTTGTTTAACTGTACTAAATACCTGTTTTATATGGCTTTTTTTTCCCAGTAAGGGATATGAGTTTACATTTAGATGGGTTTTACTTTGCTTTATTTAATTCCATATTTTTTTATAAGAATCTGTAGCCAGTCATGATGTAAATAAAAAAAAAATGAGGGAGGGAATCAGTTAATTTCACACATGGACTAGGTTTTGCTCAGTCTGCTTATGTTAATGGCAAAAAGAATTGGTTTGCTCCTGAGTTAATACATTGCTCAGGATGGCAAAACTTGTTTCTCTGTTGGAAAAATGAACTCATCACAGCACTCAGATCAGTAAAAATGATGTTTTAAAAAGTATTGATAAAATGATGAAATAAAAAAAAATTGTTAATTGTGCATTATTCTGAGCATGGCTGAAACGGTGGTAAAGAAATGCAACTGTGGAATTTGTTTTGCAGATATTAAAGGGTTTGTGATTTGCAATAATCTTCACAGAATTGTAAAATGCATGAGGGTTGTAGTAACAAATTCGCCTCCCCAAATAGATCTGAAGGATTTTCAGGAATTGATCCAAGTGAATATGGGAAAAATTTATACAAACATTATTTTGAGTTTTGCAAAAGAACAATGCTCATATGGGCACTCATCAATTCTACAATGCATCTGTTTTACTAGCAGTCTTTTTACACTCATCTTCTAGATGAGTGCTTTTTTTTTTGAGTTTCACATCTGACTTGAGACATCTGATTTAGATGTTCAGGGTAGGAACTGGGTAAAACTATATATTAACTGAAAAAAAACCAGAAGATGGGTCCTAATGATAGTCCTCAGAATTGACCATTTAAGCCTCCAGTGAGTCCAAATATCTTAAATTAGAAGCATAATTTTAGACCTCATCTATGCTGCAGGGTATTAAGATTTCTGAACAAGATAATGAGCTTAAGTGAATATTTTTGTGATACTCATGAAAGAGAAAAAAGATAGTTAACCCCTTAATTGTAAACTTTTGCACTGAAAAAAATGACAGTTTAATGGGTTTTAGTAAAAGAGAAAAAAGTACTTTCTATAATATTAAATCATCTGCTCCGACAGAGCTTCAGCTTTATGTTTTCAAAATTTCCTGAATGTTGCTACAGAATGAACTGCTGCCCAAGTTGCATATGCAGAAAGCACCTGAAAATAACTTGAAAAACTCAAACCAAAGAAACCAAATCACCAGTTTGAGAGTTTAACATAATTCCCCTCTCTTGTCAGCCCTGTTAAAACCATGTCCTGTTGGTGGCAAATGTTATGTTTAGAGCTCTATCAACAAAGAATGAAATATTTGAAAAATATAACATCCTTATCTATACACTATCACATACACTGGAGTAGTCTGTCATGTCTGCTATTTTGGAATGTTGATGTTTGCAATCTTACACATCTTTCTCTCTTTCAAAGCTGTGGAAAAGATTCTTAAACTTTTTTATTTTTCCTATTTAAGCCAGCTGTAATAATTTTCATAAGGCAACAATGTTATTAACAGGATTTGATGGAAAACCCAAATAATGTAGCTGATTTGGGGCTTTTAAACATTCTGTTTTTCTTAAATTATCTGCATACAGAATGAGATGCTAGGTTAGAAATACAGATTTTGATTTGGGGAAGACTTATTTGCATGGTTTTTATTGCTTGCTTTGAACAGAAATTCAATTGAATGTGCATCTCTTAAGATTACAAGTCTATTACTGCATCCATCTAAGGAGATGTTTGTAGCTCAAGTGGTTTGAGTTCATGACTCTTTTTGTCATAACACTTTTATCACCCAATATCAGTATACTGTTGTTGGGGCATCATAGTTAGACCACTCCAGATAGAGGATAACTGCCCACCTGACTGCACCATCTGAAGGTGCAGCAAAAATAGAGATGCATTTTTGTGCATCTGAGGTGTGTGATTGAAACCCTGTTCACCCCTGCAAGATGTAGAACCTGTTCACTTATTTCTAATAAATAATGTTGATGAGGTGTACGCTGCATTTTTTGTTCTTCAGGAAAAGTTTTCAGTCATGTCTGCCAGAATGGACATTGGACATTGACAGACCATAGACCCAGTCATATTCTGATCTCATTATAAATTAAAATGTATGAATTGGTTGCAATGAGAAGGGATATATTTTAAATCATGTTTAAAACCTATATTTCAATTAAAAAATCATGGGTTTGGGAAGTTCAACTTGAGTTTTGACCTACTCTTTGGTAGATTTAGACTTAAGTTTATGTGATTTTTGGGAAGCGTTTCACCCACTTTTTACCTGCATAGCCACAAAGATAATTTGTTCCTTTCTTGGAAAAAATTTATTACCTGTTATCCTTAGGTGATCAGCAGAAAGTACTTTGGGCAGTAATAGAAATGCTGATTAAATGGGGTGGGAGAACTCTTTGGAATGTCTTTGAAACCACTGAATTTCTTCGTACCAGCCTGAAGCTTTAGTAGGAAGATATTTTTATAAGTTAGAAAATGCTGTTCAGCAATAACAAATGGGATTTCTACTAGATTGGGCACATGTTTTCTTATGGAGACATGCCAGGCTGCTACATAAACATCCTCTGACTTAAAACACTGCATCTCAGCTAGGTTTCTAACATTACCTAGCATTATAAGGTATTCTCTTGGGATTGAGCACTGGAGTGTGTTATTTATAATCAGTGGGCCAAATCCAATATGAAGTACTTGTTCATGGAAATTGTAGCAATGTGAGAGTGAAACTGGAGCGAGACCTTTACCTTAACCACTTTCAGAAATGCTCATGCATCTTAAGAGCCAGTGAACATTTCTGTTATTGGTACTGTGTTCTTTCTCACTATTTAGGACCAAAACATTTTCTTAGGTGATGAATTAGAACCCACTTCAACTAAGGGAGAGTGAACTCATGAGAAGCATTGGACTGACAGTGTTGGGTACAAGAATCTTGTACCTGTTTTAAGTTGTGTTTGATAACAAATACTTGTGGCTTTCTCACTGCCTCATAATGCTGTTCCCAAATGGGATATTCCACTCTAAGAGTGGACACTCCAGTGTCTGAGCTGTTTTACTCCTTGGCTTTCACAGACTGGACTGTAAGCAGGGATTCCCAGTACGTGGTTAGATGATGTGTCACCCATTTTCATTATCGTGTTTGATACGAATGCTGGCAATGTCTTTGGATCCAGGTATGGCAGAAACTCAGCAGCGTATTGATTGAAGACTTGCAAGCAAAGCAAAGCCATCAAGCTGGGACAAGGATACAGAAGTCAGAAGGAGAAAATAACTAGAAAATTATTTAAATTCTAATTAACTAATTGATATGGACTTTTCAGTGGTTATTGATGACCTAAGTCTTTGGAAAGATTCAAATGTAGAGAAGGGAAATGATCTTGGTAAAGAGGGCAAAAATTCTTCAGGGGCTTTTGAAATAAGGTGCTTGGAATTAGAATGCTGGGGGTTTATTTTGGATAGTGGTGGAAATCTTAAATTTTTATGAAAAAAATCCAGTTTAAGGAAGGCTGACACTATCACAAACTGTTTCATTGTAGAAATGAGTACTTTTATAGCTGAATTAGATTTTGTTTTATTTAATTTATTTTAAAGCAATATTTCTCCTGATGTGTTAAATAACATTTGCTTTAGGGAAATAAAAAACTCAATTTCAGTTGATCTGAAAGTGATCTCTTTAGTTATTTTAATGCTTCAAATTGATTCCAACCCTATCCCCTGCCCTGGTGAGAGCCAGCTTTAGACTGAACATGCCATAATTTAATTAGTATTGTTTAATTTAACTCAAGCCATAGCTAAAGGACTAGAGCCGAAACCAAGCTTCTTTTTTACCCCAAAGTATAGGTAAACTCAAATTTATTTCATAGAGAAGTAATTTAGAGGTGTAGATAAGGAATCTTTGTTCTTGGAAGTAAGTTTGGAAATGTTCTTGCATTTTTTCCCTTGAGTCATTAAGCTACGTGCAACACCTGATAATATCAATTTTCCTTTACACAGCTTCTGAAGATTACTTTTCTAGCTGTCCTTTCTGTTCTTCTTTTTTAAAATAATTGAAAATTAGTTAATTTTCTTCCTTTCCAGGAAGAATGTGCAAAATGAAACATACATTATTGTTGCATTTGGAAGTTGAAAGAGTGCAGAAATGTGAATGTAACCTGGAAACAATATGGTAGATTAGGGGAGTTTGCTGTGAGTCCTCCTATCCAGTACCACTAAAGTGTAAGTAGAAATTTCTGCCATGAGTCTTGCGCTAGGTTACAATGTAAAATGTGCCAGAGGGTCTGTATTCTATCTCCATCTTCATGAACTGTTGAAACCAGGAGGGGCAGTGTTTTCCTTGCCTCCTCCCCCGGACTATCTCCTGTTAATGGGCCATTAACACCTTGCTCCATGAGTCATAGATAACTCCCTCTGGGAGCCATTTCCTGTTTAATGGGCCATTAAGGACCCACCACATGACTCATAGAATGACATCAGTCCATTGTGAGATGCTCCACCCAGGGGGAGGAGCCAAGCATTCCCACCTGGATATAATCTGGGAGTTCAGACAGAACAGGCATCTGCCTTCTGCTGGATTCCCAGAGGAGCAGCCTTCTCTCCCACTGGATTCCCAGAGGAAGGACCAGACCCTTCAACATCACCACTGGACCATTGGAGGAAAACTCTGCTCTTCTACAGGATCTCTGCTTCAGCAGAACCATCTGTCACTCCAGGAGCACTACTGGAGCCACCATTCGGACTGGACTGCTACCAACACCCTGACTGACAAGGTGTCAGGTTGTATTCTAACTGTCAGGTTTTGGTTTTTCGTTTAATACTGCATCTTGTTCTAATTTTCCTATTAGGTTGTAGTTTGTTGGGTTTTTTTGTTTTAGTTTATTTTTTTTATACATATTAAAGAACTGTAATTCTTATCCTCATATCTTTGCCTGAGAGCCCCTTTAAATAATTTGGAGGGAGGGGGTTTGCTTTTTTCTATTTCAAGAGAAGCTCCTGCCTTCCTTGGCAGGCACCTGTCTTTCAAAACCAACACAAGTCTGAGTGAGATAAGCACATAAAATATGGTTTACAACTCAGTTGTGAAGTTGAGCACTGACAAAAGCACTTTCGTGAGTGTGCTCACGTTCTCAAATTTGGGATCTCATGCAGGCTTACTGTGGGTTGTGAAAGGATTTTAAACTCAGAATGACTTTATGTCACATTTTTAAATTGAGTTAAATAATGAAATTATGAAAATAATATACAAAATCATATAAAAATAGCAGCTTCTTAGACTGTAGAATATGATTGAATGTGCGTTTGTATACTCCTGTAATCCTAATTTGCCTGGTCAGTCAGGCCACAGATTTTGATGAAAAGAAGGTGATGCTGGGTGTGCCAAAACTCACAGCCGAACTTCAAGAATTTGTTCTCTCTTCTTTGTCCTGAAGCATGAATTTCTCTGACTTAAATTGCCTTTTTTATTTTTAGTGAACTTTGTATTTAAATGATTGGAAATGTGTTACGCTTCTATTGTTTTTTTTTGTTTTTTTTTTTCATGAGCCTTTTTTTTTTTTCTTCTTTTGAGCTCATTGGCGTAATTTGGTAATTTTATGTGCATTACATACAACAGGAAGATGACCTTCCATCCAAGTCAGGAACCTTCCCCGTCCCATTTTTCCCACAGTGGGAATGGACCAGCCCTTGAGGCAGCAACGTTCCATTGTGATGATTCTGAGACGTTCTGATTGAGCTCAGTTGAAAGTTGTTTGATACAGAATTCAAAGGAAATTGAAAATGTTTACAGTGCTGTAGCTTTTTAGCTCTGTTAATCAGTAAACAGATTGGAGAGAAATTGCAGGGATATTTTTGAATCTGCATTGACAGTAGAGTCATATAAAATTCAAAATTGCATTTCAGGAAGAAGATGGGAGGTTGATAAGATCTTGGCCAGATTCAGATAATATTAGAGGAGAAAATCAACATGAAATTGTTATGGTCTACTATAAATTAGAGGATGAATGATCCTAATAACCATACAGCCAAGTATTTCCCTAGTGCAAACAACTTCTTAAACAATTACGGACTTATGAAGAGTCAATGTTGTTTTAAAATTGAGTTTGGAGGGACTATGGACGTCAGAGAGGGTTAGTCATCACTATTCTTACGATCCAAAATTAACAAAAAATAATCTTTAAGGTTTTCTTAACCTGAACTGCATCAAAAGTTTAGGGAAACTAGATAGTGACTGAAGAGCTCAGGCATTTGGATGTGGTGACAGTTTCTAGTAAAAAATGCAAGTGTCTTTCTAGAACTCCCATCTCAAGACATGGTGGCATTTAGAGGTGAAGTCCAGACCTAACTTGCTGACTAATAACTCCCACAAACAACATTAAGAATAAACAGAATTTGAAAGGAATGAGTAAAAGGGGACTAATCTTAGAGGTCAAAAGTGGTCAGATGAAATAGAATTTGCCAGAAGTCGAGTTAAACTCTTCCAAGGAAACTGAAACAAGGAATAAAAATGTGTGTATCTATATGAGTACAAAATAATTAAAAACAGGGCTCGCAGTAGAATGGATGAAGCAGGAATTAAATATCATCTGAGCATGCTCCAAATTTTAGACAGGACTGTGCACTTCAGTTTTGAATCAGGGCAATGCTGTTAAGCACAGAGACAAAGGCTAAAACACCACCTGGGAAGGAGGTTGAAAAAAGAAAAATTACTGTATGCGAGGAAGAAGTAAGACCCAAGAGTTTAAATGTTAAAGTTTTAAAGACTGTAAATCTCCCTCCTAAACCTGAGTGTGATACCTTAAATGGAAGAATGAAAATATTAGCTCAAATACAGAAAATAGGGAGAAATGCTCTTGCATGTGAACTCCTCTGATATGAACTCCTGTGAACCTCATATTTTTTCAAATTTTGGAGTATATTCATAAGAGAAGAATAAATATCTTGAGGCTACTGGGAAAAAAGAGATTAAGTTAAAATGTCTCTTCTAAAATGGGGTTGTGCTAAGCAACATAGATAATACTTTGGTGAGGTCAATTAGAAGTGAGTCCCAAGAAGCTGATGCTATTGTACATAAGTAAGAAGGAAAGAGCACATCTCATACTCTTTTTCAGTCTGCAAAGGGAAATCATTGTTTTCGATTTGAGGAGAAGGAGGACTTTTTGGGTTAAATGGGGATGCTAGTGCACCATCTAGAAACTGTATGCATGGTGGACCAGAATAAACCTAAAGAGTCATCAAACTTCAAACTGGAATATGATCCTTTTATGAACCAGAATATATCCTGTGATGATGGGAAGCAGACTAACCCAACTGATGCCTTTAAACCCACATTACCGAAATCACTTGCCCAATGTCTCCAGAAAACCTGTATATAAATTGTAAGAGTCAGATGGTTTGTCGAGGTTTTCTGTCCATGTTTTGAGTCATTTGGGGAGGGTTATTTGGTTTATTTTACATTAGGCTGAATTAACACTTGCTGGCTTGAAACTGTCTGGTGGTTCGGTTAAGGAGATGGACAATATTGGAAGATTTGGAGAGTTAGTGTGGTCATCATACTGTTTTCAAGAATTCAACAGTCAGAATAACTGTATATTGTCTTAGAGGAGTATGCTTGGGTTTGGAAAATGAAAGAGTAAGAAGAATATAAAACACATGGTTTGGGCCTCCCTATTCTCATTTCTCATACTCCTGTAGTTAAACAACCACGTTTTATCATGCCTTCATACAGGAGGGGTACAAAAAGCCGTAAACTATTAGGTACGTTTTTTTATTATTATGGCTGACCTATAGATGAGAGGAATTCCAATAAAATCAATGCAGTTTTTTAAAGCAGTGCAGCTGTTGTCATTCACTCCACTTCTATTGCTTTGTTTGAAGGCAGTCACACTACAGTGAGTCACATCCTGAATCTACTGCATCAAATGATGTCTGAAGAAGCATTAAGAAGTGAGCCTTGGACTGTATTGGACAGCAAGGCAGGTGATGGCATTAGCTTTACTTCTCATTGCAGTATGTTGGCACCAGCGTTTTGCTATGAATGACTCACTGGTAGAGCCAGAAATTTGTCCACTGAGGTAGTCACTATTTCTTTAAAATTCATATGTAATTTATTTTTCTTCTCTTTGTTTTCCCTTCTCATTTGACCTTATTTCAAATAGGTTTTTGTCAGCAAGAGATTTGTTCCTCAAGTTAAGTGCTAAGCATGGATTTTATTTTCTTTTATTCTGAATTTCATCCGCACTCATGGAAAAGTATGTACTTTTGACAGGAGCTTATTATGACAGAAAATAGTACTGCCTTTAGAGCACAGTAATTGGTAGATATTAGACCTCTTTTATCAGTTTTCATAGCTAAGCCTGACTTCCTGTGGATGCTCCTGTCTATAATGGATTTGAGTCCAGAGTCTGCATCTCCAGGAATCTGGGCAGCCTCAAGTAGTGTCTTGGTTTTGAAAGACAGGTGCCTGCCAAGGAAGGCAGGAGCTTCTCTTGGAATAGAAAATGTAAACCCCCTCCCTCCAAATTATTAAAACGGGCTTTCAGGCAAAGATATGAGAATAGGAATAACAGTTCTTTAATATGTATAAACAAAATAAAGTAAAACAAAAAAACCCAACAAACTACAACCTAATAGGAAAATTAGAACAAGATGCAGTATTAAACAAAAAAACCCCCAAACCCTGACAGTTAGAACATAACCTGACACCCTGTCAGTCAGGGTGTTGGTAGCAGTCCAGTTTGAATGGTGGCTCCAGTAGTGCTCCTGGAGTGACAGATGGTTCTGCTGAGCAGAGATCCCGTAGAAGGGCAGAGTTTTCCTCCAATGGTCCAGTGGTGATGTTGAAGGGTCTGGTCCTTCCTCTGGGAATCCAGTGGGAGAGAAGGCTGCTCCTCTGGGAATCCAGTAGAAGGCAGATGCCTGTTCTGTCTGAACTCCCAGATTATATCCAGGTGGGAATGCTTGGCTCCTCCCCCCGGGCGGAGCTTCTCACAATGAGCTGATGTCATTCTCTGAGTCATGTGGTGGGTCCTTAATGGCCCATTAAATAGGAAATGGCTCCCGGAGGGAGTTATCTATGACTCATGGGGCAAGGTGTTAATGGCCCATTAACAGGAGATGGTTCAGGGGAGGAGGCAAGAAAAACACTGCCCCTCCTGGTTTTAACAGTTCATGAAGGTGGAGATAGAATACAGACCTTGTGGCATGTTTTACATTGTAACCTAGGACAAATAGAAATCTAGACTGGTATTATTTCTTTGCAGTTCAGCACCGTATTTTCGTGTCATAGTGGGCCTCAGATAAAATCTCTGCTATGAGAATACTGCCTTATATGTTTCTTTCCTTCTCTTGAAATCATCTACCTTTCTTTCTACTTGTTAGTTGTATGATTTAACAGGGTTTTTTTGTTGTCACCTACTAGACTAATCTGTCTACTCCAACTGCTTTGTTCCTTTCATGAGCACAGAACAACCCTTGCTATGTGACTGAACGAGAAACTAGGAGGGTTTGACACATAGACACTTTTCACAAACTGTTGTTTTTTTGTTTTTTTTTTCCCCAAAGGATTTAAGAATTAAAGGAGAACTAGGTAGCAAAATATTGACTGTTCACCAGTTGTATTTCTGAGTGTTCTGAGAAATCAGTTGGTGCTGCAGTGATACAGGTCCTGGCATCTTCAAGCACACCTAGACAAATGTCTATGTAGATTGTGCAGATATGGTACTCTACGCAGCCTGAGAATTTGTCATGCCTTTATGGGAAAAGAGCAAATGCTGGATTTGGAACTCATTCCTGAAGACAGGAGTATGGAGCTGCTGTTCTCAGGGAATCCTTTAGGTTTGAACAAACATTTCAGATCATCAAGTCCATTTGTAGGAATAATTCTGGTTCTTGGTGCCTCTAGGGCACATCGATCCATCATCTGACGGGAAGGTGCTTCTTTTAATTTCCCTGGTTTTTGCAGCACTGGTCACCAACAGAGGCACAACTGACAAGGAAGGTTTTCAGATCATTGAGAACTGGTAGGTGGAAGAAGAATGTCCCCTCTTCCTTCTACCTCCACTGTCTGAAACATATGCAAGCTTTCTGGAGTTGCAATCACAGGGACTGAATTGTCAGCTAGAAAGCTGCTCATTTGCAAGCTTTCACAAAGCTTGGATTAAATTTTTCATGGTAATGTCTTTTATCACTACTGTTTATATTTGAATGACAGTAACGTGAGTTGGATCTTTTCATAAAATAAGTAAATAGTGTTTAGCAGGCTGCTCAGGCCTGTGAGGGTGAGACCATGTACGTGTGGAGCAGGAGGCAGGAACAAGATGATGATTTCATTTGTCTTTCCATGCCACCAGCAGCATGTAACTGACATTAAGCAAGAGGTTGTCTATCAAATATTTATGATGAGGACATTTCAAAGGGCTTTTAAAGGCCCACACAAATATCACTGATCAGACAGAGGACAAAAGTTTTTAGCGTGTTTTCTTTTTTCTAGCTAATGATGTATATGTGAGGGCTTATCCGGCTATTTCAGTTGCAGCTCACTGACATTATATTGAGAGTGCAATGCCACACGTACTTTAAATTGAGTGAACGTTTTTGTCAACACAGAAGAATAAATTGTGCCTTCATAGAAAGCACCCCTTTTTCAGTTCAAGGATATTTAGCTGGTCATATTTTGCTCACTGCTTTGATTTCTGCAACTTCCGTGGATCTGGTTTATTGCATCTGTCTTAACTAAAGAAATGTTTTCTGGGAAATAAATAGTTCCATTACAAAGATGTATTCTAGTGAGCAGCTGTTTCACTGTAATGGGAGCCTTAATTGAAAGGATTATTGCAGCAAAGCGTTTCCTAGTTGTTTGTCTTGGATGATGATCCTTGGAGAAGGATACAATATAGTAGCAAATTCTAAAGAAGAATGATTTCTGGTTTGCTTTCTGCTAGATTTTTCAGGGTAGCTAAGCCTGAAGATCAGTTCACTCCCCTGGGACCAAATCTGCTGACCTTACTTAGGGAAAGCTCCCACTAGCAGTGGGAAATTTGCTTCTGTAAGCAGTGCAGGAAGTGCCCTGTAATACATTAAGAAACCAAGTAAGCCCATAAGAAACCAAACAAAAGGCATTTAAAAGCATTCCCATTACTCTCAGAGAGAAGGGAGCAGAAAATTAATATGCACATGCTCCCTAATTAGCATTTAAACCCTGGTCTTAATGCGATTTAGAGGGAGCTGTGAACTCTTGAAAATGAAGCTGTTGGTGCAGATGCAGAGCTAGGTGTGCAGTTTCTCATTACTCAGATATTTCTGTTCTGCCTCCGGATGAAGCGGGGAACTTGAAAACACATCCTCCTCCCCACCAGCAGATTTGTTAACATCCTGTTCTAATTCAGAGCAGAGACTTGAAGCTGGTTCTCCTGGTATCCTAAGTGCTCTTGACTAACAGTGCCTTCTAGTTTCCCCTACTCTTCTTCAAATCCCACTCCTTAAATTTTTGATTACTCTTGCAAAACAGAGCTGCTGCAGTACTTGATGCCCTCCCAGCATCCCCACAGTTGCTTCATTCAAGGAAGTTTGAGAATCTTGAGCTGCTCAAGGTTTTTTGAGTTGTGTGACAGTGTCACGTGAATCTGGCAAAATAGTAGCAGCAGCTTTATAGATACATAGCTCTTCCCAGGCCAGTCAGCAATGCCCTAGCTTTCAGTTGTTCCTCAGGAAATCATCATCATCTTTTTCATCACCACCACAGTCAGTACAAAGACAGTGTCTATTCAATAGAATAATTTTGCTTTGAAGAAGTTAAACCCACCCCCCCCACCTTGTAGGTGCCAACCACCAGCTTTGAATGTTCTATTTTTTAAGAGAAAATGTAAACTCACACAGCTTATTTTATTATCCTGTTTTTATATGTAGCATGCGTGACTCAGTTTGGTGTTGTTTGTCATTGTAAGAAAAAACAGCATGCTATATTTAGTGGTTTTCTTATGATTATTTCAAATACTGTTTAAATAACAGGGCATAGTAGATCTTCAGAAATCCTCACTTTTTCAGACCATTTCAGTATAATCTTGCTTCTCATAACCTGGTCAAGAAAATAAGTTAAATTTCCTCTTCTGAAAACTCTCAGTGAAGAAGAGCTTTTTGCAGAACAAAACCCAGAAAGACAGGGAATGAAATTTCCATCACAGCTGTGCAGTACTTGTCTGGTATATATTCTACAAATTTGCACAGAAGACCCTAATTAACAAGTAAAAAAAAAAAAAAAAGTCAGATTCAGTAAGTTTGATATGCAAAACCATTTACAAACTGAGAAAACCATTTTTAGCATTTTATTGCTGCTGTCATTCAGTTTAGGAAAAAATATTGATGGTGGACAGCAAGAAGTGGGAATAACATAGGTTTCATTTTGTTAAGCTGGGGGAATAAAAAAGCTTGAAAATGGGTAAAAGGACAAAGGAAATCATAGAATTTTGAAACCAAAAACTTCATTTTTCTTTTTATTAAATGTTGTTAGGACCACTTTAATAAGGGGTTTGGGGTTTTTTTAGGGGGGGAATGCTTGTGGAAAGGAATTCCCTACTATCCATTCAGATAATGTACTATGATTCTTGTTCAAGAATCTAAGGAAATTTATGCCTACTCTGATTTTTTTCTCCTTTTTAATGAGGGAGATATAAAAGAAGATATAGGAAAAAATAGTGGAGTAATTCAAGTCACACATAGTCTCATAAATGAAACTGTAAAATAAACAGTAGCTACAATACACAATCCTTCAATTTTTACTTCATTTTTAAAACTCAATCCTTTGTAAAAACAATGAATAGGTCTGCAAGGAAGCACAAGATTAGTTAAACTTACCTTTTAAATCCTTTCTTTGTTAATTCATAAAATTCTGTGGCAAAGCTGCTGAGGTCATTGCCTTTCCCTGTCTCACACAGGGCTCTAATAAATTCTGAGCCTGTTCTTTAATTGATCTTTCTGGGTGCCCCATGATTAAATTCTGGGAAATTACTGAACTATGAGTTACGTCATAAAAACTAATTAGTGTTTGGTTGACAGTTTGTCTCCCAGCTGAAGCCTCCAAGTTTCTCTTAATACCACATCAATATATAGGTTATTGCTGGCAAATGGCTTGAGTTTATTTTGTAGAAGAATGTTGTACAAAGTCACAAAGTTTATGTTGGATAGTGCTACCACTAAAGCGGCTTTGTTTGAATGGGGCATACTGTCCCTCTTGGCATCATTTCACTGGCCCTAATGCATATTGAAGCACTGGGGTGAGTGGGGAAAACAAGCTTTTGGAAAGAAAACTTTTAAAAAAGACATTATTTGCTGTTGAGTTTTGGTTTTGATGCAGTTTCATCCTTCAGCAGCTGCCTTTTACCAGGATCAGAAGTGTGGTGGAGGAGTTACTTCTGCAAGGTGGCACTGTTGTGTGTTCATTCAGGGCAGTCCCTGTTTCATCCTCCTTTCCAGGAGTACAAATGACAGGAGATACACTGCAGGGATCCTTTGGGGTCAGGCTCTGGCACACAGCAAGGGGAGCTCCAGGCTGGGGAAGGGAGGACTCTTATCCTGGATGGCCCCTTGGCTTTCAGGTTAATGATACTGTGGTTCAGTAGGTTTGAGTGTTGCCTGGCTTGATGTTGTAGATGGTATCCAGGTATTAGCACTCCAGTGGGGTGAGCTTGCTGTGTGAAGGGTGTATCTTTCAGCAGAGAAGCAGGGCTGGAGAGTTTGCAGTAGGAAACATCTTCAAAATTGAAGAAATAGAAAATAAAAGTTTTCAGGTGAAGGCACCTTTCTAGTGAAAGATCTTTAAAAATTCCCTCTAGGAAAAACAAAAAAAAAAAAGCAAAGAACTTCTGGGTTTGAGGATTTAATTTTAAATATAGTAGGTTTTTAAGTCATACGATGTGTAAACATAACAATATAATTTATACATAAATTATTAATGTATAGATCAATGTCTTTAAGATAAAATTGCAGAATCCTCAGTTTTCAGACAGAGTTATAAAAGCCAGTGTCCTGGAAGAGTTGTTCCATTATTATTACTAGTCCAAGTTCAGAAAGACGAGGGGCTGTGATGACAGTGAGTTATGTAAACATAAAGCTGATGATATGTCACCTAACGCCTCCCATTATAAGTTTATAATACAGAACAAAAACTTTCTTTGAAATGCTTTCATTTGAAATAGATGTGCTGAATGTTATTTTTCACATTAGCCATGAGAAAATGCTGTGTCTTTGCAGCTTTTCTCTGAAATTTAGCTTCACTGTCCTTACAATATTCTCTGCAATGCAGACACTCCAAGGCAGAGAGGGGTTGCCATTCACCATTCACAGAGCATAGGAACCAAGGACAAACCTCACACTGCAGGGCTTGGGAGAGCAGGGAATCTCTCCATCAATTGTTCTAGCCGTGAATCCCCTGTGTAGTCACTAAAGTAAATTACTTTGTGCTTGTAGAAATGGTCTCATTTTGACAGGATCTCCAGCTCCTCACCTGAAGGTGAGGCCTTACTGGTGTTTTGCTGTGGCTGATCTGCATGCTCTGGTCCATCAGCTGGATATGTTAGACTCTTCCAGAGAGTGTTGTGCGCCCATCACTACCACTATACTTGCACTTAGTAGTCCCATGTTTTTGTTTGGGTTGGTCATATATATTTTAGATTGGAAAAAAATGCTAAGCTATGATAGTTCATTATTATTTATAATAGAGTTATTACAAAAATGCGCAATTGCCGTGCGGTCTCGTAGGCCAATATACTTTCTGCTCCAGTCAGTTTAGTAATGAGATATGGTTGAGAACATCAAATTCATCACTTAAAGGGATGCTTTATATTCATCACTTAAAAGGGGTGCTTTCTGTTGCTTTGGTGCTTCCAACTGGATGTTTATGGATGGTATGCATTTGGGCTTTTAGGTTGTTTGCATCAAGCATCCTGGAGGAAAGGCACAAGGCATCTCTACTGGCACACCTGCATGGTTGTGGGACATCAGTAATGCCATAATATAGCAAGAAGTGGTTACCACATAGATAGGTGCGGGGATCTCCTTAACCCCAGGAAACCCCACAATATGTAGGAAAGTCCAGGTTTCCGGCCCGTGCTGTTGAAGGAGTAGTCTGGAATCGTTTGTTGATGTTCTCAAGGCAGTTTATTAAGTCCTTATCAAAGATTAGATTTCTCTGCCCTGCCAGGGTCGACACAGAACGCGTCCAGAGACACACTGTGCCCGCCCTGGGTGAGCTGTAATCTTTTATACTAAAAACTATGTATCCAATGTTTACCATTAATTTCCAATCCGTGACCCTTACATTACATTGTCCAGCTCTCTGACAAACCAATCCAAAAGTGCCAACATCACCAAGAAGATGGAGGTTATGAAGAAGAACATAAGATAACATGCCACGTGTAAAAATTCTCCATCTTGTGCCTCAGACCCCCCTGTACAGAATCTCAAACCCCCCTGGACATGGGTCCAAATCTTTCCCTTTTCATCTATAATTACTACTATTCTACTCTTTAAACTCTGGTGACTTGCAATTCTTCTTATAAGTTAGTAATTTGTCTCATGGATTAAAATCAAAGCCACAGGCATTCCCAGTATCAATCCAGGTTCTCCGACACCTCTGGCAAGGCTGAAAAGCCTCCTGACCAGGGTTTGGATCATTCTGAGATGCCATAGGAACCCCCTGGGTTCCAACAGATAGGTACAGATGCTTTCCTGTAACTTCCAATTCCATATTCCTTGTATAAATACGGAGAATAATGAGCATATTATTACATGCAGTATCTGTGCAATAAAATTTGAAGAACTTCTTACTGGAAGTAACTAGTTAGTAAACCAGTAAGGAAAACCTGAACAGCTGCACAACAAATAAGATCCATGTGAGGAAGAACATTGCTACATGCTTGGAGAATGCTGCTTGCTCTAAAACAAAAATTGGCCTTGTCCTGTCTGTGCCACACAGGGCTGCAGATGAGCTAATTTAACATGGATGGGGAATCAAGGAGGCTGGTTTCTGATGGTCCTTCTGAGGTGAAGCCACTAAGGCTGTGTTTCACTGTCTGCAGATGCTTTGCTGAACAAAGTATCAATCTTTGTGTAAAAGGGAGATTGCATAGGTTTAAAGTTCTACCAGGAGATCTTCACTTATGTGTTTGTGTGAGGGTTTTTCCTAATAAAATAACTAAAATAATCCATATTCCTTTTATTTTCGAATTTTTCATTCCACTCTGGAAAGTTCTCCCACTTAAAATCACAAATGTGCAGCCACACGTGAAAGAAGGGACTACAGAAAGTGTTTTGAATTTCTCTTGCAGAGTCTGTTTTGCTCCTTGGGTTGTGTGACTTTGCATATTTTATAGTGGGTCACCTAATTGGGAGGTTTGCGTTTGTCAGTTTTAGTCTTTTATTCTAGGTAAAAAATATAATAGAATCAAGCTGAACTTCTGTCTAAATACTTTGAGACCAGTAGCAAAAGTTAGGGTTGCTTGCAGTCCACTGATGTTTAGAATATGTGTTTTTGCTGGTCTCAAACCAAGCCTCACATATTTGTCTTGGTTCACAAGATGCTCCTGTTAAAAAAAAAAAGAAAAAAAAGAAAATAAAACCAAGTCTCTGTAGGAGATTCAGATTTGTTTTTAATATTAGCAGCTTCTCTACTTAGTAGAAAAGAAACAATTTGCCTCTGTTTGCAAGGTAAACGTAAAGGAAGTGCTGCATAAAACAACAGACTCCCTCAGAGCCTCTTTCACAGCCCCATTCATTGCAGAAGTGTTTCTTGTGACACAGGTTAGGCAAGTGGCACTGAGCAGAGTGCTCTGGGCTGCGAAGAGCTTCTCAGTAGGGTGGGACAGCCCACGTCTGTCACGCTGTGTTCCTGTCTCCATGCAGGACAGGATCCTGGGAGGTGTCTATGCTGCACACTGGGGAGGGAGAGTGCCTGTAGGGCTGCGGGGGAAGAAGGGCAGTGAGCTGGTCACAAGATAGTTTTAGGAGATCTTGAATTCCCCTGTTGCCCCCTGCTAGAAGCCACTTCACATGGACACAGCTTCTGCAGTTTGGCCTTAGCCTTTGGTGCCTCTGGTGCTGCAGTAATTACCACTGCAGCAATACTCAGAGGTACTGGTAACTCGTCTCACCCAGCTCAGTGGTCTCTTGTGTGCTTTAGGGCAGATCATCAGGTTACAGAAACCTTCCAGGGACACTTGGTGGTCTGTGGTGAAAGGCAGCAGGGTCACAGAGTTTTCTTCCTTTTCTGGTTTACTAATTACCACAAGCAAAATATCTGATTTGAGGAGATTTTTATGTGAATAACTTCATTTATTATTTTTATTTTGTTTTTAAATTTTGAATTTCCTCAGGCTATAAAAGCAGTGTGAAAGTATTTCATTATGTGTATTTAGTGCTGTGTCTTCTGTGGTGTATAATTTGTAACGGAGCCTGGTTTCAGTAAATTGTACTTATTTTGACATTTGGGTTGATGCAAATAAAGTAATTTAAGCACTGGAGCTGACCTCTATGAGTCAGGTTTTTGTTGTGGACTACTCATAACAAGCAAGTGCAGCCTTGTTGTCCAGAACTGCAGCATGGTAACAATTTCCCTCACAAATAAACAAAGTGATATATACCTGCCACCATTCGCTAATGTAAACATGACTCTGGGATTTCATCCAAAGACTTTCATCCAAAGTTTGTAGGTGACTGGAGAGGAAACATCAGATCTATATTCTTTACTATATCCCAGTTGTCTCCCTCATCCTGTATTTCAAAACTATCTCTAGTTTAATGTAGTCTTTCACGATGATGGATTGTAGTGTGATGGGGATGAAGATGGGATCAAGGTGTCACCTTGAATTTAGTCACTGTGATAGTCCTAAAGCATGAAACTAGGGAAGACTGACTACATTAGAAGGCTCATGAGCTGGTTTCCACAGAAGAAATAGTCCTGGCATTTTAAAGCTCCGTTCTGGAGCTTCAGGTATTTTTAATTTTTTTAAAAATCTATAAATCAGTTTTATTCACCGTTCTTTCTGACCTAAAAAGCAATCAGAAGGAGGTAGGAAAGATTCCTAGGAAGCACTCAGAGGTTAGATACGGGGTTTTTGAGTTCACTAAAAACATTGCCATGGCGTCCAGTTAGTACAGAATCTGGCACACGATAAATATCAAGTTGAATTAAAAATGCCTGAAAAAAATGCACTTTAAGATAACAAAGTGGGGGAATTTTTTGTATGGCATTATAGTCCAAACAGTTTTCTTGATTTATACTTGTGGAGGCTCTGGCCCTGTAGCATGTAGTACCATCTCCTGAGTTATTCACTCTTTTTGTCTGTGGAATGCTTCAGTGCTGGTGATACTTCTTTGTCATTTAATTTCACCAGAAATTATGCGTGCTCTTGGGTTTGGGTCTAGATCAAAAAGACGGAAGCTGCTATAATTTCTCTTCAGACTCGTAGACAGGGACAGAAACTTGCAGTTTTTGAGGAAAGGGGCAGGCTTAGCCTGTTTGCAACAAGATCAATGCCACATTTTTTGTCCATGAGGCAGTAGCAAAAATTGTGGTAATGCCTTTCTAAAACCAGAAGCAAGGACCTTAAAATTCTTTTTATTCCTGAATAAAATCACTATTATTTGTATCTTCTTTAATGACATAGGGGCAGTTCAGTGAAGCAGCTGATTTTGAAAAAAAGCATCCAAGGCTTGGAAACCATGGGATTTGCCTGCCAGTTCATGATTTCAAGTATTTCTTCAATACCCCAGAGACAGATCTCTCTGTTAGAGCTGTTTCACGTGCATGCATTCACACAGAGCTATGGGCAGGGAGTTTGGTGCTTGGAGCAATGGAATCTCTGCTTTCTCCCTTACTCTCCATACCCCCTCATGTTTTTGTACCGCATCAGATAGTGCAGGGGCAAGGTTAGGCTGTTATCTGTGTTCATGCATCAGAAATTCACCTTTGATTGTGCACTGGAGGTGCTGTTAGCAGCGCTGCAGAGGGAGGTGTTGCTGACGTATTACGGAAGGAACTTGGGTAGACTCCCTAATGCAGTGCTCAGGCTCTGTCTCTGTCTCTGCCATAGTTTGTGCTGTCTGGAAAGCTGTGGTTTTCACTTAGGGTATTCAAAACTGGTTTGCTGTTAACTTTTGCTCAGTGGATTGTTCACATTCTCATTCAGTTTCTTGATTTGAATGTACTGGGCCCTATTTATTGATCTCTCTTAAATGAAACACTTAGGGGTAGTTTTAAGTGTGTCATTGGGAATTTAAAAGCCTTCAGGCTGAGTGGATTTTTACTCCAAAAACAACTGAGAAATGCTATTAAATGTAGCTATTAATTCTTGAGGACAGGAAGGATGCTACACAATTTTGCGAGAGACCACTGAATCCATTCCATCTTCCTAACTGAGTAATTATGTTTTTTAGGGTTTTGACTGTTACTGAGAACTTATTTTTCAAGTCAGTTCCTATCTCGCTGCTGATCTGAGTAGATTTGCAGGTTTTTCGTATGCAATTATTCCAGTGGTGAATTTCTTCATAGTGAAATCAAATAGTAATTATGAAATGGAATTTTTTATTGAATTTCATAGTATGTATATTATCTGCTTAGCATTTGCTTGAGTGTTTGACATAAGCCAAATTTATGCTTGTTAACCAGAATTCATTCTGTGATCCTAAATATCCTGGAACTATGATAATTTTGTTTTGGGTGTATTGATGGTAAGGGATGAATTTTTGAGTATAGGGCTAGAAGTTTCCCTTGGTCTTGGTCTATACCATGCTCATAGGAGAGATGATTTGTGCAGTGTGTCCAGCTTCTGTACCTGCGAGCTTGTAATTCTTATCTACTTGATAAATGGCATTGGGAAATTTAATTTCATACAGACCTGTTCAGCCCTCATAATTTTGGTGCCTAACTTTGGAGACTGGTCTCACACCACTAACCACTGTCTGGGTTTCATCTGGGTGTGAGCATGGTCCTGACGTCAGGGAGCCAAAGAAGGATCAGAGCAGGTGAGCACGAAGTCAACTGGGTGTAAACAGGCAGTCTCCTTAAAATTATTTGGTTATTTACTCTGGTTCTCCTCAGAAAAAATAACAGACACTGGGGGGAAAAACAAACCCTGTGGCACTATAGGAGAGTGATTTTAGTATTCTTATTTCCACAGGCTGTGGCTGCATGTGCTTGGAGTGTAAGTCACAAGAAAAGATAATTGCCATTTGGCAAATATGGGTGTGAAAAATGATGATTCTTTGTCAAGGGCTGTTAATCAACATGGATCTCTTTTATATAGTTCTAGATTTTTTTGGGTTTTTTTCATATATTCTCTGTAGAAAAATCTGTCTGTTAAATGGGGCAGTCTGATGTTCCATTGTTCTATTCCATGATACATGTTTTTTTCTCAGACAACATACCAGGTGTGGCAGCTCAGAAAAGTGCTTTGGGATTAGGGGCTCTGTAGTAACAAAGGAGAGCCTGGTGCACAAGCACTACGCTTTTTTATATAGCAGTATAGCTAATGTTTGATAAAAAAAAGTGAAGTTGAGCATCTGCATGATTCTCTAGTCACTGAATTAAAACATGGCATGCAGAGAACTGCTCTTAGGAGACCATTTACAAGGCACAAATAATTTCACAGAATTGACAAAAAGGGGTGCACAAGTCTATTGATTATTTCACTATCTGGTAAGTAATTATGTGCATGCAGACGTCTCTTTTATGGCATGTTCCTAATATTACCCTGATCAGAATAATCTTTGTAAAAAAATCTGTAATTTTGTGGTAAAAAGCAATACATAGAACACTTGTCAGGTTTTTATTACCAGATTTTTTAGTAAGGCTTTTATGTTTTTGGCCAAAAACTGAGGATTTGACATTCAGGGTAAAAACAATAGGATTTTGGCTTTCCAGTGAAACATGTCCTGAAGAAAGCAGATGCTTACCATGAAAAGTTTTCACCCCAAGGCATCATCCATATGAAAGTTTTGTGCCTGAGAACAGGCATAGGCAGTAATATTTTAGGCAGCAGTTTTACTCTTGCAGAGCTCTGTATAGATGGATAAATGCTGGCATTACTTTATGTGTTGACTGTGGCATGCATTTCTTCTATATATTTTTAGTTCCTGTCCATGTGCTTGATGGAAGAAAGCTTTCTTTGTCTCACAGGTGAAGCCGAAACTGATGTAATTTATGAGAAAAGCAGCATAAGCATGTGTGATTGCTAAAGATCAATATCTAGGAGAGCTGAAATCTGTCCTATCTCAAACTGGACACTGGTGGTGCTTGCACTGTGGGACAGCGGATTTCGTGATGTCCTTCAGCCTCACCCCTGGTCATACAGCCTGGGAAATCTATTAGAGCCCCTTGCAGCTCCTTCCTCCTCTCCCATCTTCACATGCTCCAGGTTTTTTTTCCAAAGGAAACCCATGGAGTGCAACAAGGATGGCACCTGCCTTGTGCTATAGGCACAGCTACTGGAGCACAAGAGGGTGAAGGGCTCTTAGAAGATTTCATCTGGCTTTACAGAACAGTTTGCCATGGACAAAGCTGCGTAAGTGGAAAAATCATAGAAGAAAATCTACTTTGTCCTCCCCACAGGATCCTCAAGTGGTAGGGAATGTAGGAATGGAGCTGAAAATGTGACCCTTACATAGTCCTTTGTAGCTGATCTCCAGGTGCTTGAGTCTGGCTCCTCTGGGCCAGCTGCTGAGTGGCAGTTAAGGCTTTCCAGTGAGTACGGAGTATGTACACCTCCAGGGAATGCTCAGTCTGGTGAGTGAAATGACCATAATCCAATAATTCAGGTTAATTTACCTTCCATTGTTAAGCATGTGTGTTTTGTTAGCACTGGAAACTGCTATTTATAATTCTTAAATTGAGTTGTATTTATTCTTCTTCCGTGTAATTAATCCCAAAAGTCTTGTTTGAAGAAAAGAGATGATATTTAAAATGATTGCTGAGACTGTGGTGTCTGGTGCTGTTGGTGGTCCAGTCTCCATGCTGGTATTTGGGCCATATGTAAATCTTCTTGGTGGTGGTGGAGCAGATGTGGTGAGGGGTGACCATTTTAAAAAAACTTCTATGAAAAATATGATGATATTTTTTCTCATTATTTATGTGGTCCTTTTTTTTTTGTTTTTCTACCGTGATACTCTGGGATGATGAATTTTGAGAAATATGTAAAACAATCTTATTGTTTCACACTCCTTTTTTCATATTTTGCATATTGGCAGAGGTGCTCTAGTGAAAGATGTCCCTGCCCATGGCAGTAGGGTTGGAACGAGATCGTCTTCAAGGCCTCTTCCAATCCACATCATTCTGTGACTCTGTGATTCTAGGTAGAAAATACGTTTAGCTTCACTGTTTTTGTGGGGTTTTTTTTCCCCTTAATTGGGGATTTTAATAGGCCGCATTGCTTCTCTACACTTGCATTTATCACTTGTGAGCCATGGCATGGAGAGAGATCCTCTCTTTTATTTCCCCTTTTCTCCCCCCTCTTTGCTGTTGTTGCTGTGTTGCTGTGATACCCTACCCCTTTAGCAACAGGGTGTCTATTGTCTGCCTATTATTCCTTTCTATTTCTGTGTGACGGCCAGTTTGGGAGCTCTGAGGTGCATGGGGCAATCTCTCATGAAAAGCAGACTGAAGAAGTTTGCCTTATTTAACTCTGTGCAGGGACTGGCAGGAATGCCCTCTTCTTTACACACCTACAAACAGGCACCAACCTCCATCACAATTGTGGGAATGCTCAGTACGCCCTGATGTTACTGGGCTAGACACAGACACAGTAACCACAACAGAAAGGAATTGCTTTCTGGCTTTAATTTTGGGGAGTTTACTCCAAGTCTTGACCGGTGATTTGGACATATGCACTTTGTAAAGTCAAGCTGTGTGCAGTTACATATTGCTGGCACCTTCAGGCATTTCGTATGCATGCGGCGCAGTGTTACAGGCCTTGGCCTATTTTTCAGAGCCAATTTCTATATACTCAGCTGGCAATGAACAAAAAAAAAGTGCTTTGGCAGATTGGATTTTGGCATAGGCATTCTGAAGCCCCAGAATTTCATCTCTTGGAGTTGTAACAAAAAGTGTTTAATTAAACTGGCAGCTTAGACCAATAAATGTTTAAACTAATTTAAAAGGAAAACTTAACTGCCATGTAGAAGAGGTATAGACCTGACGTGTCGGTTCCTTACTGAAGGAGTGCAGTTGTTTTCACAGTAGTCTGCTTGGAAGCAGGGGTTGGAGCTGGAGATCAAAGGAGCAGAAAAGCTGAGTGGTGGATAGGTCAGAGACACTGTGCTTCAGCTACTGCACATCTCAGTGTTATTTCAGAATAAGTTTTAAATAAGAGGGTTTTTGTGTGTGGGCAGGAAATAGAAGAATGCAGAGAAAGTTAGAGAGTTAGAGGCCAGTTAGATTTAAGGACAAAGTTTGAGTTTATCATGCGTCTTCCACAGTACTGGAATATTACTTTAGTAAGGGAGTGAATTTAGAATAAAAAAGCTACACCAGGTTCCTGAACGTTATTAAAAATCTGTGGGCAATTATTTTTAAGTACATCCATCAGTCCCTTTTTTCCCTAATTAAATGTATTGGCTAGATTTCAAGTTTGACAATTACAACTAAGATCTTGTGAATATCTGCAAGGAGGAAACCTGTAGGACTCAAGAACAAGACCAATCTGTTGATACGTAGTGTTTGGTTTTGAGTGTTACTTACTGGCAACTTCTCAATTAATGGAATATTTACATGTACTTAAACTTATCATTTAGAGGGCACTCTGGATGTTTATGTTTAGTTTATTGGCTGTGGAGTTTCCTCAGTTAGGTTCAGTTGATCTGGCATTCTCTAACTCTGGCATAGAGCACTGTATAGTGCTGCTTTGATTTGCAAGATAACTGTGGTATTCCATTCTGGAGGCAATCATATTTCAGCTGAGGGAAACTCAGGATCTGGAGGCTTTGTAAGATCTTCATTAAAAAAAAAAGGTTGAGATACTTGGGCAAGCTAGTAAGCGCAGCACTGGGATTTGTATTAATAAGATGATTTTACTTACATTAAGAAATTGCCTCATTATTGCCTTTAATAATAGTTTAGTTTGCTAGACTTAATTTTACAAAAAACTTTCAAGAGGCGAGTCCAACCCCTTAGACTCTCGACTATGAAGTCACTGGCTTGAATCCCCACTTCAAACCCCAAACTATAGCTTGGCTCCAAAGCAACTCCAAAACAAAGATCTTGTTTTGTGATTTAAATCTGTAAATCCCCATGTGAGCACTCCAGTTTCATATCTGAGAAGCTTGTTTTGGATTGCTGTGAACAGATTGGGAACTTTCCTGCTAAGCTGCACAAGACTTTTCCAGATTAGTTAATCGTGCCCATACGGAAGCTGTAGGTGCCATAGCTTTTGATTTTTGTCGTTTTTGGAGGAGGTGAGGTTCAGCCTTCCTGGGTAGATAGAGGTGTCACGAGTATGTGCTCATCTTTGATCAAGACAGTGAAGCCTTTGCAGAGCAAACAAAGTATTGACAGAGTATTCCCTTGCTATTCAAATGGACAGGCACTGAAACACATAGCTAGGAATCTGTTTAAGAGGTCAGAGGAGACTGCATAAAATGTACAAATGTGTTATTTTTGTGCACAGTCTCTATTCTAACTGATGTTTAAAGGTGAATGAGAGCAGAAAAAGCTTTTTAATTTTGGCAGTTTCAAGAGTTTTCTTAAGAATTATTGGCCAATATGGATAGCTTTGCATTCCTTTGTGCTTTCTCCTGGCCACCCCCTGCTTCCACCTCTGCAGTGGGAAGACTATGCTCTACCAAAATCAGGATTTCAGTTCATCTGATTTGTCTGTAAAATGTGCAAATCAACTGCTAATTTTGAGATTTATATACACTCAATGATACGAAGTAATTATGCTAAAGGGCTAGATCAGGGTAAGCCAAATAAAAATGTTATTACTGGAAGTAGTTTTGGGAAGACTGTTGCATCAGCAAAAGAAGTGTAACCTGATAACGGCAGTCTGTGTTTTAAACCATTAAATGTAGAACAGTTACAAGGTCAAGGCAAAGTATTGAAATCCACATTTAAAATATATCCAATATTACAAAAGACTGATTACGATATAGGACAAGCCAAAGACTTACCAATTTATTATTATCTTTGGCTTTTTGTTTGTTTGTTGGTTTGGAGTTTTTGTTTGGTTTGGTTTTTTTGTTTGTTTTGCTTACCAGATCCTGACATTAATGCAATAATAATCTTCCAAAAACAAGTATTTCCTGGAAACCTTACATTAATTAAATGAGCCAGACGGTAAATAGCTGGAAGCATCAGAGACTTTAAAATGCTGGTTTATCATTTCTAAAACTCTATCCTCTTTCCTTACTCTTTTCTGTCTAGTTTTGTTGTTATCGTTTTTGCAGGTTTTGGGTTTTTTTTCAGAGAGAAGTGTGTTGTTTTTGATGTAATTGTTTTGAGGGGTTTTTTGTGGAGGAGTGTGCTGTTGTGTTCTGCTGACTGCTGAAATAAAGTTTAATTAAATTGTTAGAAACTTTAGAATTGCTGTTGCTGAACAATGGACAGGTTCTCATTCCTGTGTTGCAGTGGTGTAAGTCACTGTCACTTGCAACTATCTAAAATGCTTGGATTTTTTTTTTTCAGAAATTTCTTAGTATTGTTAATGTCTTTATGAATGTTTCCATCAATTTCTTCACTCCTGTGTTTCCTAAAGACCTCTACAGTTATATGACATCTGAACTCACGAGCGAGTAAGCACTTTGGGCAGATCATGGATAGGAGGTTAATGATAATCTCTCCTTATACACTCATATAAAAGCTAGGGGTCGAGGTTCCTCCCTTTCCTTTTATCGAGGGCATTAGAAGGTCTCATGGAATAAGATCTTTTATTCTACTGCCTTGAAAATATTTGGCTTGACTGTTCTTAAGCAAGCTATCTCTGCATTCAGATATGTGACCAAGAGAACGTATTCCTAAAGAAATATATTAGTGAATAAAAATCTCCATTTTGTAAAGATGGGATCAGTTTTGGCTAGACGTTTTCCTGTAGCAGATCGGCCAAATTGTAGTTGGCTTCCACCGATACTCAAAAACAGCAATGATCTGGACCTGAAATGAAGTGGAGTGCAACATGTTTTGGAATTACTGGCCTTCTCTGGAGACTGTGAAATCAGTCATTAGCTTTACCAAATGTGCAACTTTTTCTTACAATTAAATGCTCTCTAATGATTGGTCTAAATCTTGAACCAAAAACATCAGCATCAGTGAGCACCAGGGAAGCCACTTCTTGTTACATATACCCATATGCTTGACTATTACAGGGAAATAGTGATTGGAAAGAATAGTTCCTAAAGCAGGATCCATTTTGTTACTGCAACCACTGGTCCTTATCAGCATCAAAAGTACTTTGCAAGCCATGTGAGAGTAATTTATGGTGTTATGTGCCTAAATTAACTAGGTTCATTATGCACAAAAATTGTTTTTTTCTGCCTTCTTTGCTTCTTCTGACAGACTGAGTTTCTGTACAGGACAAATACTATGTAGGCAGTACAAATATGCTTTATCCGCTATTAAGATGATCTGTTGTGTCCCAAACTTGAAGTTTTCTTCTGCAAGCCTTTAGCTTAATTTCAGCACAAAAATAGGACTGTTTAGAGAAAACCATTTTTAACCCCAGCTTTGTTATTTGGTGGTTTAACCTTTTCCAAATCTGCAAAACACAAATGATCAATGTGTAGCAGGAGACAGTGTTCTGATTATGAAATAAGATCTTGGGTGAGGTTTGGCAGCCAAATCCAGGACGTGCACTCTTTAGTGACCTCTGGGGATTTTTTTCTTTCTTGGGCATATGGGAAGAAATAAGTTACTGGAATGTGACTTAAAAATCACACATTTTAATACAGGGTTGAAAAAAATATTTTACCTACGGTTGTAAAAAACTTGTCTTGATATTACTGTTGTGAGAGTATTGAGATGGCTAAGTGAGTACTTCCTTGTGCTATTGTATATCTAGACAAAGAGATTAATAACAGAAAGAAATAAGATAATTCTGGAAACTAGATATCATTAGGAAAGATGCAGGAAAATCTAGAGATAAGCCAGGTACGGGATTTGCCATGGGAAAACACATATTTGTGATTCAATACCTACAATTCACATTTTAACTAAAAGCTTCCTGTGCACTCCAGACTGCTTGAAAAGTGCATCAGTGATTATTTGTGAGCTAAACATTAGACCACTGCAGTAAATGACCTAAACGACCCTCACAGCCTTACAAAATAACCAAGTTTAAAATTTTGTGGACTTCCTCCTCTACCCAGCAAAACACATTGTTTTTTATTAAAACATATCTTCAAAGAAGAGTATTAGATTTGGAAGCTGCAAAATAGATTTAGGCTGTGCCTTTGTTTGCTTGCTTTTAGATACTTAACTCTCACTTTAACGATATAACTAGATGTATGAGGGATCAGAATAATTGAGATTCAGCAATAAAACTCATTATGGCGCTAGATAAAATCTTTTGTGGATGCTCTGCTGGAGGTAATATTTCATGTAGGAATTAGGAAGATACATGGGGATTTTCCCTATGCTGTTTGTTTGTTAAGGGTGCATGTCCTCATATGGATTTTTCATGCTGAATTCTTGAGACTTCTGTGTGGCTTGGAATAGCTACCACTTTTAGAAAAGCTTTTAGAAAGCTTTTTGCTTTCTAAAATAGATGGTAGTTTTTGAAAAGCATTTTTCCACATGCACACACATCCTATCCTTTAAGTGTTGTGAGCAGATACTTTATTTGACCTTCGCAATCTGGGGAAAAATTGCACTTGGGGAATGGTAGCCTGAGAGGCTGATACTCACGTGGTGCTGAATATCTTGAGGTTCATGAGTTGGTGCCCAGTGCAGATTTTGAGATTGTTTCACATATACTTCTTCTCTGAATGTTTCACCTTTCTTGAATCAACTGTGCTGGCTTAGAAAAAAAAAGGTCTTGAGAAAATCTAAAATAATGCAAGCCCAATAATTTTTTTTAAATCTGTCACACTCTTAAATTCTTTTTCTGGCACAGTAACATTGTTTGTGCTCTGTACACATACGACACATACCAATGACATACATTTGCAAAAAAAAAGAAATTTAGAGGAAAGATTTGAGATGCAGTGCCATTTAAAAACAAGCATAAATTTTTAGTACAGTGCTGTGCAATAAAATTACATTGTGTGTGAGACTTCAGTAACAGCTGAATTTTTAGAATAGCTTGATCTTACTTTAAAATACAGATTGGGTTCCCTAAAATATTATTAAGCTCATTTTGAAACATCAATTCATTTTGGCTATGGTAATTTTCAGATGACTCACATTTAAAACAGTTTTGCTTATACATGGGAGATAGTTTCTCTTTAGTTAAAATGTTGCCAGGATTCATTATAAACTCTCTGTAAGCCAAATAAAATTGAGTAAAAAAATTGGCCCGGCTCGAAAATTGCCGTGTTTGCTCAACTTTACAGGAAGTGTGTGAACCATGAATGTTTTCTGGATGATACTTATCTTCTCAAAGTTAAAACACCCAAACCACCCAAACTAAAAAAACTTCACCTACAACCTATCACCAAAAGTACGTATTTAAATAACCCCAATGTTATTTTAAAATTTCACCATGAAGTTAACACTGTCTGTTATTTCATGTTGACTAGTACACGGGTAGACTCAGTAATACTGCTTATGTTCCTGATGTCTTCAGTTCAAGCTAGGCAATGTTTGAGGTCAGTTATTTACTGTCTGCCACAGAACCATGCCAGTGTCTTGACTGGTGCTCAGCATTACGAATGCCACATTGCTGGGAGCACTGCAGTCAGCAGGCGCTTGTCAGGTACTGGAAAACACAACCAAGCAGTACAGCAGACTGTTAAACCAGACCTACTTCTTTCCCCACTCCCTGAGACATTGTTTTGTGATGACACGTGGTTTTAGCTTTGTAAGTCATCTATCTCCCCTTGCACTTCACATAAAATTGCAGTTAAGTGACTTCTTCGCTGCTGTGATAATCTCTTGCTGCACTGCAATTCGAGAAGGGCCTAAAACAGTGGGAAGGCAACATGGCTGTATGTGTTGGCAATAAAGAAATGAATTTTTAATTTTTTAAAATTTTTGTTAATGGAGGGGAAAGTCCATCAAGTGTACATGCATGCAGATGGAGCCATCATTCCTGTTACAGCGACATTAATAAATTATAACCGTATTGCCAGCATCCTCATTGTGTGTATCTTTGTCAATCCTTCGCTGGTTCTGGTCAAAAATTCTTTTAGGGCAGGTTTGTCTTGCCAGGGACCTTGCTACTGAGGTCTGTATCTTTTCTTGAAATCGATATACCTTACCCAAGATATTATTACCAATAAGACAAACAAACACCCCACCCCATAAACATGTTAGACAAGGCAGTGAGGAACATGGTCACAAAGCAAGAATTATTTTTCAGAAATGGAGAGAGAAGGAGAATACTTAACTCTGTGGAGACTCTGGTTCTCATGGTATGAGTCACACTTCTACCAGGTTATGGCCAAGTCAAACAAATTATGTCCAACAGATGACAAAAACGAAAATGAGTTTCTCATCCAGAGACCAAACCCATGATTATTGTTCATAAATTAACTAGGCCTGACCAATTAATCTTCCAAGTGCTCTAAGATAGCTGTGTGTAGTACAGGAAATAACAGTAGTGTCTGAAAAAGTATTTCATTAATTTTAATCAGAGGAAAATCCTCACAGCAAGTCCTGTGAGTTGGTTGGTGCTTTAAGAAATATATAAAAGTGATTATGGAGGGTAGACACCAAACTGACTCCAGTCAGCTCTAGTCTGAACCTGACAGATGATAAGGCATCCTATAACCTGGACAGTTATTCAGCCCTTTGGCAAATCATACATCAGATAATTCCATGTTTTCTTGACAGTTTTCTGACCTCCCTCTCACCCTGTAACTTTTTTTCCACTCTAGGGAAAAGTGGAAAAGTAGAGCAGAATCAAGCCAGTGCTGCAAGTGATCAGGCTTTTCTGAAGACAATTCAGTGCCATATTTCTGTATTCATTATGAGACCAATAACTCCTAGGTTTGGATGCGACTGTGCAGTGACACCCATCCTAGGATACATACCTAAAACCAAAGCCCACCTGGATTTCAGTGGTATATTCTGCCACAGCATTTGTTTTGTTGTTTTTTGTTTTTTTTTTCTTGTAGTCCTAAGGGTAGAACAGCATTGTGGTTTAACCTAAAACCTACACTGCTGCTCTCTCACTGTAATGCATCACCCCCCTCCAACAAGGAGAGGAGAATTGGGGAAAAAAAGGTAAACTTTGTGGATTGAGAAACCAAGTGAAGTTTAATAATAATTACTGTCCTGTTGATAACAACAACAACAACAACAACAACAACAACAACAACAACAACAACAACAACAACAACAATAATAATAATAATAATAATAATAATAATAATAATCAGAGGAGAAAGAGAGGAATAAAACCCAAGAGAAACAAGTGAGCACAGAACAATTTCTTGCCACCTGCAGATTGATTCCCAGCCTGTCCCCAAGCAGCAATCTATGTCTCCTGGCCAATTCCTTCCACTTTATAAGCTGAACATGACATTCTGTGGTATGGAGCATCCTTTGGGCCAGTTTGGGTCAGCTGTCCTGGCTCTGCTTCTCTCCCAAATTTCTTGTGCACCTGCTCACTGGCACACTAAATCCAAAACTCAGCTACTTAGAGGAAAATTAACTATCCCAGCCAAACCCAGGCGAAACAGCATGGTGTGTTTTGAACTGTACTGTTATTCACAGTAGAGTGCCTTGAAACCTCAGCTGAAACTGATGCTACTTCCTTAGGCAGGAAGCCTACTCACACAAAGGCACATTCAAAGCTCCAAGCTGCTTCCTTACAAATAGGAGGGACAGAGCGTGGGGTAGGAAGCAGAAGGTTCAACACTGTGTCAGAAGTCAGTGACCTGCTCAGATGTGTGTGCTGTACCTAGGTGACTCTCAGCAAGTCTAAATTAAGGAAATGATTAAACCTGTTTTGGTTCACAAGGGAATCAAGGAATAAGAAAGAACCTGGTAGTTATTGTATTGTGATGAGCAGTACAGGAAATATGAAAGGGAAGCTTGTAAACACACACAGGCAGCCAAGAATATAGGCACATCTAATGAAAGAGGGTTGCTGAGTGTCTGGGAACAATACTACTCTAAAAATGTGCACCCAATTTAGATTTGTCCTTGCAGTCAGCTACTCACAAAGGGCAGATTTTCAGAGATGCCCTGCATGAGCTCTTGGAAACAAGAGATTAATTGGGAGCAACTGCCTGCTCTCACCTGCAGCAAACACTTGAGTTATTTATCCTTCCTCCTCTTCTGCTACCCTGTTGAGGCTCTTGACTGTCCCTCTGTGCTCCTCTGTTCCAGAATGCTCTCCTCTATGTTGTGGTCATGATGTGGATCAGAGATTCAGAGTCCTGCTTCTTGCACTGCTCTCCCGCTGCTTGCCTTTGCAGGACTTTGTACATTTTATTTAATAGTATAAGTAGTTATTGTCTGACAGGAGAATATGATAATTACAGATTTTATATTTTTTTAAATTAGTAAAATTGGTGAGAGAAGCTAGGTCATTTGCAGTTCTGGCCACATTAGTTATTTTGCCAACACTGGACCTGTGCAATTCAAAACCTGACTCTGGCTCCTGAACTGTTCATGGTGGGAGCAGAAGATTTGCTTTTCTTCTAAGCAGCGACAATATGAACCTCTAGGACTCAGGGGCTTTTAGGACTCTGAAAGGAAGGAGTTTGTTGGAGTTACAAACCTGGCATTTGCTTTTAGAGGTATTTTACTTGTTAGTTTCTCCCTTATCTGAATGTCCTGGAGTTTAAAGGCAAGATGACTGAAATGCTTCCCTGCAAAAATCCAAACAAACTCTAAAAAATGGGTGTTTTTTAAGTGAAAGTGTTCCCCTTTTAAAAATCCTACCGAAGTCTGAGAAAAGGAGCATACAGAGACAGACATGAAATAGGGCATTCCTTCTCTATTACAGAATTCATCCATCTTTCCTGAGTCCATCTGGTAGCTAAAGATAAATCAGTTTTGTCAGTGGAAAAGCAACAATATTTTTGAGCCCACGTTGGATGTTTGTAGAAGGCTTCCTTCTGCCAAATGTTGTCTTCATGTTACCAACAGAGAGTTGTACAGAGCCGTTTCATTTATGCTCTTGGATTGGAGGTGAGAAATGCAGTCTGGCTGGCATGTAAAATTTCTGCAGAATATTGGGTATATTTGCTAATACTTGTTTTTGTAAAACAGAGCATTGATTCTCATGCTCTTTGAACAGTGTAGTGCAGTTGACTCCAATGGGGCAATGCTGTGATTCATGCTGGCTCAAGTGTTCAACCTTCACATTCAGCTTTACAGTTTTTTTTTTGGAACAGCTGTGCCTGTTAAATTAATATATTGAGGTGCTTCAGTCTAGATTGGCTGGCTGATTTCCTAAGCCAGTGTATTATGTTTTGTTTACAGTATTCAGATTTTACAGAGTGTGGTCTCATTCTTTTTATGAGATATGGTTTAGCAAGCAACATTGGATGATGACTCAAAGTTTCCCTTATTGTCTGTCATCTCTTCAAAGTAATTTTGGCAGACACCACCTGTTCGGCTTTTTAGGCCCTTTAATAATATTTCAAATTCCAGAATGTTTCCCTTCTGCATTCAGTAGCCTGTAATTTCCAGGTTAAAAAAAGGTCCTTCTAATTTACCATGCCATTTCTTCTGCATGAAACAGATCTGTTTTTACCTGCTTTTAAAAAATTTATTTATTTAAATGCTGTGTTTTTATTCAGAACTTGTTTCTAGTACTTAATTCACATTTCCTAAGACAACTTAGAGTCATTAGCTACTGTTGGTTATTTCTTCTTTCTCCTACATTAATTCTGCTGCAGGATCTGGGGGGGAGGAGGAGGTAAGCACACATACACGTGCATGGAAGATCTTCCTCCTTGTCTTGCAATCCTTGAACCTGAAATACATTCTGCAGTGAATGGCTGCATTCCTGGAATCTTTTCACTGCCTGCTTCTTGTGGTGAACATCACTGACACTTAACAGCACCATGTCAGGTTACATCATATACCCTCTTAACATGCCTGCCAGTACATTTGCATAATTACATTTGCAGGCAGAATCTTTCCTAAGTCTCTTATTCTGCATTTCCATAGACTTTGACACTTCTACATGCATGAGGCCCTACAGTTATGGTAACACATCAGTTACCACGTTGTTTGTGATCAGATAATACACTAAGGGTGTTCATGGTATCTGTAATGATCCATTTGAGAAGTGCTGAGGTTATTAAAGAAAGAAGCATGGGGTTCTTTTAAACTTCCAATAATGCAGTATCTAAATGTTTTAGAGAATAACAATCTGGAACTTTTTTTTGATTTCCCGAGTCTTGCGTTTATTTATTCTAGATGCTTGTGAGCATCTAGACGTGTTTTCTTAAACCTACTTCTGTTTGGAGGAGGATCACTGACACATCAGTTACTGTCTCTGAAAGCTGCTGATCATTTCTGGAAGTCAGAATTTGGCTTTGTGGCTTGTCAGTCATTTTTAAATTTGGGGGTCTTTTGAGTCATAGAATGGCTTGAGTTGAAACAGACCTTAAAGATCATCTAGTTCCAACCCCTTGGAATGAATGATTGTGCTGATCACATGGAGCTGCCTCTGTTCCCTGACTGGCCTTAGTAAGATTTCAGGAAGTATGTAGGGGACTGGGAGTAATTGAAAGACAGACTATAGATAACTATTGCTGAATATTTTCCAAAATATAGTATAATTTCTTTCTTACTCCCTTCCCTTTGTCCACATGCCAGCTCTAGACATTTCTAAGCTACTACAGGGCTTATGGATTCAAAAAAGAGTTTGTGCATTAGAGCTAAAAGCATAAATAAGAGTAGTTGGGAAAGAAACCATGTGAAGTCTTCACACCTTTCTGAAGGAGTTTGTGGAGAGAAGGTAGAATTCCAAGAGCCTAGAATTCCAAGATGCCTAGTACTGCCTAACCTCCATATTAGATGTCCAGATAAAAACACTGCTCCTCAAAATCTATGACCAGCTGCCAGCTGACCTCAAGTATCTCAAATTCCCAATATGTGAGCTATCTCCAGCAGTGTTCCCAGTCTGGCTTGGCAAGGCTGAGTTGTCAGGAATCAGTGTCCCAGCTGTTGAAAGATTGGTGTCCCTTGGGCTGTGCTCCCCAAGGACAGAAGCCGGTAGGCTCTAATACAATGGCAGGGTTTGGTACTTGGGTTAGTGGTTACCCCACGGGAAAGTGAGGACAGCTGTGGTCCAGGACTGTGGTTCATCTGGCCGTTGGAGGATGACTGATGGATCTGGGCAGGCTCAGCCAGCAGGCTGTGATGGTGGTGCAGTGAATAATGGGATCTGAATCCCCTTAGCAAGGGAAGAAGGTGACACAGAGTTGCTATCAAATGTGAACAAAGAGCTGGATGCTCTGATGTCCCAAGAAGATTCCTGAGCACTGGCAGTGGGTGGAATCCTTGCCTGAGAGCCCTTGCACAGTTTGGTTTGTCATCTTCTTGTGAGGCACCCTCTATGAACTTATTTGTCCCCAAAGTGATTGTCCTCCCTTTTTGCATGTGATTTAACACCATTGTCTACCTATCAGCAGCAGTGGAAAAAACTAAAAATTGTGTGACAGCACCCTGGCATGTAAATATGATCACTGAAGCACTTATAAATAAATATTATGGAGGATTGAAGTGGCTAAATGAGGGTGGTACTGTCAGTGCAGTTGTCCCAGTCACCTGCAGTTTCTTAAAGAAATCCACAGAGGATTGTTGGTTGAGGTGCATTACTGCCGTAACATCTTGCAATACATCTGCAGTTATTGACAGTATTCTCTGGAAAAAATCTATTTAGAGACCTTTGGGTGCTTAAAAATGTCATCCTCAGAATACTGCAAATGGGAACTTTTGACCACGTTCCAATCTGTTATACTTTGTGTTTTAGTAATTAGGTATTGAATCAGTTGAGGAAATTGATATGGGTTGAACTACTGTTTTGTATTAGATTTCTTTTCATTTTTCCTAAGCAAGAGATAATGGTAGTGTGAAAGCTAAACAAGAGTTGTAATAATTATGTAAATCTCAAAAACATGAATTCAAGATTAAAATTTAAAGGAGGCTCCTTTAACTTAAAGACAGAGAAAAGTTTGACCAAATGTTGTTCATACCTAACGGAGATTGACTAAGCTGTAATTAAAATAACTAATGTTCTTTGATCTAAGCCAAAGTTTGCTGTAATGACTTAAATATGTGGGATCATGTCTTGCTGATATGTTCACAATAATTTTATTACAAGATGGCTAGGATATGCTATCATGAGGTGGCTACATAGAAATGTGTTCACATATGAGCAGACAAGGCTGTAAATAAAAATGTTCATTCCTTATGGGAGTTACTGTAAAATGCTTTAAAAAAATAAATAGAATTGACTCCTTTTCTGGAGATTCATTACACTTGTCTGGAAAGAGTACAGTTTTCTGTAACTAAGAAACAGTTGACATACACAAGGAAACGTGGTATAATAATAAAGGAGAATACTGCTTCTCCCAGTGTCTGAGGAGAGCAGAAACCCAGAGAGCTGTTCAACTACTGTCATGGCAGGCTGTCTCGCTCCCAGTATTTGTGTTGGGCGGCAGCAGAGGGTCAGGGAGGGAAATATCCGTATTACACTGCTGGAAACTCAGCTCATGTTGACAGTGGAGCGGAGCCGAGCTTCCAGGGGAGGGCACGCGTGTCCCTCGTGGGATGCTGAGGTGGAGCAGGCTGGTCTGGTCCATCCTCACCAGAGCTGGGCAGCAGGCAGGAGCTGCATGTCTCACTGCCAGGGTGCCCAGTGCAGGGTTTCTGCAATGGGGCCAAGGTGGCGTGCTGCTTAGGTTTCAATCCCCAGCTTTTGTGTGTGGTTCAGCACACACCTGAGGTGATGCTAATGCAACTGTGCATGCCTGACAGTGCTCAGACATACGCACAGAGAGAGCTGTCCATTGCACAGAGAGATCACATGTTGCCGTGGTGGTGTTTAAACACAAACATGGTTATTTTAGCACGTGTTTGCAAGGTTGCATCACTTACATGTGGCAAAAAGCCCTGAATGTGCTCCAGGGGTTATCCCCAGCAAACGCCCTGAAATGTTTGTAGCAGGATTTTCTGTCATCTATTACACAAACTCCGTATTTGTATGAAATCAGCCAGTTCAGTCCCACTTTAAAGTGTCACTAGCACTTCAGAGGATGCATGCTGATGCTGTGTTGTTGCTGTTCTTTCCCAACATCCTTTCATTTTCTGCTATTTGGTGACATTCTATGAAAAATTCCTAGTGAATAGTTTTTAGTTCAGAAAAAATATGTGCTGTAACAAAACCAGACACTTTTTTTCATAAGGAAATGTTGATATTTGCCAATGTGGAAATTCTTCACTTTGCCATGTGGAAAAAATAAAAAGAAAATACCTAAGCTTTGGTAAGTTCAAACTAAATAGTTTTATTTTTGATTTCTTGAGCTGTACAGTGGCATTTCATCCTTCTTGCCAAGTGTTGTAAAAGTTCCTTTAGCAACTTGAATTTCAGCCTGAATTTTTTAACATTGGCACTCAAAAATAGAATCAGACTTCCACTTTTGTGAGCTTTGTGAACATCGCTTCATATTAAATATTTTTAGTATGTTGGAGATTAAGAAAAGGTATGAATTTGTCTGACTGGAAAATAGCTTAGGCTACTGACTGTCCTGAATACAGATGTGTCTTATTACAGCACTATATATCTGTAAGTTTGTAGGGCGTTTTTTTTTGTTGTTGTTGTTTACACTGTACACCCATATTTTAGTTAGAATGCTGGAGTATAACATCAAATACTCATTTTTTCCCTTCATTAATAGTTAAACACTTTTTGAATTCTAATAATCTACAAAATTCACAGAAGTGTGATTTTTTTGACACCTCACTTTATTATACACTAAACACATCATGTTGGAATCTGAATTATTTCTTTGTAAACACGGTTATACTTTAGTCTTACAAGCCAGTAACAAAGTATTATGTATGAGCAAATGGAAAACAGCAAAATATTAAAAATAAGACTAAATTTTAAAGTGTTTTCATTTTATGTTAAGTATATGAAACAGCCAAATGACATTTACATTTGATTCTGATTGTGATATAATGCTGTATGAAGCCAAATCTTTCCTTTTCCAGTGTCCAAAATATGCCATGGTGGAACTGAAGAAGGAAAAGTGTTTTCTTATAAGTCTAAATCTAGATGACGAAATGGATTTGATATAGTTTTCCCTCTCAGCATACAAGTAAGGCTATTAACTGTACTGTGGGCTGAGAAGATTGTCTACTTTACCTGTATTTATGTGACCAATATATGTTTGGTACTTTTGGATATACAAAACTTTGTGTATACTTATATGCTGCTAAACTGAAGCTGGTCCATTCATGTCCCTGTAAAAATTTCAAAAGCAAGCTTTGCTTCTTATTTCATAGGTGTTTTCGAGGTTATCCAAAAGTAAAACCAATCTATATGAGTGAACATGTTTCAATTTATTTCCTATTAAAAAGTACTTATTCTCCATCATAAAATACATGTATGAAGAACTTTAAGAATTTTTTTGTTGAGTCTTTCCAGTTTATTCATAACAAGAGTAGTGACAATGAGATTATACTAATTGCAGATTAGACTTTACACTACTTCAGTGATGTCAGTGGCTTAGAGGACATTCAGACGTCACATAACCAAACAGAGGTTTTTGATTTGCCTTTCCCACTTGAATCTCCATGCATGACAAATAAAAAATAATTTTTTGATTGCTTTTTTTTTTGGAATTACCGAGATAACTCAGATTGGACCCAAGCTCAGACTATCAGGGACTTTTAAAGACTGAAATTTCTATTGCCTTTTAACATTCAACAAAAGGTACAAAGTGCAGGACCACAGGGATCTTTTTGCTCACACTCCATGGCAAAGACCTGAAACTACTTTTATAACTTTATAAGTAAACTAAAGTATAAGTACTTATACTTTAATAAGTAAAGAGGAAAGGAATATCATCACCCTTTATATCTGCTACAGTCTCCACATTTTATGCCTGTTAATGATCCCTTAGTTCACTTGGGAGGTTTGTTTCTTTGTTGTTTGTTTTTGTTGTTTTGTCTGCAAAGGCAACATTGGTGACCATTTAAAAATCATTAAACCCTTTTAAAACCATGAAAACAGCAAGCTATCCTGCTGCACTTCCTTGCTTTGCAGAATGCTAAAACTCTGTAAAACTCTGTAAACATGGTAGTACATACATTCCAGTCAATCATCTTACATACCCTTTCCATATTGTCGCTCTCTCTGTATGTTGACTTTCTAGTTCCACACCTAGATTTCCTGCTATAGGGAAAATTATTTTAAAGTGCTCCAGTAGCAACCCTTTCTAAAAAGCAACTAACAAGAAGAGGTGTAAATGATGCAGCCTTCTATTCCAGTCCCTAGTGATTCTTGCAGGAGTTGTCTGAGGTTGTTGCCCTTCCTTTTGTCCAGGGGATGATTCCAAATCCTTCTACCAGAAAGGCAGATGTGTGAGAAATCCCAGCTGAATTGCTGTGATGTCTCATATACCACTGCAGAGGCCTCTTGGATCCTGAAATGCTGCTTGGACAACAATTGAGCTACATGTGTGCAGAGCATGGATGCCAAATTCAGCTTCAGTGTTGAAGCAGTTTTACTACATTTGGCTGCTGGGTTCCCATAATTTTTGCTGTACGTGAAAGAATGAAACTACTGATCCTTTTATGTCTACCCCAGTGGACAAAATGCCAGACATACAAGATCTAGTTGGATAGGAGCATTACTTAGTCTCGCAGTGAATGCTTGGTAATTGGTTAGCCTTTCAAAAAGAACCTTGACGAAATCCCAGAGGACTGTAGAGAAGAACTCAAATATTTATCTTAAAAGACTGCACCTACTTTCTTTTGGGTAGTTTGGATTGTGTGGATTAAATGTGTGGATTAAATAAGTTCATCTATGACAAACTTGATTCATCGTTAGGCAGTCATTCTTACCAGATGTTCCAGGTACTAGAATAGATAAATTGTGTTTTGAGATAATTTATTTATTCAGAAGCAAGCAGATAAGTCTTTAAAAGTATCTAATGTGACAAGAGAATTTTGAAGGATATTTCCTGCAGTGGAGATAGCTGGAATTTCCAAATAAATATCACATGTTTAAAAGTACATGCATCTGGTAAACTTTATACATTCGGTTGCATCTCTGAGGAAAAAAAAAAAAAAAGATGATCCCTTTAGTCAGTGAATGCACTGGTTTCCTTTTGCCCCACTGATATTCTTATGGGAGAAGTGTATATAAAAGTAAATTTTAGAAGAAAAATAATCACATGTAGAAAAGCACTAGTCACTGAGCTGACATTGGCTCTTAGGAATGCAGCTGGGGGCTTGTGATGTGTGGATCTGTGGAAACACTACTTCAGAGCCCCAGCAGATGTTGAGAAAATATATGTGAACATAAAGGAATGAAATGGAGAGTGAATAGATTTTTGTACTGCTGTGTAAAGCCATGAGGTGTCTGTGTTTTGTAGTGGTAGTGTTGCCCTATCCCAAAGGGACCTTAGCAGAACTGGAAAAGAGTTCAGAGATGGTTGATGGGAATAGCTAAAGTACATGCAGCAGTGACTGAGGAGCAGCTAAGCGTGATAGGGCTCTAGCTGGGAAAAAATGCCTGTGGAAGACTGTGTGATTGAGAGATACAAATTGATGGGTGATGGGGAAAGGATGTGACCAGTTTCTCTACTTCTCATTACTTGAGAACTGGGAAGCAAAAAGATGTTCTTCATAGAATGAGCTGTTGACCCTTGGCAATACATGCATTGTGTGTGCTGGAAATTCACATGATTGACAAAGGCACTGGGGAAGTTCACAAGGGAGACATTTTCTGAACTGATCTGGTTCAAGCAATCTGAAAAAGATTAGAGACTTGGAGGGAATATTAATCTTCTCGTGTGCTTACCCTGGACAACTGTTTACACTGCTACTGATTACTGGTGATAATGGACTTCTGGTTTGTACAGGTGTAAATACAGATGTTCTTAGCTTCTTTTATGTTCACAGTTTCTAGTGTTTTCACCGTGGGCTGTAGGATGATGAATATTTCAGATTATGAGTTAGTTCAGCACCTGGCTTGGTTTTTTCCCATTTTGACTTGTCAGGTTTTTTTTTCTGGTTTTTCTCAGAAACTGAATTTTTTCTACCTGCTTAAAAATAATTATGAAGATTTTAAGCTAAATGTTCTTTCTTTTATTCTAGGGTTTGTTAAATCCATATAATTAAAAAAGTCAATAAATTTTTTTTGTCCAAGATTTGTGTATTAATATCTAACTCTTTATCTTTCCTCCCTTCATAGTATCAACCACTCATTTTGTTCACAGAAGCAATTTAAGATTTCACGGTGTCATTGTCTGGTGTGGATTTTATCTTTTATTCAGTAAATGTCTGGACGGTTGTCACCAAATGCCTGGCCCATGGTACCAACCGTCCTAGGAGGGAAGAGCATCACTGTTCATTCATTACCCAACTACATATTTATCTGAAAGTCAGCTTGCAAACATGGGCTCAAATTACTGTAGTGCTGGCCACTTTTTTCCATGATGAGAAATAGAGTAGTAGGGTGAAAATGGGCTGTTTGATTCCCTCTGCAGTCATTGCCCAAAAACAACAACTTTTATTTTCATATGGAAATATGATGGTTCATTTATGGTCCTGAGCTGTAGCCTTGTAAGGAAATTGATAAGTAACATTTTCGAGTTGAAAGTAGTGAATTATTTGTGAAAAATTCCTTTGTCTGATCTACCTAGAATCCAACAGACAATATTACAGCTATGTTTTTACACGCAGAAATATTAAGAGAACTGTTGTGTATGCACACATGGAATTGATGTAATAGTGATAATACAGAGCTAATTGTTGTTCTCTGCCTGGTTTTCAGGGTATTCCAGTAAATGGCTTTTGCATACCTTTTGAAAGAAAACACTTAGTGGTGTCACTTAGGAGCTTGGTGTTTCACTGAGCCTCACTCTTCCTTGGTATAAGCCTTTTGTGAAATATTGACGAATGCCGTGATTTCTTCTCATGAAGCAATCTAGTATTTCCTTAAGCACAGTTGAGTTCCTTGTTGGCTAGGTTACAAGTGTGTTTATAGACCACTCTCATGGTTTAACCCTGGAAGCCAGCTAAGCCCCACTCAGCCACTCACTCACTTCCCCACAGTGGCATGGGGGAGAAAAAGTGAGAAAACTTGTGGGTTGAGATAGTTTCAAAATAAAGCAAAAGCAATGTGCACAGACAAAGCAAAACAAGGAATTCATTCAAACGGGCAAGCAGGTGTTCAGTCACCTTCAGACAATAATGACTGAAGTAATTTGAAGTCAAAATAAATATTATCTGGTAGTAGTGAACATGGAAAGGCTAGTTCCTCAAGGGAAGGAACTGGAACTCTGTATTAAAAGCCTGAAATCCTCTTGTGAAAGAACAGCTCTGACTCAAAATTACTCAGTTCATATGCAGGAGTATTTGAAATCATATTTATTTCCTGTATTTAGCTTGGTACAGCCACCTGTTAAATTGTGAAGCAGACATCAAGTAGCTGTTATTTGCTTTGAAAACTCATGAGTATCATCTGGAAAAAAAAAATGAACGGTCAAGTTCTCAGTCTTGTCTGACAAAATATTTTGTTAACGAAAAGGGTAAATTGTCTGTGTAAACTTGCAACTCAGAGATTATGAGTAGCTTGAACGATGGTATTGTCTATTTATGCAGAGGATACAGCTCAGTTCTAGCAGTATTCTGGGCTTGAAGACTTCTAGGAAAAACAGGATATCCTGCAAGAAGTTAGAGTAAGGAGACATTTATTATGCTATGCCGCACTTTTATGTTTTCATTTCTAAATATTTTTTTTTAATTACACATAGCATTTTTGACTGTGTTTACCCAAGTCTGGTTGGCACTCCTGCAAAGTAAGTGTCTATCTCTAGAATAACTTTTTTTCCTTCTTAGAACTCTGTAGTATTTTATAAGAGAGAGAAGCAGAAAGAAAAATAAGAGGAAACAGGGAATAAGAGGAAATAAGAGGGAACAGGTTAGTGTATGAATAGTACAACTGAACCTGCATTTTATGTGCAAAAATACACAATAGCCTGGAAAAATGTAACTTATTTTTGTTTTAAAACTAATGTAAAATACTCAGGTAGTTACATATCTTTTGATAAACTGTTGCAAATTCACATGGCTCTATCTGTGCAATATTCCAATTTGAAATGCAAATGAATACATGACAATAAAAAGAGCGGTTTGAAATTAAGCAATCGTGGCCTTTTTTTGTAAATTTATTGCAAAATTTTTCTGTTGGTCACAACTGCAGATTGTGACATTTGGCTGCACATGGGAATAAAGGATACGTCCAGAAAAGCATGGACAAAACTGTTCAACCATTGCAAAGCTTTTGCTGAAAATTCTGAATCTAGAACTTTATAACTCTGTGGTTTGAATTTCAGTGTGGCTGCTTGAACACGCACATTTAAACACAGCTAAAATAATTGTATGAAGTCTTGAGCTGTTGTTTGTGGGTACACATTTTGAGGTTTGGGCCTGGATAGGTACAGAATAAACAATGGCATTAGTTAGTTGCTCGCTATATTTGACTTGCTGCTGGAAATCCAGTGAGTAAACCATGTGGGTTTGTATTTTTGCAGTGCTGATGTTTGCCAACTTTTAAGACTTTGGTAAGCTGACATTGTCTGGGTAGAAGATGATGTTAAAATATAAGATACTCTTGGGGGGGAAGGGAAATATTAATGCATTTCCTATTAAGCTAAATATAGATGTACTGCTAGCTGTGCAGTGGAAGGATGGCAGCCCTTTCAGTAGCACTTTTTTAACCATTAAAATAATTCTTGGCAGCTTCAGGATGATTTATGCATTACCTTTTTTGAGTCTACTTAAGGGTGTTCATATAAGACTTAGTGAATAGGCACTGATATGCAGATACTTGGTGGATCAATGACTTGACATTGCAGAATATAATTGCACAGTGTACAAGGCACACCATTATCAAATTTTATTCTTAGAATAGTCCTTTCAAACCATTGCCTTCCTCTATCCATTGTTGATAGTTTTATCCCATTGTTTCAGCACTCAAGAGGCCAAACCTCTTAAGTGCAGCTGCATTGTGCACATAGAAATACAACAGATATTTTACATCTGGGAAACAATGATTAATAATAGGTGTAACTGCCTCTGGCAAACATTTAGCATCGTTCTTATAGAACCTGAAACTGGAAGGCATTGTCTGTCTTCACATCCAAAAGTGCACGAGGAGTTGAAAACAATGAGATTATGCCTACCTGAGAAAATTAGCCATTAGAGGCATCTAAAAGAATTGGCTTCCACTGACTTGGCAAGTTGTTTGCTTTAAGGCAAAGTATTGATACACTAAGACTGAAGCAGTCAGCCTTATTTTATGAACCTTTTATGCAACACTGAGAGTCCTTCAGTCCCTGCCCACATGCTCAAAGATGTGCATGTCTTTAAGTGCTTTCTAGGACAAGACTAAATTGCTTTGTGCCTTGCAAATGTAACCCTATAGTCATCTGGAAATCTCAGCTGAGTTTAGAACCATGATTGAACCCTTTTTTCATATTGCATTGTCTTCAAGAATTGTCCTGCTGTGTTAAGTGTCACGAAGTGTGCAACTGTAGAAGTGAATTCAGGAAGGGGAACAGGCCTGCATTCTTTGGTGTTGCTTACTGCCCATACTGAAATACAAAGCTTTCCCGTCAAATGGAGGATGGAGATCTCAGTGCTTGCTTCATTCTTGTAAACTTTCCCTGGTGTGTAAATTTAAATGTGTGAAGCTGTGTTTGACACTTGTGGACAATGTGGCTGATATTCATGCTGAACTCAGTGATGACATTTTCTTCATCATTGTCTGGAACCAACTGTATTTTTATGGCCTCTGAACCTTTGGCAGAAACCAACTTCCAATCAGAAATCTCTTCTTGCATTTGTGTCAGTAAAAGTTGTAGTATCTTGAGGCACTTAAACCAGAGCTGGCCAAGGGTGGGATTTCTTTTATATGGGAAAGTATGATGTTTTGATTTTTTTTTTTCTTCCAGATCATATGACTCCAAGACTTCCAGATTTTTCCAAAAAACATGTATTGGGAATTAAATGTTTTCTTAATTTACCACCCCCTGCTGCCCCAACCTGCAGTTCAGATGATGTTGACAGATTGGTATTTGGAACCATGGAGCAGGAGATTTAATTCTCTGGACTCTGGTTCCAGCTGGGCTCTAAGGTGATGCTAGGTTTTCTGATGGAAAGTCAAGAAATTAAGATTTTCAGTTTCTAGCTGAAACACATTATTTGGGATTGAGTCTGTGTGTGCTGCAGAAGTTTGAGCTCTTTAGTTTTATGTTTGTGAGTTACTGATGAAGAGATTTATGAAAAAAATAAATCCTGAAAGGCTGTAATAGAGTATCTTTATTAGTTGAAGTGTCACTAGTTCAGGAGATAAATGCACATTAATATTTATCACTCACTGTGAACTATCAGTGATTATTATATGAAAAATGAATTTTGCTTTGGTATTTCATCTACTGTCATTTGAATAGAAAGTGTTGTGTAAAAAAATTTCCAAACATAGCTATTCAAAAAGAACTGTGAGTGTTGTAACAATTTGGAGCACAATATATGACTAAAGAGATGTTAGTAATATCCACAAATGAACAAACTTCAGAAAATGCAACACTAGGGTTACATTAAAAAAAACAAACAAACTGTGCAAAATAATAAAATCTTTAAATAAGACACGCAAACATTTAAATCTGTAGTTTCATACATATGAAGCCATGCAGCATATGTACGATTGTGATGATGGAATTACACTGCTGAAATAGTAAATAGTCTTAAATGGATTTTTAAATTCCATTTTTTCCTCCTCTATTCTCCCCTTTCTGATAACATTACAGCCTTCAAATGGATACTGAACCTTTGTACTTACCAGCTTTGCATAGAGATGCATAGTCCTATTTATTAAAAAAAAAAACAAGATAAATTGTTAGCAGTATTACTCACTTCACAAAGATTCAACCAATTTTTTGTCATGCCTATAAATAGATCAGAATGAGAAAAAAAACAACAGTGTGGCATGAAAATGCACCTTGAAAGTCATTGCCATATAATATGATATGATGTCATATCACTCATATATTATATCACATCAAACATATCATATCCTTTGAAGTAACCTAAGGCTCATGGCCGTGCAAGAGCTAATATTTGTGATTTTAAAGCAGGTCTCAGCGACAACTGGCCATTCAGTTATTCCATGTCCCATTAGCACATCCTTGTGGTAGAAATTCTGAGGAAGTTCCAGGGGTAAAAAAAAATTAAAATTGACATAGTCTTGCTGGTTTAGGGAAGAAGGCAGCAAAAAAACATCAGAGGACTACCTGTCTAGACATGAATGTAGAAGAATTTTTCATTGTTGTTGGAAACAATGTGGGTAGCACACTCCAGCTTTGTGCACAATCATGGTGTCAAGAGGTGCCATGTGTGTGTTGGAGGCAGCAATCCAATTAGAACACATTCAAATAGTTTTACTGAGGTTACATGCCTGTGGCTGGGGGGACATGCCATTACTAATCCAGCTCTTGGCTGGATTACCTTTGAAAAATATGCAATTGATTCCTCTTCCATGTGTGAAAAGCTTTTGGCCCTCTTGAGTCCAGTTTAATGTTGCATCTGGGCTGAAGAGAAAGAGGGTAATGAAGCCTTCACATCCTGTCTGGCTTCCTTCAGGCTTGATCAGAGGGGAGAAAGCCCTTTGCCAGGAGCTTTCTGGAGGGATAAAGAGGCTGGAGCCACCTCCCTGTGTGTTTCCAAGACGTGCTGGGGTACATTTCTAGAGCTATGTGCCAGGTTTTGGTCCCACTGGGTACCATTAGAAATGACACCTGCAGTGACACCTGAATGCAAGCCCACTTTTCTCAGTCCTTCAGCCCAATTCCGAGACAAATGTTCTCTCTCCTTTCTATCCTCCATAATTTTCAGAAGTTGTTGGCGGAGTGAAATCAGAACCCAGTGCTCAAGCTCCAAACCGAGGTGTTTTGCCATGAGATTTTTCTTTTTTTAGTCTAGATAGACATGCAGAAGCCTATACATTTAGGACAGAAATGAAGGAATTGGTATTGTGAATTCTTGTATCAGCTGGGGCAATGTTCTCTTGTGCGTCTCTTCTGTGTACACAGCTTTCTGAACAATATAGATCTCCTTCTCTATGGGATGTTCAGCTTCCATTCATGTTGCCAATGATTTTCACATTAAGGCAACTGAGCAGTTGAGGTAGTTTTAGCAAAGGAATGTAACATGGGGAGTGAATTAGAATAAAAATATCCAAGGATGAAAAAAACCCCTTTCTTCCTCATTGTAAGAAGCGTTGTTTTATTTCAGTTGTCTCTTTTCTTACCATCTCAGTTTTGTAGGTATATGGTTAATTTTTCCTTTGTGCCATTTAGAACCAAGTTTCCAGTAGAAAGAGAGAAAAATGTAAGTAAAAACACAGTTAAGTGGGTTTACTCAAACCCCACTATGAATTCAAACTCATCCCTTTTCCAAATCTGTCACTTCTTCTACCTTAACATAAATTACTTATTCAGTAATTCACTTATTTTAGCACTCCCATTTCTCCCAAGCTGTTGATGTAGCTCCAAAGTTTTGAAATCTGGGTCATAATATTTCTTACTTTTCTCCAAATACTTCTAGTTTCTGCTGGCACAGATGAATGTGGTGCATGCAAAGTCCCCCTGCTCAGCAGAATCTGATGGTGGTCCTGTCCCACTGATGGCCATGAAGGCAGTAGCCCTTGAGGAGCTTCATGAATCACCAGACTGTCTTTGAATTCTTTACATTTGGGCACACTTTTAAAGTCCACAAAATTTGTGTTGTCAAACTGTTTTTCTCCAGCTTTGAGATGATAGGTATTTTTTAGTTCTACTGAGTTGGATTCTGAGGGTGCGGCACTCGTAACACCATGAGCATGGGATCTGGTAATGAAGAAGTGAAGCATTGAATATTGAAGCTTGCAAAAGAATTGTAAAATACAGCAGTTCTTGGACTACTTTGCATATGACATCACATCAAACAAATTGTGTAATAATATGTAGCTTGTCATATGTTCGTTCTTTGAACGCTTTTGAAAATATTACCTCTATTTTATTGTTTCTGCTTTTATATTACTTAGAAGTTGTTGTCCTAAGCTTCTGCAGAAGAAGAAGAAAAAGTGGCCCAAAGATTTTAATATCCAGTCTTTTTGATGTAATGCTTTGCCACCTAGGTTGTCTCCTTTCTGTGTGAACACTGGTGACAAGTGAATAGATCATACAAAGCATGTACCTAGTGAATGTATTTTCCTTTTCAGATTGCAGAAAATTCATACATGGGCTCATCTGTACCCTTTTCATATTTTTTAAAAATTATTTACTATATTTTAAAAAAGAAAAGTAAGTTCATTACAGACATTTGGTATTCAAAATCTGCACTCAGGAAAGTGTTACGACAAAAATTTTGAGTCTGAGTGAGATAATCTATTACTTTCTAAAATTGTCGAATCATGCTTATCTCATTCTTTGCTTTATAAACTACTGTTTAGGCCACTGATGACATGTTTGAACTATAAAAAATCTAAAATTAAAATCTGATTTATTTGCTAGATACAGAATGTGAACCATCATCTTCTTTCTAGCAGTTACTCATAACAGAAACTTCCTGAATAAGTATGAGCAGAACAGGCTGCATGTAGAGTGAGCATTTCCTAGATATATTCTGCCAGTTCTGCCCTCCATAGTTGTGGCTTCATTTAAAGCCTTGGGTAAGAATTTCAGCAGTGCTGTTTTTTAATCTATAAATTAAAAATTGACCTTCAAATGTATGAAACAGGTGGTATAAAATATAGGTATAAAACACTTTGGAAGTAGAACTGTTACTGCAGATAGGTCAGGTAGGGTGATATTTGAGGTTGTCTTTTATCAGCAATTCAATTTTGTCTTGAAGATGCGTATTTCCTGAAATAATGATGGTTTACTTTATTTATTCATACCTTGCAAGTTTGGCTGCCTGTCATTAAGCCGAGCGTTTCCTAGAGGATTTATAAAGTGTTTCTAAGTCTTCATCAAACATTTTCTATTGGCATTTGAATGGACATCCAGTAAATCACAGAGGAACTATGACCAAATGTGTCTGGCACAGGGTTCTTCAGTGTATACTGAAAATTATGTTTAAAACTTCGGGCAGTCAGCACAAAGAAAAGCATTGATTGAAAGTATGTCTATACTCCTGAGCCAAACTGAGATTTGTGTCTTGTTACGCCCCCTTGCCCTGTAATAATTTTGCGAAGAGTAATAAGATTAACAGGCTTTTATTTTCTCAAAAGTAGAAGTATCATTCATGTTTTGTGTAAGTACCAGGTAATGTGTTGGTAAGCATTGTGTTATTATTATTATTGATATAAAATAGTTCTCTGGAGATTTAAATTTTTTTTTCTTTAATAAAACAAAAATAAAGGAAAAATTGGCAATTGCAGTCATTGTGGTTTGTGATTAAAGAGTACTCAAAGAAAGTATAATTAAAGTGTGATTTTTGCTGTAATGTTAACCATAGGGGACAGTCATGATTAATATGGAACTTACTGGCAGAAATATCCTTGGTCAGCATATTTTTATGGTTTTATACTGAAAATCTTTAAGCACTGTTCAGAAATTCACCTATAACATGTATGTATATTTTGTCTTTCAGGGCATACAGGACGATTATTGAAATCTCTGTGTTTCACCAGTCTATCATTTCTGCTGCTGCACATCATCTTTCAGATTACAGTAAACAGTCTTGAAGCTGCAAAAACTATTGAACCTGGTTTTAACTGTGAGTAAAACATTTTAGTTTTTATTAGCATTTTAAATATCCAAATGCTTCAGTTGTTTGAAAGGTGAAGGGACTTAGCTTTGTTCTCCTGTGGATCTGCAGCTTGCTCTGGTTTTACAGCTTTTTACCTTAAAAATTACTGTTAGTAAGGCAGGAATACTAGAAGGGCTTAAAAAACAAAATAAATGTATATATAACTCTTATATATACATGTAACTGTTTTTTCCCACTAGAGATGCATTTTCTTTGAGTTTACCACTGACTATTGTTATGACTTCATCTTTTAGGCTTTCTCAAAATCACCTCTGAACCTGAGGAAACTACTCATTTGTGTCATTAGATCATAAATCAGTGAATTAAGAGTAAAATGAAATAAAGTATCAAACCTCTCTCTATCCATGTATTATGCCCCTCTCTGGCATAACTCTCTTTATTTTTCAATTTAATTTAACTTTAAATATTGATTCCAAATTTTGTATTTCTAAACAGCATTTTTCTCTTTCTTACCTTTGTTGTACGGGAGGAAGGATTTTCAATTTTTCATTTATGTGTAAGCTCTGCTTAAAATATAGCATGACATTTTGTATCTTCCTCTCTCAGGAAATGTTGTTCAATAATTCAGAAAGCAAACATTCTTTATTGCGCAGAAGTTAATTAAAATATCTATCCAGTGATTTAGATATGTAACCTCCAGGTAGAAACTATTTGTACTTGTCTTACTGTGCTTACATTTAACATTTAAGCCTGTCAACTTACCTTTGATAAATGTCCATTTAATTTATCACAGGGTATGCTGCTGCCACTTGAGTAAACAGCTGTACTACAATTCAACACAAGAAACCTTATGTGATGTAAAGGATTTGACTTAAATAACAAAATCCTAAGGAAACTTGAAGTGAGCATTACCATTTCACCTTTAGCTTAAACCATTTCCTAAAGTAAAAGGCATAATTGTGTTCATGAAATACCAGTTTCACGTGGAATATCTTCGGCTCTGTTGGTTCAAATCCGGCCTTCAGAGCCTTAAAAATATATATATTTTTTTAATTTATATAATTAACTGAGTGAGCTGTATTAATTGTTTTGCATATGTGTTTAATATTCTTATGGCTATAAAGATGGAATTTTTACTTAGATTTGAGTAATTGTATCATCTAAACACCATTTGTAAGAGTAGAGAGTTCCAAGACAGTGCAGCCACTGCATTTTTCCACCTTTTATTGCGGGAACTGGGGTCTATAGTGGGAATTAAAATAACTATTTCATCCTGAAGAGTCCACTCTTCAAGATGGAAATGTACCAATTTTTATTGTTTATTCACAGTTGTTGAGTGTAGCAGCTCCTCTTTCAGCTGTCATTAGTAATGATCTCCTTACTTGGGGCCTCACAGGGCAGTGGGTAAAGCTATAGGAGTGCATTAAATGTTGTCAGATCGCTCTCTGACACCAAGGCCACTTGACATGACATTCCCACACACTCACCATTAAGCTCTTTTTGCCTCCTGAGGGCAAAGGGTGGTTTGAAGTTGCCTTTTGGGAGTGTTGTTTGTCCCAGAGGAACACCCAAACCGTGCCCGAGTTGTTTGGGAGAGAAGTTGGTTGATCGAAGTTCTTCCAAGAGTTTTAAACAGCTTAGCAACATGAAATATTGAGCTGTCGAATTTCGGTGCCTGAATACTGAGCAGACTGACACCATTTTCTTGACTGTTGTGGTTATAGTCAGTGAGATCCAGGTGAAGGCAATGAAAAAGACAATCTGATGCTGCCGTTGCTGCATCCCCAAGGTGCTGAAGGAGAAGTTAAAGACTGTTGTGAATGTAGGGACAAGGAAAGCCAAAGCATTTGCTAGGTCAGGGAATAAGGTCAATTGTTGTCATTTAAAGACTCCAGAACCCAGATGTCACTGTGTGAGTAAGGAGAAGACAGAATTCCTGCTTTAGAGAGCACCTTGGTAGTGCTTCTGCTTGTAACAGTTTTGGTGGCACAGCCCCACTGGTTTCCTTCTCCCCAGGCATAGGGAGAGTGCTGTACAAAACTGACTGCAGATGTGGGCTCAGCCATAGCTGGAGAAATGACGGCACTTCGCCCATGGCGCCTGCACACTGTTATGATCTCTGCATTTTAGACTTCATGTTAATGTTTATCCAACTCTTTTTGCTCAATAAGAAGTTCAGAAGTGTTGACTGGAAGACTGATGTGTTCTTTTTTTCTAGCCAGACACAGATCCACTATTAATAAAACATTTTTTTACAGCTACAGTCTTTTCTGATGCTTATCATTAGCAAATTTTTCTTCTGTTAGTCAAAATATCCTGTCTTCATCCTTCAGCCTGATGTGGAAGTGAAGAAAAACTTTCCATTAGTCTTTATGGTTACCCATTTTGTATTTGAAGGCTGCTGTCATATTTGTTGTATGTACTCTCTTCTCTCATTCTCTTCTATTTACACAGCCTCAGCCCCTTCAAACTTTCTTCTTGCACCACATTTTCTAGGAAGGAGATTATTCTTATTGTTGTTGGTCTACTTCTGTTTTCTCCAAGTTTTTCAGGTATTTCTTGAAGCTCAGTGTCCAAAGCTAGAAACTGTTTCAGCTGAGAATTTAGTAGCATATACTGAAATATAACAATTTCCCAGGTGTCTGCAAGTCATACTCCTTATTTATGAATTACTGTACAGTACTTTTTGCAATGGTCTCACACCTATTTGTGATTCAGGGAAATCCAAAAATCCTATTCTTCAAAACAGACCACTTTTTTGGTAGGTGGGTATTCTTACAGTATAGTGGAAACTGGTGTTTGCCTGTTTTTTTCCTCAGGAAGTTTTATTTATCTTCTATCTCCTTGTTTGGTAGTGACTTCTCCTATAGGGGCCTTCTGCAATAACACCTTTAAGGGGTTTTGGATAGATAAATTTTTGGGTTTTCCTTTAAATTTAATATTTGTTTTTATTTTGCTGGAATTGGAGTATGTCCCCAAGTTTAAGTAAATTAAAACATAAAAGGAGCTGATGGAGGTTTTGGCAGGTCCCCTCTTAATTATTTACCAAAGGTCATGGGAGTCTGGGGAGGTCCTCACTGACTGGAAGTCAGACAATGTTATTCCAATTTACAAAAAGGGCATGAAGGAAGATCCAGGAATCTAGAAACATGTTATTCTAACCTCAGTTCCTGTAAAAAGTATGAAAAATATTATATTAGGTACTACTTAAAGGCATGTAAAGAACATTGCAGTCATCAGGTCCTGTTCACCTAATTTGGTATCCTTCTCTAGTAAAGTCACTTCCAAAGGGAAGGTGTTGGATGTATTTTTCCTGGATTTTAGTATGGCTTTTGATACTGTCATCCTGGAAAAATTGTTTGGTAGGTTGAAGATGTGCTTGGTTGATGAAATGGCTGAAGGGTGGGGCTTGAAGAGCTGTGGTGAATGGGGCCACAGGACGCTCAAGGCTCAGTTAAAGGGCCAGTCCTGTTTCTAATGTATTTATCACTGATCTGGATGGAGGAGTCCAATGCACCATTAGGAAGTTTGATAACCACAATAATCAAAGTGGGAGGTGTTGTCTGGGACAAGATGACTTGCAGAGGCCTTTGTGTAGTTAATCTAACTCCTGGCAATTTCAGAAGTAGGCCAGAGGGCAGGATAACATTGTCTGCAAATTCTGTAGGTTAGGTTGTCTCAATATTTTCAAATGCCAATTTTCTGAATCAAAAGATCATTTTCTGGTTTTAGTTTTTCTTTTACACTGCTGTATTAAAGCCTCTGATAATATTTTCTTTTTGGTAACAGAAACATTTAAAAATGTTTAAATTAGAGGCATGATAAAGACTGTCACCTCTTAAACTTTATACAGTTATAGTTTCATTTTGTAAGTGAAGAACAAACATTCTTTTATGTTTTATAGCTAGAAGCAGTTTTATTTGAGCCATCTGCAAACACAAACCACACATAGAGGATTTCAGGTTCATTTTAAAATATTCTGATATTATCCTGGACTTATGTTATTCAAAATGAGTTTAGGATAATTACTGGAATGTTTAACTTCTTTGGTTTGCTATCTTTTTCATTCCCTTCCTCTTTTAAAGTTCATATACGTTCTCTTTCAGGATGGCTACAAAATGCTACAGCATTCTCTAATTATGTTTGCTTGTTGATAGAGGAGTTTAAAAATGTTTGGCCAAGAAAAGGTTCTTGTTTCTTAAAAGCCTTGTGACTATTGACTAGCACTAATAAAATGTCACTGTTAGTAGTCTTTACTTAGCTTAATGAAAGATTTCTGGTTAGCCACAACTTCAGTGTGTGGAACTAACATCGAATACGTCCCAGATATAGAAAGGAAAAAAATTAATACAGAAAGGGTGAGCTGGCTAATCTTAAGCCATCAAGAGCTTGGTAATTAGTCTTGTTTCACTGATATCTTTATATAATAGACAGTATGATTTTGAAATATAGCAATATTCATGCAGTAATAGAATGTGATTATTAAGTTTGTATTTCTGATGGAATAAAATTCTGATTGTTAGATTAGGTCACATCTTTTGAGTATAGAATCTGTTAGGCAGGCAGTTGAGGATTAGATCACAATGTAAGACTTGCATTCTCCAGTATGCACAGTATGGCTCTTTCCTAGGACTAGTTTTAAACATCTTTAAAAATGACAATGCCACTAGCAGGAATGTTTTTCCACTATCTTAGTTTTAAACTTTATTTCCAATAAATTAGTGCAATTATTCCTCATCATAATCCTCTGTAAATATAAACACTGTAAGTGTATCTTCTTGTGTTTAGTCGGCATTTAAAATAAGTCCAGTTTCTTTTCCCCTTAACTGTAGTAATGTAAATCCATTTCTTATTTTGTGCCACTCTATCATCTCTTGGTCTTGACTTCTGTGAATGAATCTACTGAAATGCTTATTCTCCGGAGCAGTGTTTTTGTTCATGAGAAATGCAACTTAGAATACTTCAACTACTCACGAATTAAGTTTGTAGTCAGTGTTTGTAAGAATACCAAAAAAAGCATTTAAGGTATTTCTGGATGTTTTTCTTACACATCAGATAAACAAACGGATGGAATTTAAATAGATACCTTGAAATCCTTCTACAGATTTTCTATGAATCTTTGTTTATTGTACCTACTTGGAGTGCTTTATTTACAAAATGGTTATATGTGGAAAAAGGGAGAATAGATTTAAAGCACCAAGTTGCCTAGATAGCTTCTCTGTTAGATCATGGGAACTAAAGTCAGATAATTCTCTGTCCCTGGTATGCCATGGTGAATGTCAAACAAATGCATGCCACCATTGTGGAATCATAATAACTTTCTGCTTTAGATAAATTTTTAAATGATTTCTTGGCTTTAAAGACCATCCTGTGTTTGCGTTACTATCAGCATGTCCCTGAGGTATTTTGTTATATTAGGAAGCAGCAATACCCAGTACAAATAAATTATGTTTCACTATTTATTGAAAGCTCAGGCTCAGGACTGAAACGGACCTTTCATAGGAGTGAATAATTAATCTTTCCTATATACCTGGTGAGATTTCATGTTTTTGATACCCTCCTGATTATACTTTAAGGTTGTGCTAATTATGTAAAGTACTGCTTTGGTAAAGGTTGTTGTTTATTGTTGGACTAATTAACTCACTGGAAATAAAGATGCTGCATTTGTTATTAAAGGGGAAAAAAGTTCAAAAGATATTTCATACAGAGTTCCATATTCCTATTTCAAAGGCAGGTGGCAGATGCATGCCAGTCTTTCAAATACCATGACTTACTGGCCTAGCTCCAGCCTGAAGTCCGAGCGTATCTCATGACCCCTTGTTGGCTGCTTTGACACAGAATTTCATGGGAGACTGCCTTGAAAACACATATTTTGAAAATATTGGAAAATTTAAATACTACTGAAAAAATATTCTGTGAATTTCCTGACTACTACTTGTCTTGATAATTTTAACAATTTTAATTCCAGAAAATATTGCTTAATATGAAATGAAATTAATCTAAATGGCATTAAGAAAACTAGTAAGTTTATTGTGAGAAACTTCTGAGCAGAAATCATAGCAAAGTAAGCATTTTTATACTGAAAAAGTCATTATGGCCTCTTCAATGTTTTTGCTTACCAAAATAAAAGCTAGCAGTTGCCTTCATTAAAGAGCACTCAAGCACTTGCACCCCAGGCAAAGCAGCTCATTCTTCCCTAATAAACACATCTATATCTCAACCAGGCAAATGTTTAAGGTGCTTTCCAAACAACTGGTTTAACTGTAAATTTGAGATCTTCAGGCACCTCAATTATATATGCATCATAATTTTCTTTTTTGCTTAGTGAAGTCTAAATTTCAAAGTTTTTCCAATAAAAGTGGCCCTTGTCTTGTAGAACATCCACATTTTAATAGTATTTTTGTGTGTCATTTCAAAGGTTATAATATAGGCCAAAATCTGACCAAAAAAGAATGCCTTTACACATCTAAGAAACAGTTCATTCTGTTGTCACAGAAGTCATCAAATTGCCCTTGTGTGGTTTCTTTATAAGTGGCAAGAGAAGAAGTTTCAGGAACAACTGTGGAATATTCCATATCTCAAAACTTTTATAGGGTGAAACAAACAGCTGTAACACTGCAGAAGAATCATAGTAACCTTTCATTCAGAGTATATATATTTTAAACTCGACATTTTCTGAGCCTGTAATGTTTTTGACAGCCAGTATAGTACAAACTTAGTCCAGACTTTTACCTAGATGAGTTGCGGAGTGGTGAGTGGTGTGTCAGTGGGAAAACCAAATTTTAAACCAGTATTTTAATAGAAGAGATTATACAGGTTCTTCATGCTGTCCAGCAAGACTGATAAAGTCCATCATATAAAAGTCTATTTTCATGGAATTTAGATGCCTATGTATTTTTGATGTCCTGAACTACAGTCATTGTAAATTGTTAAATAAGTACAGACAGCCAGTTACCTGGAAAGTCTGTTTGTTCATATTTTTGAAAGATGAGTGTTGTGATTTAACCTCAGATGGCAACTAAGTACCAGACAGCTGCTTGCTCCCCTACCTCCCAGTGGGATGGAGAGGAGAGTCAGGAAAAAAAAAGGCAAGGAAAAGCTCAGAGCTCATGGCTTGAGGTAAGAACAGTTTAATAATTTAGAGAAAGTAAACTACTACTACTGCTGCTGCTGCTGCTAATACTAATTTTACTGAAAAGAAAAAGAGAAAAATAAAGCTCAAGACACAAAAGTGACACACACGAAATAGAATTGCTCATCGCTCACTGACCAATGCTCAGCCTGTCCCTGAGCAGCAAACAGTCCCTTCCAGCCAACTCCCGGGTTTATGGGTGTCACAGTCTGGGGTATGGAATATCCCTTTGGTCAGTTTAGGTCAGCTGTCCTGGCCGTGTTCCCTTCCAGCTTCTTGTGGACCTCCTCACTGGCAGAGCACGAGACACTGAAAGGTCCTTGATTTAGAGTAAGCACTACTTAGCAACTACCAAAACATCAGTGTGTTATCAACATTATTCTCATAATAAACCCAAAACATAGCACTGTACCAACTACTAGGAAGAAAATTAACTCTATCTCAGCAAAACTAGGACAGTCAGTTAGTTCTTGTGGTTTGACTTTGTGTTATGTCCTCAGCAAACTGTGTGAAGCTTCATTGGTTATATTACCAGCAGGATGCTAAAGCCTGAGCACATGAGAAGCTGAAAATGTTTCCAGAATGCAAGTTAATATAATTTTATAAAACTCAAAGCTAACTGTGGAAGCTTCTTTATTAAAAGTCTGCATATGGATATTGTCCTTCTCATCCAAATCAGTTAAGACTGTCTCTTTCGACACCTGCCCAGTGCCATGTGGATTGAATAAAACCCTGCTTTGACTTGTAAATTCCTCTAAGAATAAGCTTTTCCTCTTCTGGTATTTGTACCCCACAACCTGTGGCAGGAGTCATCTGGGTGGCTGAGGGCTTATGGAGATACCACAGTTTACAGAATAAAGAGTAGGACTTCTTCAGAGCTTCCCTCTTGTCAGCCACTATGCCTGCAGAATAATGAGCTACAAAGCAGCAAGTGGCCATTTGTCCAGATCTCCACTGAAAGACAGAAAATCTCAGAATCTGCAGAGATTAGTAAGAGTGTTGCATACAAGGATTGAAGTAGAGCTGAAGCTACCATTATGCTATGGGAAATACCTCTGCAAACCTAGGAAATGACAGAAAGGCAGGAGACTTGACTTTAAGGAAATAATATTCCTATCAATCACGCTCTGATTTCATCATGTACCGTTTCTTGCATAGGTGATGTGCAGTGTCTGAGTCAAGAAATATAAGAATAATAAGGAACTTCTCTATGGAGTCATGAAGAGCTTGAGACTAAAAAGAATGCTTAGCTGCAAAAAACTGCAGTGAGATCCAGATGTGGTGACACAAGTATGGTCATTATATTGGGTCCTAGAAAGGTGTGTGGTTATACAGTATTACCAACGACCATTTCTGACTGTCACTTCAATGAATCCGAGAGTCAAGAATATTTAACATGTGGAACACATCCAATGAGAAACTTTTGATTAGTCAAAGGTGTTAGCATGCCTTTTTTGTCTCAACAGAAACTTACAACAATAGCTTATTCTGTATATGAAAGTTGATTTTCCTTTAATTCAGTGCACATTGGATGTCAACATTTCTTCAACACTTTCTGTGCAGCTTTATGTAGCCAGGAAATTTATGACTGGGGAAACAGAAGCTTCTGTAATTGCTTCTTAGGCGTGTATGATAAGTCCTGCTTAATTTCCTGCTGGGTGTTACTACTTAGCAGTTTGGAAAGTTGGTGTTCATTGTAATTACAGAGTCTTTATTTCTGGACTCACAGGCTGCCATGTGAAAACTGAGCAATATTCTAGGGAGTCACTTTGAGGTGTGGTACATAACTCCTTTGTATAATGTATGTGATTCTGCTGTAATGATGTTGGTGTACTTGCTTGTGTTCGAGCATTCAGGAGAACCTGGTGCAGGAGATGATCCTTCTCACAGTTTGTACTTTTGACAGTCAGAATTGCACTGGAGAGAACACTTAGAAAACTGCTGGGTGGCAGTTTTGGTGGACTGGAAGGTATTCCCAGGGTGCACCCAAGGAAGCACCCAGTGTACCCACTGATGCTGTGATGCAAACTTGGACAGTTCTCTTTTGACTGTCCTAGTTGTAGCTAGGATGACGACGGGGTAGTAGAATAGAAGTGTGACCATCACTGTCAGCTTGTTTTAGGGCTGTTTTTCATAGAGATAAAGCAGCTGTTTCCTGTCTCCCTCTGTCCTGTTAAAGGAAGAAGCAGTAGTAGAAAACACAAGGAAGAAATCAAGGCCAGCTGTGAAGGAGAAGGCACTCAGTAAAACTTGAATAGACAAGACAAGAGCAGAATGTATGTGTGAAGGAAATAAAAGCAGAAGAGGGTAGCTGTTTGTTGATTTATACTTGGGGTTAGTGCTGTTAGTAAATTAAGAAGCAAATGTGCAGAGTAGGCTTCTACAGTTTTGTAAGTAGCAACTTGCTTGCTTGTCCCCTGGTTGTATGTTTAACCTTTGTAAGAAAAGCTTATCAGCGTACATTGCCAACTGCTGTTAAGTTCCAAGTTACTGCAGAACCTGTTTTCTATATTGTGAAAAGTTCTTGAAGACCAGCAAAATCAGAAACTGGCTGAACTGGCTGCTTAGATGATTACAGTGAAAAAACTTGTCTACAGAGTCAGACCCTTACTCTGAGCCCAGGTTATCATGGCTCATTGGCAGTGTTTGGCTGTAGCAGAATGAGGTATGTAAGGACAGCACCACAGTGCTTGAGCAACCAGCATCTCTGGGCTGGTGTAGGGACCACGTTGAAATGTTCCCTTGTTGATCATTCAAATCACTGTTATATAAATATTTTACTGGGGAGTTTTACGGTAGTATTACTATTCAGGAGTAGGAAACTATATATTTGTGTGTTGGACACTGTTTAGACAAATACTTTCCACTGAGAATAAATATTTCACTTTGTTTCTGGGGATCTGGCTCTTCTGTTTGGCTGTTTACATCGTTAAGGATTGCTCTTCATCACGTAATCATGTTGAGTATTTTTAGTGTGATGCTGTGAGCCTGTGCATGTGCTTGTACCCACACTGCAAGTTTGAGAGGGGCTGGTCCCTGGGTCAGAGCCCTTAGGCTTGATCATTCTGCACTTCTTGGTGATTTAAGTCAGCAGCTGGAAAGCAAACAGCAAATCTGAGCTGAGATGATGACAGCTGCTCACCGCAGCCACTCTGCCATGGCTGGACCACCAGCTGGGCATCTCAGCTGCAAGGACAGGTGAGGTGTTGTGTCTGGGGGTGGCAGCTCTGATGGGCCATCCCTGGCACTGCAGCACCCCACTGGGTGGGCTTCTCTGAGCAGTGTGGGCTAGGGGCTACTCTGGACAAAAAATAAGGTCTTGAGTTGAGGTTAACCTCTAATTGAAAGGTCTGTGTTTACTGAGCCCTTCATGGAAGCTGTGATGTAAAACAAATCACCCTATAAAACAAAGCAAAAAGTGTCACTCACTTAAATAGGGCTTGGAGCCACCAGGAAAAAATGTTTTCTTGATGGACTTATGTCTTGGTTTTGAAAGACAGATGTCTGCTAAGGAAGGCAGGAGCTTCTCTTGGAATAGAAAATGTAAACCCCCTCCCTCCAAATTATTATAATTTCTAAAAATTAAAGGGGCTCTCAGGCAAAGAAATGAGAATAGGAATAACAGTTCTTTAATATGTATAAACAAAATAAAGTAAAACAAAAAAACCCAACAAACTACAACCTAATAGGAAAATTAGAACAAGATGCAGTATTACAAAAACAAAACCTGAGAGTTAGAATACAACCTGACACCCTGTCAGTCAGGGTGTTGGTAGCAGTCCAGTTTGAATGGTGGCTCCAGTAGTGCTCCTGGAGTGACAGAGGGTTCTGCTGAAGCAGAGATCCTGTAGAAGGGCAGAGTTTTCCTCCAATGGTCCAGTGGTGATGTAGAAGGGTCTGGTCCTTCCTCTGGGAATCCAGTGGGAGAGAAGGCTGCTCCTCTGGGAATCCAGTAGAAGGTAGATGCCTGTTCTGTCTGAACTCCCAGATTATATCCAGGTGGGAATGCTTGGCTCCTCCCCCTGGGCGGAGCATCTCACAATGGGCTGATGTCATTCTCTGAGTCATGTGGTGGGTCCTTAATGGATCATTAAACAGGAAATGGCTCCCGGAGGGAGTTATCTATGACTCATAGGGCAAGGTGTTAATGGCCCATTAACAGGAGATGGTCTGGGGGAGGAGGCAAGGAAAACACTGCCCCTCCTGGTTTTAACAGTTCATGAAGATGGAGATAGAATACAGACCTTCTGGCATATTTTTACATTGTAATCTAGAACAGCTTGGACTTGAAATGCTTTGATGGGCTCTCCTGAATCAGTGTGTTAGAACATAGTCCTAAACCTGGGTCAAATACAATCAGAACTTGCATGCTTGGAGTTTATTTCCAAATGGAAAGTCTGTCTTAAAATTCCCTCCAGGTTCTGCCAGATATACAAGCCGAAATCAGTAACCACACAGGATGCCAGAAAGTGCTGTACCTTACACCTTTTGCATAAACTATGTGCAGCACATCTGTCAATGCTTACTCTTAACAAGGAGCAAAATAACTAAAAACGATTCCCTAACAGAAAGGGTAAAAAGTATGCTTTACATCTCTGGAAGGAGGAGAACTCTGAATTTTGAAGGGTAGACTTGATTTCCAAAGTCATAAACATTCTCCTTTTGTTTCAATCAACTCTTACATTTTTCCTGATATCTAGGCCTGGAACATATACATATATGCATCCATATATACTGTGTTTGCTGCTGAATTTTATCATGCTACCTTTCTTTAGGGGTTTATTTAAAGCAATTGAGAAACTGTATTTCAGAGATGTTGCAGTCATCATCTAGACTAAAACCAGAAAGATTTTCAATAGCATCAGTGCAAAGTGTAGTTAATGCAAACTATTTCATGAAAAAAATGTAATCCTATTTTTGTGTGTCTAGAAATAGGGAGAGTAGAACAGAATATCTTTCAAAGTGACTAAGAGAATGAATTTGATTTTCAGCTGTCATCAGATACCACCAAATGCAGATTTTAAAACTGAAAACAAGTTAAACACAGTTTTCACACTGAAGTAGTGTAAAACACTCAAAAGCATGCACTCCAGCGAGTGGCTGTCAAAAGCTTTACCAAGCTTTTTGGGGTTTAGAACAGTGAATGGAAGTAGTTCCTGAAGGAAATCAAGAGTAACGTAGTTCTGAGTCCATTAATTAGTCATTAATACCTGTATAAATATGTATTTAAGTATATTGTCCTGCATTTTAAGAGAAGATAGCCAGCCCCCAGTACAGAGGACGCAGCGATAGGAACTGCTAGCATATTATATTATTTTTTTCATATATCACCTTACCTGCAGTCACTATGGTCAGAAAATAAATAGCAAATTGTTTTTCGTGGTGGCACACAAATTCTTTTTGGGGCACAAGTTTAGAATGTTGAAATGCAAAAGGATGATTTTTAACTCATCCTTCAGAACCAGCAGAGTTTGACCTCATCATGGGATTGTGTCCATGTGGTTTGTTGGTGATGCCACAGTTGGTTACATAGCAGGTTCCAGGAAATTCCTGCTTTTTAAACTAGACCCCACAAATTTGTCTGAGAATAATGCAATGTTTCATGAGAGAACTCGTTCTTACTTTCACTGTAGAGATGTTGAAAGACTCAAATTACACCCAGAATAGGCTCCATTGTAGAGTGTAGCAAAGTACCATCATTCTTAAAAATACAGTCCTTAATTTAGGTGCCAAACTGGATTTTAATCCCAAAAAATCTTTCATGCACCTGGAGGGCATGATGGTCTAGTGGTAATCAAACATAGCTGCAGAGTGAACCTTGTGGAATTGCAAAGACATACTGGTGAAAGTTCTACAAGCACCATCTCTGGAAGTTAAAAAAGAACATGTGGGTGTGGCACTTGAGATGTGGTTTAGTGGTGAACATGCTGGTGGTGCTGATGGTTGGACTTGGTAATCTTAGAGATCATTTCTAACCTTATTGACTCTATGAATCTGTGATTCTATGATATCCCAGACAAACATGGCAAGAATAAAAAATAATTGGAGCTGATGCTGTTGTGCCGGCAACAATCCCAGCTTTGTGAAAGTTGTTGGTCTCCCAGTTCTCATTATTTCAGAGATGAATATTTACACAGTTATCCGTATTCTTGACTATCTGATGTTTTATGTTTGACTAAGAATAAAGTACAAGCCTGGCAGAAACACTAACAATCAGTGCTGTGTGAAGGGGACAAGAGATGCCTTTTAGACTGCTATCAGACTGTGCTCAGCTTCTCTCTGCTTGTATAAACACACGTGCACATTTCATCTTGAGGGGCCTCATTCATTACAGCAGGAACTTTTTGTGATTATTAAGTTTTAGTACTGCACAGCAACATGTGCAGTTTCAGGAGTCAGGCTGATTGAATTACCCAATTAGACAACCTTGCTAAGTGGGGGAAGAGAACATTTCAGCACCATTTTTTCAATAATAAAATTCCATGAAATTGTCCAAGATTTAGAAAGCCGTAAGTATCAATGAGGAAGGAAAATGTGCTCTAGTGGTCAATAGCATGGGAGCTCAACTTCTTTGACTCCAATTAGGAGGCTTCCAAAAATATGCACAGACCAGGCAAGATTACAAGGGATGTTATACTTAAAAAAAAATTAAAAATAAAATAAAGCCAGGGAATCTTATGTCAAAATGGAAATAATGTTAGTATTGTTACCCCCAATGCATGGGTTGGTCACAAGTACACAAGTAAATAACTGTTTTCTGCAGAATGGATATAGTGAGCAGGAGTGATTTGTTGAACTTGCGCTTCCTGGTCATATGCTCAGGAAATACACGGGAGGAATGGATACATGACAGCAGGAGGGGAGGTCAGCGGACAGACATGGTTGTTCAGAGTCCGTAGTTGACTTGCTTTTCTGAAGTCTAAGGCTGCTACTCATGCAGTTGTTGCCTCAGCAAGATTTTGGGGGAGGGAATAAATAATTTTTATCCACTCCACTGAATTAACAAAAATCTTCAGTTTCCAGTAGTACTTGTAAGAGTCATTAAAAAAATTATGCAACTTTTAAATGAAAACTTCTGAGAATTGGCAGAGATCAGATTAGCCTTGCTGACGTGTAGATGTGAGCCATGGTTCTGCCTGGTGTAGCAGTTCTATGGACTGAATCCCTCTTCTACTGTACTCTCATCATATCGTAATTTTATGAAGGCTTCTAACAAAAATAAATTTCAGCTCATGAAACTGCATTGCCTTGAGAGTGAAATACCACCTTTCATTACAATCCTGTTCTCTCAACAACCTTTCCACAAGTTAGATTACACAACACCTATGACACATGAATTTTGAGATTGTTTTTATGACTTTTCATATCCTCACTGAAACATGGTCAGAATTCTTTCATATATATGATAAAAACGAAAATCATGAGGAAGGAAGTTCATAGAATCTGTGTTCACATAAAACAAAGGCTGGAATGCTGATAGAGTTCCATGAACATCTGGAAAAAGTCAAAGATGGGTATTCATATCTATTCTATGTCTTTCTGCATAACAATAAGAAAATGATATCACATTTCCCTTCATAGTTCACAGTTCCTGTTATTTTTTTTAAGCTATAGTAAAGAGTGACAGGTTCTATAACAGCAGCTGCAGGAACTAGCAATAAATATTATATTTTATTGGTGGCTGATGTATTAAGTCAGAAGGCAAAAATCAGCTTCTGTGTTTTGCTAGGTAATTTTCTCTGAGAAAAGGTTTGCATTTTAGGTAGTGGCAGCTCTTGATTTCAGAGATTACGCAAAACTTGGTTGAAATATCAGGGGTTTCTTATTTTGGAAATACTGAGTGCCAGCAATGTAAAATTCATTTACTTCATTCTTTTTTGCAAGAGTTAGATTTTGTTGTACAGTAATACATATATATTGTAAACGCCATTAAATATTTATACTTTACTAGGGTATTAATTTAAGTGGACAATATTTAATCTTAACCAAACATTTCATTAGCAGGGATTGATGTATCCTGGAAATCATAAAAGTAGTGCTGTACATATATCACTGTTGGTGCTACAGTGGCACACTGCAATGATGTACCACTAGTAGTGGGTTAGTGAGAGAGAACTGCTTAGAGGATAGCTCTGTGTTTCCTAAATGCATTCAATTTTTCCTTTTTTTCACCCCCCTCTAAATCTTTTACCTATGTAACAGCAGTTCTCTTTTACCTGAGCAGGTAGAAGGTGCATGGTTAGGCTTTTCTGTGGAGTAGGATGCAAGGCTCAGCTGGGTGTCTGCCCATGTTGTGCAAGGAGCATTTAGCAAAAGAATCACAAAACCTTGCTTTCTGTTCTCACTTGAGAAAAGATACAAGGTCTAGTTCTGAGAATAAAGAAAGGTTAAAAAATGTGGCTTACATGACCTTATGCCAGGTCTCCTAGGATTTGTCAATAGGATTTTGGTATTTAAAATAAAAGAAAAAACCTACCAGATTATGGAAAATGGGATGAGTATTTCTTACTTGCTCTGCTTCCCTCTCTGTCTTCTGCATGTCACACAGTGACTGCATTTATCTAAAACTTTCACTGTGTTCTCTTTTCTGAGTTAGGATCACTGCCAAAGTGATCTCATGTTTATAGAGGCGGTTTTTTGTTTATGTTGCTGTTTGTGGTACAAATAGCTACTTTCACCTTGGAGTTGTACCTTTTTTTGGCTGTGTTTGATTCTGAGGTAGTATACTCTATATTTGGGTCAATGATCACAAAATTTGGCTGCTGTAATTTTCTATTAATATTAATAAAACCACCCATCCCCCTAGCATATGGGATGCAGAAGACACTGCTCAGCAAGCTGTTATAAATCTCAAAAAGGTTTATGAGCTGAAAAAGTTGAGTTTGGAGGGGGGAATGTAGACTCTGCAATTTCCAAATGCTGATGATAAATCCATTCAGATGTAAATCAAACCCATCAGGAGCACTCTGCTCTTTAGATACTTTATCCTAACATGTGTTTGCTCATTATTCCTTCCTCAGTTGGAGTTTGTATATGAAAGCTGTTTAAATGAAATAAATAATGTATTCCTATGAAGAAGATGAGTGTATTTTGGAACTCAGAAATGGAAAAAAATGTTAGGTAATATTTCAGCATAAATAACAATGTGAGTAGGGATTTTTGGGGTTTGAAATTCTTAGCCCAAGATGCGGATAGTTAGGTCATAATGTCTCTGGATATTTCCCAGTGTTTGGCTAGGTTTTGAATGATCTCTCTAACTGGAAAGCTTGTGCTTCTTTGTGTAGAGTAGAGGCAAATAATCTTGGCTTTGAAATAACAGTGTTCACGTAAGTTTACATATGTTCACATATATTTCATATGTTTTCGTATGTTCACACACATTTCACCTAGAGATTTGTTTTAATTGATATGACAGTATCCCACCTGATGCTTCTGTTTTAAACTTCATTACATTTGTTGCACACTGAAAGTACGTTATATTAGAAGAATTTTTGTGGCTCCATCTACTTTCTGCTATTTTGGGAGATCGCTGTGATTGGTCTGTCTCTGCTGTTGCTCTGTCTTGGGAATTTGATGTTGCTTTTCTGTTAAATCATTGGCATTCAGTCAAGATATACCCATTTGTAATTCTGGTTCTTCGGGTTTGCGACAATTCAACTTCCTTGCGACAAGTCAACAACTTCAGGCCTTTGTTGATATCTGCAGTACCTGGATGGAAGTTCTAAAACACTGTAGCCTTTTTCGAATGATGAAGATGGGGTTGAAATCTCTCGTCAAATAATTTACTAAAATTATTATTTTCCAGTTTCTCAGTAAAGGAGTGAATTGGCCTTTCTAAGCTTATTTGGATTTTATCAGGTACAAACCTTGACAGAGGATTGATTTCCACATCCGTGTTCATTCACTGTAGGCAGTGCAGTGACAGATGTAAGAAGATGTACAGCGTACATCAGGATCTGTTTCCTTTTCTATTTGTAAAATCAGTTCCTTTTGTGTAATCTTGTACCATTATTGCTACTTGTCATTCAGTGCAATTTTCTCAGCTGGCCAATTGCTTTATTTGTGTGCCAAACGTAAGGCAACCTCCACGGAGGTGGCATTCATTAACTGTGTCTGTGTTCAATCAACCCAACATACCTTCACATGCTGTATTTGGGTTTTTTCTGAAGTGCATTTCCTCTTACAGTGTCAAGTGTGTTCCATGTACACCCTCCCTCATCCTTTGGCTTGTTGCAGTAATAGGATGCCTTATTTTTCTCCCTTTGTTTGCATTTCTGCCTATGGCTCCTGGCTCCTGCTTCCTGAGATCAGCAGGAGGCCTCCCAACGTGAACCCTTCTTGCAGAAATGCAAATGCTATTGCTGGCTTGTTTGTCACATAAACATCTGACCTGAGTATTTTTGTGGCCCCTTTCTGTTGGCACTGAAAAATCTCTTGAAAATGAAGTAAATAAAAAGATGTTTAGTCTCGTAATATTATAGCTCTGATACGACTGCTTGGCAAATCCGATCTTCTCCCAGTGGTTCGCTCCAAAGGCTCTCAGGACACTTCCAAAGTTTTAGGTGTACATAGAGGTTCCAAAAGTCAGGTTTCAAGGCATTTGGAAACAGCAGTGAAAAAAATTCTCTTCTTCATGGACTTCCAGTACTAGTGGGGAAAATAGCATGGAGAGAGGAAGAGACATGCTATGCAGTAAATGAAGAAGTTGTTATTTGTTAATTTTCTCACTTTAGACAAGATTTTTGCTCTTGGAGGAGTTTCTCCAGGACACAGCCATCATCCACAGCCATTCTGTTAGACCAGCTTCAAAGAGGAAAGAATAAGAGAGATTTGGGAAATGTATGGGTTTGTTGGGGCTGATGCAAGAGGAAATGGACAGTGTCTCTGTCCCTTATGAGCTACCTAGAGAGAAACTTCTTCCTCTCTGGGGAAAGATGAGAATCTGCAGAAGCGCGTTACTGAGAATGATGATTCAGTGTTGTGCCTCAGCTCAGTATAGCCTAGCGCCTCCTTTTCTCTTACCCCTTCCTAAAATACTGAATTTTAGCATTTGGTTTTGAATCCTGTCTGGATTGCATTTTTCAAGGCAATCACTGTGTACTTCTGTGTTTTTACACAGCCCTCCGCTCAGCTGGATCCCACCATTTCCTGGCCCTTAGACAGTGCTGGTGCCAGCAAGTCCCCCAGGAAAGATATTTTCCTTGAATTTAGAAAAAAAAATTGAGAGAATTGAATTCTTGGCGTTGGAATGCACAAAATGTGAGATATCTTAAGAGCAATGGTTTAGATCTCTGATGAGCTTTTTCATAAATCAAAGTGCGGAATTTGTTTCTTGGCTTCCCTTTGACATGTGAGACGGCAACACATTAAAGCTACTCTTTATTTTCTTTTTTATACTTTTAATTTTTCATTGTCTCCTGTGAAATTCAGTATTTATATTGATTTAATGCATACTTCTCAGCATACAATGTAATAGGAAGCTACATGCAGCTCTCAAAGCCAAGAGATAATTCTGCTCACAGCTCCCTCATCACTCCACGGAAACTGCTTAGAGCGGCTGTGCAAGAGATGAAGCCCTGAATTATTTAACAGGATTAAAAAAAAAAAAACAACAAACTAATCTCCAGTGTTAGCCTGTGTCTGCTTCACTGTCAAAAGAGAGCCAGTAGGAGGCTGGGCTGTCTAGCATCTTTCAGGGTCCATAGTTCATGTGTGAAAACCTATCAACACAAAGTCACTTGTTCGTGCCAGGTTTTTCTGTATGAAGTATGGGCTATTACTTTTGACCTAGTGTCATAGTATTTGTTTCTTCCCTGTGGTGTGGAAAAGACACCATTAGTTATTCCTGGTCGAGGTTTGACCCCCTCAGAGGAATTACTTGAGTTGGCATGTTGCATTTGTTCTTAACTGGCAGCTCCCACCCTCACCCTTTGACTTTTGGTGTCTGCAGGCTGGCTGCTGCACCCAGACAAGTCCTGCATTCTTTTCCTGCATTATTCTTTTGGGGCTGGTGCCGTGATGCAGAGAAGCTGGATTCAGTAGGGTCACACTGGGAGTTAAGATAGAATTTGTCCCACTGGTTTTGGCACGACCCACATTAAGGAGATAATCAGAACCTCATGCTGGACTTTTGCTGTTCACATGCTGAAATGCAGCAGTAATTTGTTTTATATTTATTGACTGTAATTGCTTACTAGGTTTGACAAATGTATTACTAATTCAACAATTGCTGCATTATGAGGCACTAATGGGGAAAAATCTACTCAAAGTCGATAATCTCTCTCTTGTGAACTAATCCTTAATTCTGTATATAATTCTGACTGAAGCAGTATTTATTTAAAGCTAGAAATTGCTTTAAAATCTCAATTAATGTGAAACTAATGCTTGATGAGAAAATAAGTCAGATTAATAACCTCTAAGGGTGCTGCTTCTCCTTTTCTTTTTTTTTCTTTTTTGTTCATAAGTAGTTTGTAAAGGTCTTGTTTGTTTGTTTTCTATTTGAGTTTTTTCCCCTTACACTGAAATGTTCCCAGTTTTTAGCACTTGAGGGAGAACTAAAGTCCTTGAGCAGTTTGAATACAGCTCTTCTTCCACATCTGCAATGAATACTTGGTGGTGGGGCTGACCTAGTGCAGGGACTTTGACATGGTAATCTTTGTTCTTGGAAAGAGGTGGAGAACTAGGCAGTATAAAATAAATATCTCCTCTGTCTCTCTGTTTGCATATCCAGCCTCAGTGGCATGAGGGATTTCCTTTGACTGTTCTTGGGATTCCCATGTGTTTTTCCCTCTGAAAAGCTGGCCTTGCTTTCCTCAGAAATGTTGACTTTTTGAAGTTCTTGACATAAAAAATTTTGCAAGTCAGAGTCATGAAGAGTCCAAATTTGCCCTCCTGCAATAGAGGTGAAATATTAGGGTGGGCTAAGAAGCATGGGGAAGAGGAAAAGAAGGAGTGCAGTTCACTCTCCTGGGGATTGAAGATGTGGCCTATAACACATGATTATTTTCCTGTAAAGAGCAAGTAACAGTAGCTGTGAAGACTTACTAACAATGTGGTTCATTCAAATTCTAGAAGATAAGAGGTGAATTTGAGTAAATTTTAAATAGTGAATAAGTTTCCCCCTTGTAAAAAAATCCCAAATACTTAAATTATAAAATTGGTCATGTTAGCTTGGGCAGTGACCTTTGCTGCCTGTTTGAGGTGCCTTTTCTGATGTATACAGTTGACAGTAAAAATCACATTTAACAAAATTTGACAGCAGTCCGAGAATGTTTCACAGAGACCTCTAAAATCTGTTTAAGTAGTATTTGCTTTTGCTCACAACTTTTCTAGCCTGACTAGTAGCTTGGAAGCTTTGCTATATTGGATATTTGCCAAGCTACCCACTGACCCTTTTATTGTTTGTTGCTATTTTGTTAAGAATGAATGACATTACTATAAAATTGATGCTCAAGAAACCAAAATGTATGCAGATTTTGGAAGGCTGCTCCTTGTGAGGTTACAGATGTCTGAATATTCTGAAGGGATTGCATGTCCCAGAACTACTTTGTTTCTTTTTCTTTAAATTTTCTACATGTTTGTCCTGGTGATACAATTTTAATCACGGAAGCTCCACTGATGTGCCATTGGGTGCATATCTAGCTACGGATAGATATGTCTAACGTTGGAGCTTTTCAGGTTTTTTCTGAGATGGAGTGAGGTGTGAGATCTTGATTGTATTTTAGTGTAATCTTGCTTTGCAGCCTGATTTCAGAGACCAGATGTTATAAGGTAAACATCTGTGAGCACCAACCGTTGCAGTGTCCTTTTGAAGTGAGTCCCTCTTGCCTCTCCACGTGCTAATAGTACATGGAGCCCTCTTTCTCTGGAGTACACAAAGCCTTTTTTCTCTGGAGCTCTCTTCCCCATAAGCAGAACCAGTTAGTCATAATTTTGTCCTTCTTTCCTCTGCAGATATGGTGGTGACATCAAAAGTGTAAAAACTTGAGGAAATCCATCCTGATAATATAATTCTTAAAGGTGGATGAAATATTACTGAGACTCCTGTTGAAGTCTTACTATTTTGCGTTCACTGGCTGTACAAAACAAACGCGCCGGTGTTGATATAGAATTTATTACTATTATTATTATGTTATTATTTCCACCACTGAATTTCTTTTCTGAATTAGTAGTTAGATAGGATAGTATGAAGGTTTGTTTTAGACTGTGAATTTTGGTTTTTTTTAAGCAGTGTCTGCAAAGAAATTGCTTCAGATAAAAATTGAATGACTGGAGTTCAGATTAATTTAGATCTAAATAAAGTTTAGATTTAATGCAAATGTTTATATTCAGGTCTCTTTTCAATAGAAGTCAATGTTTTTATATATGACTTGTCCTTTGTTAAAAGTCTTTTATACTTTCCAGCCCATTTTCCTGTCAAATATATTTTTCTCTCCTTTGTGTCTTTGCTTTCATTTCAGAATATAACAGGTTCAGTGTCTCCCAATACTGTGAATAACTCACAGTTGCAACTGCATAAAAAATACTCAATGCATTTCAGCTGGGAAAGACAAGAAATTTTAATAGCCTCTGTGCTTTGTGGAAAATGTTCCAAGATGCCCAGATTTGTATATTCAGGGTATTAGTTTTCTAAAATTGATGCAGACAAAAGTTTGGGGTTAGACAGTTTTAGGAAGTGGGCCAATATCCTTTAGACAAGTTCTCTTGAACTGTAGCATTTTTGTTGTGTATTATTTTGAGCAGAACAAGAATGTTTCCAATAAGTTTTTTTAATACACCCTTGGAGATGCTTTGCAAACTGCTTATTCTCTAATGCTGCACCTGTGTTCCATCACTTGATATACTAATCCCACTGTGGAACCTTCCAGCTCTTCAGACCTGCCTGGATTGGAAAAACTTGCCAACTGGCAGCAGCTTTGAAGTGTTGCTGTTGTTGGCCATGCACCTTTGAAAAGATGCAGACAATAAAGTGTTTGTCCTTTTTCCTATTAGGCCTGATGTAATATCACTGCTAATGAAGCAGCACGTGAATAAATAAAACACATGGTTTAAGAATGCATTTGAGAGTCACACATCTAAACAGCCCATGATTTCTCTAAAATGAAAATCTCTGCTGAGTAGAAAGTTATTACTGCTCATCATTCTCTTCAGTATTCACTCAAAAGGTATGACTCTCTTAATACCCTATGAAGCACTCAAATTAAACACATTCCAGTGAGGACAAAATAACCACACTTGAAGTAAGTGTGAGAATAGTCTTATCATCTAATAGCATGTGAGAATGGCAAAGGTTTCAGTGCTTTTATTGATTTTTTTTGGCTTAGAGTTAGCCAAGCAAACTAAATGGGGAGAAATTACTCTTAATACTCCTAATTAAGCCTGTAACTGTAGAAGGAGCAAACTATTTGTAAACTGTTTAAAGCACATAGATAAAAGGCATGGCTTTTAAAAATGGAAATTATTAGGCAACCCAGTGATTTCTTTAATTTGTTGATAGTGCTCATGCTATTTGTGGCATACTAATTAAGTGTTGGGAAATGATCTCCTAGTACACTGAATGCAATCCTGCAGTCTGTTATAGATGAGACTAAAAATAATCACAGAGCTGGATCCCTATGAAACCTGGCTGAGTATACTTCTAGTGGCTTCACTGTTGCCGTTCCACAGGTCATGATCAAAGCACAGATCAGTAGTACTCACCTGTGGCTCTCGTTCCCAGCCAGTGGTAGTGAAATCCAGCAGATGTTCCAGTGCAGGGGACCAGATTGCAAGTGGCAAAGTGCGTGACTCACGTCTCCCTTGGCTTGGCAGGGGGTGCTGAAAGATGTGTGCTTGTGAGTTGGAAAGGTGTGGGTGGGTGGGGAATCTCCCTGCTGTTTGCGTCTCACCAGTCTGAATTGCCCAAATGCGTCCTCACCACCCCCTTGTCTGGATGGACTCATCTCCCAGCGTGTGGCAGCAGTGTTTTAAAAACACCAATGTCTAGAAGCAAAGAATTGGCCTGAGTCTGTGACTGGCTCCCCATTGCCTTCTGTTTTCCCCAGTTCTTTTTGCCAATTTTGCTTTCTCTGAGCACCTTTATAGCTGCAGAGTGATGTCTCTCTTGAGTGAGGGGAATGGGAGCTGGAAAGCAGAAGAGCTTTGCTCTTTCTGATCTCACAGACTAGAGCTTTGTGAAAATTTGAGTGAAATTGCAGAATTGTAAGCTCTGCAAAGAGAAAGAAAATTAAACCAAAAGAAACCCTTTGTTCAGTGCTTACATGTTTATGCTTGTCAGCTGAACGAGATACGGCATCTTCATGTTTTCTAGGGAGGAAAAATAGCATCTGTTGCTATCGTGTCCCAGTCCTGGTTGTTTGAGTCTGTGTGCCTGCTTCACGCTACTGCCCAGAGGATGCAGGAGCACTGCATCCAGACTTCTTCTCTGAAGGGATCTCTGGGAGTGAGCCAGCTTCCATGCCCTGAATATCTTGCTTCCTGATGCAGTCACTGCTGCCTTCTATTAATGGCATGCAGACAGAAGGAGGGTTTGAAAATGCTGCTTTCTGCTTCTGTGGAAGGTCGTGTGCTAAGTTTGTACACATCTCAAGCCTATTTTCTGAAGTTTTTTCTGGATATCATCCTTCACACAGCACTTCAGATCTTTGTGTCATTTTAGTCACTGAAAGAATGTTTTGGGTGGGTTTTGTTTTGTTTTGTTTTCTGAAAGCTGAGAATGTGGGCAGGATCTTATGCCTAAGAACAACAAATTGCTGTCTTCAACATACTATGCAAAAATTTACTTAATCTCTGAGGGCAATAATGTGAATGAAATGGTTCTTCAGTAACTTTAGGGAAAAAAAAATAAAAAAGAAGTTAAAAAAACCAGAAAGCCATTTCAGAGAAAAAGCGGAGTTTACTTGGTGTAGAGTGTGTTAATGGAGTCAAAGATGCCACCACTGGAATGCTTGGGTTTATTGTCGTAATGTCCTTGCTGTTTCTGTGCAAGATTTCCTAGTTTCCTATTCTCACTCGTGTCATCCATAATTTCTTGTATGTGGATATGCTACTGCAGACACACTTATTTCCCCCTTCCCATGTGTCTGTGCTGAAAAATCCGAGAAGAATCGTGTGCCCACTTCTCCTCCTTCAGATGAGACAAAAAAGAGAAAATGAGACGATGAAAAGCAAATCCCTTGTGCTGGTACGCTGCACACATTCAACGCTGCAGGAAACTGGATCGACTTTATTACTCATAACAGTCTATTATGTTACAAGAAAAGCAAGCAGAGGGTAGCTCTAGAGGTTGGAAGGATGCCCATCACTTACACTCTGAAGTTAAGACCTTGCCTCTACGATACTCTTTAGCAGACAGAGCAGTGTTGCTTGGGATAGGAGACAAGAAAATTTTTCTGCCAATAAAAATGGAGGAAAATCTTATTTTCTTCGGGCTTATGAAAAATAAAACTTAATACAAGTTTTCTTTTACTTTGAAAATGAAAGCAAAGCCAGTCTCCCTTATTTGAAAAAGGACTCATTAAATTATTAGTTGTCTTTTTCAGAAGGTCTGGAGTGAACTTTGATCCTCTTAAACTCTGTGACTCTCTGGCATACGGTTGGCAATCCCCCATGGCAGTAGCAGGAAAAGTAGCCTTCCTTCAAGGCTGCTCCCCAGAGCCCTGACACTATTTTCTGCTGTAGAGAAGAATTGACCATATCTAAGGACCATCTGACTTGTTGCCCTTTATTCCCTTAGTGGGATTCTGTGCTCTGCACATTGTTTCCTCTTCCTCATCCATTTTTGAAGGGGTCTACAGTGAGGGGGAAGGGGAACAGTTCTATTTCAAAAAGAAAAGTAAAAGACGGCAGAATGAATTAAAATCTGAAGCATCCTTGGAACTTTGGGTTAAAACCCACTAACCAACCATTACAGCAAACAAATAGATAAATAAAATATTAAACAAAAGCAAAAAAGCCCTTTCCATTAGCTAGCTGTCTCGGTTTTCATCTGGAATACATTCCCCAAGGATGTTCTAGTGCTTTGGGTTTTGCTGTTTTGCTGCCTCATTGAGAAAATAAATTTGAAATTAAATGAGATTAAAATAAGAGTGGTTTTAAGCCTCTGTGTGTTGCAGGGGAAGATTGCCTGTAAGTGTTTCTGATATATCTAAGTAGATAAAAGAAGTCATGAGTCTTACAAAAATTATGGAACCTGTCATCCTTGTGAAAAAGCTGCTTAAAAAAAATATGTGAAGCAATTCAGCCAATTTTAATTTGTTTTGTTACCTGTGTATCATTTTAAACAAATCTGTCATGAGAGGAAAAAGTGCAGAAAGTGCTTTCCCACATTTTCTTTCTCCAAGTCATTATTTTTTCCACACATCTCTTAACTTGCTGTTTAATTATCAGGTCATCTTCATGTATAGAGGCTGATTTTTTTTATTTTTTTTTTAGTGCTTCTCATTGCTATTTATTTCAGCAAACTATCAAAGCCCACCAACTTAATACAAGTCTTTCCATTTTTTTCTATAGACTTTGCATCAGGCTCAAAGACACAGCTTTTACCATCAAGCAAAGTGAGCTGGGATCTGCCCTGGCCTCCAGCAAGATGCTGGATCAATTATATCCCAAGTGAAACACTAAGGGATGTTTCACATGGTGTTGGCCATCATAAGTTACATGGTCAGTTAAAAAAAACAATGCTCCCCCTGTTCTAAGTCCTAATCAAGATACTGGAAAAAACAAAACAAACAAACAAAAAAATGAGTATGGATTAGGCCTGTGAGGCAGCTGCTTTTAGGGTTCCCACTTCTCTGTGAGAGCTCTGCTGACACTTATCTGGACCCCCAGAGGTCCCAGGGAAGCCACAGGCTGGGAGAGGTGACTGTTCACATACAGCTGCTAATCGCTTTACCATAGCTGTTGTCCTCTTCATGCTCACCTTAAAGCAATATGCACATGTGTGCACACACACAAAAGTAGTGTCAGTACTTTTGCACTTTGCTCTATATTCCTCCCCTGCTCATTTTATGAGTAAAAGTTCCCACTCATTAACATCTCCTTAGAGGAGAACTAGCATTTTTAATGATGATTATTTTTCCGGTTACCATGGAATGAGTCAAGATTTCTTTTTTTATTGGAAAGCAATTTTTATATCTCACGATAGTAATTTATTATTTTCCTCAGAGGAGAAAATGCACAGTAAATCTTTCCCATGACATTATTGTGAAGGGATCAAATTTGTGCTCTTTAATCAGTAAAAAAATCTGTTGAAAGCTGGTATGAGTGGAAGGCAAGTAAAGACTTGCAACATCTGATCTTTCTTCTTGATATGACTCTTTCCTGGTACGTAGTGAGCAATCACTTTCTTCATCTAGACAGAATCCTGGACCACTGGCCCTGATCTTCTATTTTACTGGTGGTTTTAGTCTCTGCAGCAAGCACAGCAAACTGTAGCAGCCCAGATTTCCCCTTACTTCTTCTCCTTGAGGAGTTGCTTTAAAAATTAAATAATCTGCTGTCTTTTCTTACACATTTAGTTCCCTGGGGTTTGATAGGGAGTGTGACAGTGCTGAGCATCCAGTCCTACTCTGTTTGTGCATCAGAGCAGTAGAAAGGCTCCTGCACAGTACATTGGATGGGCTCAGTACAGCCCAGGAAACAATCTGAAGGGTGAGCACCTTCAGGGTGAGTGCAACTGGGAAGCTTTCCTGGGAACCCTCCAGGACAGGCACAGGCAGTGGTGGAGTGGGCTGCGTCTGTCTCAGCAAGCAGCACGGTGTGATAGCGGTGAAGCATTTGGTGCAGAGTCCTTGACTGCCATGTTTTGATGTGTTTTGAGTGTGGATTAGCTCTGCTCTAGTCATGCAGACAGAAAAATAGCTGGAGGCTGAAACACAGAAGTTGGGTCCTCGGGCAGCGCTTTAGTTTTTCATGTGATAGGAATCCAGTTTGTGCACTCAAAGATTGCTCCGTTGTGCAAACCAAAGCATGGTACAAAATTCACCCAAGAAATACTCTCCAATTCTGAATTAAAACATCAGCATGAACGCAGCAGAGTAGTAATATGCCATACTAGGAGATCTCATGCTAAAAGAAAGTGTTGTCAATATCCCAGATGTTTGACTGGTGATAAAATTACAAAGTGATTAGTGCAGGGTACAGGCTAAGTAGTTTGAATCAAGGGAAGAGGAAGTGTAAGAGAGCTTTATTTCTCAAAATAGACAAATGGACGCTAAATGCCAAGGTAGTACTGTCTGATGCCCTCTACATGAGAGAAATTATTATTTCTGTAAGAGTCACGTTGCATGTAAGTATTGGTTAGCCAATGTACAGGTAAGAAAATGTTAACAGTACCTCTATGGCACTGTGCAGCAAGTAAGAAAAAGTTGTCCCCTATGCTGCCTTCATTTCTTTATTCAAAACTACTGTTTGGTTTCATAAAACCTGTGGTCTTATATTTATTAAACAGCAGAAAAAGTAAGATTTCTGAAAAAAACCCATATTATTTAAATTTTTGTTTGGAAGAAGGTAGAAGCTTGCTGCTAGGAACGAGCAACTGTAAAGGCTGTATATGAGGCTGGTGAAACAAATATGTTCCAAATGTGGCAGTTTTTTTCAGTTGCAGTTGTGAACATTTCAGCTCATTAGTAATGGTAACACTTGTTAGTAAGTACTGAGGTGATGAAGGAGAATATACACCAGAACAATGTTTCCCAGTCCATTGAAAATAAACTGCAAACCCTCAGGTAGTTTATATAGTATGTGTGTCTCTACTGAAAAAGAAACTGTAGCAGGACAAGCCAATGTGTTCATCCAATTTTTTGAGAGCTTTAAGGTGTGCATTCAAGAGACTCAGTTCCCCCAACTAGTCTGACTGGGCTGGACTCTGAAAATTTCTGCCCTCTTCTCTGTCGTTTGAGAAGCAGAGTTGAGAGAAGTGTGACCTGCAATGGAAAGGTTTGGTAAAGTGTTTCTTTCCATTTCTGGAGTATTCTGTATCCCTGTTTTGTATCACTTGTATATGTGAAAGGGTTTTTTCCCTTTTTTTTATTTTATGGTTTGGAGAATACTAGTAAGCATCACAGGCTTTATATCAAAGATTTGTAAATTGATAGGAATATTTCAATCATTACAAATTCAGCTGTTCTTCAGAAGTTCTTTTCCTTCAAAATGTTAGGATAAAGACCACTGAAGTTACTATTCCAAGAATATCTGCCTGTTTCTGAAGTATCATAACAGGTTGATGTACATCACACGTGCACGTTATTCATGAGGCAAATATGATGGGGTATGTCGGGTACCTCACTCATTCCTTCAGAGAGTCTGGGTGACTCTCTGTGACACCCCACTGACAGGCTCTAAATAAACCTTTTTAACTTTGGATTGGTGGAAATAAAAGATATTTTGTCCTATTCCAGTCTTTGGAGATCTTCATAGAATTCTGACTGTATACTTTAATTTTGACAGGCTCACTTAATGCATACTGAAAAATTTCAGATGTTGTCTTTGGGTTCAGTTAAGCCCTGTTTTTTCCCCCTCTGGTCCTTATGTCAGATCACAGTGAGAAAAGAATGCAAGAATTGTTATTCTTAGTGTTAGAAAACCTCAAGAGCAGAGTCAGGCACCGGCATGTAGTTCTTAAAGTAGCCACTAACTCTGGAGAAACGAGAAGGCAGCAAGCTGTTGGTAATCACTGCACGTAGTCATGGGGACCATAGGATCCACAGGGACCTTCATGCTTTTGTGCATGGGAGTGGCAAAGGAGGCATGAGTTCCAGTTCCAGTGCATGCCAGACTTCTCCCTCAGCAGCTACAGATCTCTGCAGCAGTGGCAGACAGGGCATGATGTGGCCCAAGGTGAATAGTTGTGCAACCTCCATGAAAGGATGTATTCTTCCCCAACATTGGTCACTTCTAACACCCAGCTAGACAGGGTGCTGGGGCATCTTGTCTAGCCTGTGCTTTTGTCCAAGGTTGGACCAGATGATCCTTGAGGTCCTTTCTGACCTGGTATTCCATGATTCTGTGATCCTGTGAATATATTGTTGTGTGTTTTCGCTATGCCCACTAGTGCACTTCAGCAGCAAGGCACCTTCGTGTTTTGTAAAGGCAAACAACCTAGCAGTGGTGTGTGAGTCCTCTCATCCACAGTGAATTCATAGTGAACAGAGACTTGTAACCAAGCCAAACTAAACATGACAACTGCCATGTGAATGAAAGCCTTCCTGTCAAAGAAGGCAACTTTTCACTTGAGGAAGAAGTTCTGGATTTTATCTTATTAAGTCTCATATTCTATATTCTCATTCTTATGCTAGGATTTCATTGAGTGCATATATAAGCATGGTGTGCATGCTACAATTGTTCCTACTAAATGTGAACAGAAATTCTGAAAGAGCATTATGCTTCATCTCTTTGAAGAATTTTAAAGCTAGAGCTGTTAATGTGAAACAGAATTGTTAGAATAAATGAGAATGTTCGCACACTCTGGAGCAAATATTTGGAAAAAAAAAAGCTTATTTACATGGGTATCAGACTAAGGCATTCTTATAAAAATTTACAGTATTTTTGTTGTGGTAAAAAAAAAAAAAGGCAAGTAAAGAAAAGCCACCCTAACTTAGTGACTCAAGTGCAGTACTTGATTGATTCTGAAAGGCAACAGATGAATGTTTTTCCCAGTCCCATCAGAAAGAAAGACTGAATTGAATAACCAAATATTGATTTCCTTGGGAGCAGTATCGAGTCTTTAATTCTTGATTAACTCCTTTCTTGATTTTAATGAGAATTACGTGACTTAAATCCTGTTTTATGTTTTGGAAGCAACGGGTAAGGTTTAAATCAAATAGTAGGTTTTCTAGACTTATAATAGCACTATTCTTTTTAGTGCTTCTGTTACCTCAGGGTATTTACTTTTGGCTCTTAGTGTGGTGTAGAAGTTGATACTATTGTGAATGGAATTGGCCACTCTTGAAACGCGATGTTTAGATCATAAACATTTTAAAATAAGACTCCATGAAAAAGATTTGTTTTTTTAATATGAAATGTTAGTTGTGTTCTTGGCAGGCTTTGCTTCAGAGGAGTCAGATGCATTTCAAAGAGTATTCTGCTGGCCAGCTGCAGCCAAAAGATTATTTCAAACCAATGGAGACCCGATTCCCTTTCCTCTATAGCTTTTTTCCTTTCTCTCTCTTTCTTTCCCCCTCTCTCTTCAGTAGGACTCTCTATATATATTACAAATGAAGTGTAGCCAGTCATGAGGTGAAAAATTCATACACAATTATACATAACAGTGGAAGGCATAGAAACTCAGACTAAAGATGCCAGTGATGGTCTTTGCTTTAGGAAGTGCTGTTGAGATTTCTTTTCTTCAACACTCTTCAAATCTTCAGAGTTCAAAAACTGTTGGCTACTCTTCCAGAGCCAGGAGGATTAAGTAAAATATATGGAGAATTGCTTGTGTCTGCCCTGCACTTACCTGTGGAGTGCCACAATCATCTTTTTAACAATGACTTGATTCATAGACGCTTTGTGAAACCAGTTGCACTCCAGAGATGAGCAGAAAGTAATGGGTTTGGGGGATATGTTAATGGTCTTTATTTATCTCAATGTGCTAGACATTATTTTCATTTCTCATGTTTATTTGAAATAAATGTGTGAGAGTATTTCTTGTCCTGATTTAGAGATGTCTTTAGAGGACTTCTTTTCATAAAATAGTAACTCAGTGTGTTGAGAGGTATTGTCTTATGTAGTTGTGCAGGCAGAAGTCTTGCCCTGCCTCAGGTGAATACAGGTTTGAAGTCTTTTTCTGCTGTGTGTTTTGCTGGATATGGGCCTGAAATCCCTCCCTGCTTTGCACTGACTGGCGGCAATTAAAAGTGCTGCTTAATGTCACTCACAGGGAATCTTTTTGTTCCTAATTTGTATTTCCCTTTACATGATGGAATGTATCAGCAACAGGAATTGTCACTTCTCTGATTTTGAGAATTCAGTGAATGATTGAGATGAATCATGCAAAAAGAACTGTAGTTGCTTACATGGCATGCAGTGCTGTTGCATTTCCCACAGGAGCATAAAAGGACAGAGAGCAAACTATGACGCAGCTTCATGTCCTCCTACACATTTGCCAAGCAGACCTGAGATATTTGTGCTCTTAGTAGCTTGTGTTTATAATGACCTCATTGAAAAAAAAAAAAAAAAAAGAGACTGGCAAAAAGTAAGAAAACTGCCTGAAACTGAAAGCGGAATACTTGCAGTGTGTGTGGGGGTTATTTTGGAGAAAATCTAGGTAAAATTTATATTAAGTTCATCAGAAATACTGAGGGCAATTCTTCGGATGAGTCTGTGCATTTGAGTAGTTTGTGGGGCTGAGTCCTTGCTCATTTTCAGTGAGAGTCCTTTTCAGCTGTTTGTATGAATATGAACGGTTAAACAATAAAGAAAAAAATACATGTTCATGCTTCTGCTTAAAAATAAAAGGGCTGGATTTCAGAAGTAGCTGTAAAACTTTCAGCAAGAATCAGGCAAACACTACAGTCAAGTGAAAAGCTGAAATGTGAAGAGTGCATGATGTGAGATGCCTGCTCAGTGCTTCTGGATCCCATTGCTCTAGCAGAGGAGACCACCCTTGGAATTGCAGTGAACTGTAGCTGCTCTGCAATGTAAAGTTGTGTAGGCTGATACTCCTCTCACAGTTGTGTCATGTAACTAGAGAGGTAGCCTCTCTCAACAGTTCTCCACTCTGGGGAAGACACATGTTATTTACAAGTGTTTCTCTAGGGGTGAAAAAATCTCCTTAATATACAGCTCCCAGCTGCACAAGAAAAGAAGAGTGTTCATACAAAAGAGGTTCTTTACTGAGGGTGTTTGTTTTTTCTCCTCTTTGTGCAGGTTCAACGTGGGAGAAAACATTACGGCAGATTGGTTTTGAAAGGTAAGCCATGAATTTATTTCCTTACCAGTGCAAAAAGGTAAGAAGAAAAACTGCACAGGCGAGTTTGCACAGTTATTTATTTTAGTTGATTGAATGTATCAATGACCTCAAATTTAGAGTGGAAGTCATGCAGTGTCATGCACATATGTGTTCAGATTTTCTGTTTATGTCCTCTTCTCTTTCCTGAGTCAGTCTGAAGCAATTTATTCATTGTATGAACTTGGCTCATCTTGTTGTTTGCTGGTGATTATACAGCATGCTAATATTAAAAACAGGGACACACCTTTTGGCTACACGTCTTACTTATGAATGAAAATATTGCTCTCACTCATGTTATTTTTTCCATGAAACTTCTAATCTCTGGCATATGAGTTGAAAAAAGTTAATGAAGTTGAAAGAGAAGCAAAGCTGGCAGAGAGCTATTCAGCACCAGAGGAAAATGCAATATGCATCATTCCTCAAGTGCAAGAACTTCTGCAGATAAACTTAGCCACAAGATCTTCATACCAGAAACCCATGTCTGTCTTGTGAATTAAACTTTGCCAAGTCCAGTAAAGAGTGATGTAAAGTAAAGAAGGATTCAGATGCTCAGTGTCATCTTTATTCTTCTACAAATGGTAAGCAGAAGAATCTGCTCTCCTCTTGAGGTTCTGGATATTGTTGAAAATTAAACACTCTCAGTTGCAAAGTTTGATGTCCTCAAAGGTTTTTTTTTAACAGGTTGGGATTTTTTTTTCCCTAAGTTACATCCAGTTTGGTTTCTGACTAGGATTTCATTCAGCATGATACCACAGATATCTGCAGGGCACTACAATAAACTATTGATTCTTTCATCACACAAATTATGAATTAGCTCCTGATGGTGCTGCTTTTCTCCATCAGAATAAAAAAAAAAAAAGAATAAGTTTTGAGGAGTTCTAGGATGAATTGATACTCTGTGTCTGTGTTTTGAAAGTGAGAATGGAAAAGGGTCAGCGTCTTTTTAGCTGAGTTCATTAGAAGTCCTTTGGTGGCAGTTTCCAAAATTTGAGATGTTTCAGAACAAGGAGACTCCATGCTAGCTGTGTGTATACAAGGTATGTACCACATGAAAGATGGAGTATTCCTAATAGACTAAATTAGAGCTGAGAGGCTTTCCTGAGATGAGGCAAATATGTAGAAGGGATTTCTGTGCCAATCCCATTATTTCCACTCTAGCTTGAAAGGCAGAAAGGCTTTCAAATGGCACTTCTGCACCTTGAGAGACTGATTGTCACCCTGGGGTAATTTTATCTGAAGCAGCACATTAGTGAGCACAGATGAGGTGAAGATTTGAATGTACTTTGCTTGCCATAGACATAGAATCAAATGTGTTCTCTTACCGGCTTTTTCAGGACAACCAGCAAGGAGAAAAAAAAGGAAAATAAAGCCTTTCATATAGATATAACAATTAAGATTCGGGGTTTTTTAAATGGTAATATCCATTATCTTACCTGTATTTTTAACACATGATTTTTAATGACCAGAATATATCATAGACTCTCCGAATGGCTTGGTTGGAGATTCCTTAAAGTTCATCTAGTTCCTAACCCCCTGACTTGGGTTGTTCTGACCTCATCCAGCCTCTCTTAAAACACAAGGTGTGGGGCATCCACAACTTCTCAAATCGGCTGACTAAAAGGTTAATGAGTAACATATATGTGAAATTCACTGTTAACTCCTTTGTAGCAATATTTGTTTAATATCATATTGTCTGTTACTGCTTAAGATCAGTATTTTTTGTATCTCAAAGAATAGTTTCCAAAGCAAACACACTCCTGTATGTAATACCTGGATGCTGGAATCACACTTAAGAAGTTGCAGTCACAGAAGGAGAAATCCCAGGTCTGCAGATCTCTCAAAGCTCAGATATTATTCTGGGGATGTATCACCACATCTTTTCCCTAATCTTATTCTTTTCAGTATGAATCCCTTTTTGGCCACCAACAGAGGCAGGTTAGCAGGCTATATCTATGTTAACTCTGATCCCATACAGCTGCTCCTGTGTTATTTATATAAACTCTAGGGAAAGAAGCAGCAGAAGCATGTCTGGCTATTTAAAATTATATTCTCTGCAAGCTTTTGACTTAGGCACACCTGAGTCAGCTGTGAAAAATCAATAGCATTTAAATGTGTTGTTTGAGCTAGGGCATTCTCATTCAGGAGGGAGGAAGCAAGATTTTTAGATACAGAAAAGGAGAGACATGAAGTAATGCCCTAGGGAGGAATTATCTTTGCTTTAAAACTGGAAGATCCATATAAATTGTTCTCAACAAGCTGTTTTAGAGTGCATTGAGGAACAGGAGACATAGACTGTCAGTTTACATTGCAGGAAATTACTCCCATATAATTTACAGGTGATGTCTTCACTGCTTTGTGGCTACATGGTGTTTATTCTGTAATAGTAGAGTGTTTACATTACTCTTGTCTTCATATCCTGAAAAACATTGTGGCACCAAGAGATCTGACTGCGAGGCTTTTATGTAAGCATTACTTGTGAGCTGAGGATGCTGCTTTTCAATGCAAGGGAAATTAAAAATGCTGGAGCTCGAGTAAAGTAGCTTTATATCCAGGAAATGACTGGAGTTAAGAGCTTTTCAATTAAAAGGAGTATATGTGGGTTTGATAGATATAAATGAAGGTCTTTATGTTATTGATTGTCTTTTGAGACATTACAAACAATCTAAATGTAACATACTATGGTAGTCACCACCTTTGTCCAGCATGATCTAGACGGCAGTTCCTGACTGTGTTTTCTGAAGAAAATAAGGATCAGTTTTGAGTTTTAGGAAAAATATTGTTTTGTATTGTGCTTTCCTATAAGAAACATAATTTAAAATGCTGAGCATGTGTGATACTTTCATGCCAAGCAAGATGACACTTTAATGTTTTTTTTAAAAACCTTTAGTGTGCTAAAGCAAGTAGACTTATGGATAAACACTTTTTTGCAACTGTTAACATGAAGATTATTGCTCATTATTTGTGCATATTATGATGGAAGCCACATATGCATAAAAAATGTCTGGAAAGCACTCAGCTTTCTTTTACTTTGTTCCAAACTAAAACATGGCTAAAAATTTGTTTTAGAAGGCATTTCTCACCTCAGTGGCTTAAGATTTTTTCAGTCACATTCAGAATCCAGTGAAAATCCCAGGATTATGGAATCAATAAAGTTGGAAAAGACCTCCTAGATCATAGAGTCCATCCTTTAATAAAGACCACCTTGTCAACCAAGTCATAGGATTAAGTGCCACATCCAGTTATTTCTTGAACACTGCCAGGGATGGTGACTCCACTGTTTCCCTGGGCAGCCTATTCCAATACTTAACGACCCTTTCTGTGAAGAAATTCTTCCTGATGTCCAGCTTGATCATCCCCTGGCACAGCTTGAGGCCATTTCCTTGTGTCCTGTTGCTGGGAGGCTCACTCGAAATCTCAAGTGGAATAGTTATGAACAATTAAGAGTGACTGTGCTGGTTTCCTGGCTACTCTGACAATTAAAGAGAGCTTAATGCACAAAGCCAGTTAAAATTCAAAAGGAAAGAGGATCAGTTCAGTCAGAGAGCTGGTCTTCTCTGCAATACAGTCAGCAGTGTCTTTTCAGCTCATGGCTGGGTTGAGCCTTGCAGTGCAGAGCCTGCAAAGAGACACCACCAGCACTGAGGAAATGCTGCTAGGGAAATGTTGCCACGCTGTGGAAAATTAAAAGAAGGCTTTTTTTAAGCACCTAAATTTCTCTAATTTGAGTTACCAGATGATGAAGTTTATGCCCTTGTCTAATAGATTCAGTAGTGATTACAGGAATGTCTTCTGGTTTTACGTATTTGTTGACCTATAAATTATCTAACAATTTTAAAACTTTAAATTAATTATGTTGGACCTCTTATAAATCACCATGCTGCGGGGTTTCCAGATTTCCAGCACTCCTCTTACTCCTCTGAGTTGTAGTTTGTAATGTGACTAGTAAATTACTCCGCTACTAACAGCACTTCTACTCCCTTTTCGCATTTGTTCCCATAGTGCTTCTCCTATGCGTGCAATGCTTTACATTATGGTGCCACAAAACAGACTTAAGAAAGATTTAATAACTGTTATTACATGTGAAGTAAATATCAAATGTTGTAGAAAATATATATTTGAAGAATAACAGATGTGTGGTTATTACACTTTTGGCAACCTTCAATAAGTATGTTTTTCATAGTAAATAGCTGTTTCAGTGAGAGAAAGGAACTTTTGAGCACCAATTTTATAGTAAAATGAAATTATCTTTATAAAAATTAAAGAGTTTTCCATATCAAAGATACAAGTTTTGTTTGGTTGATAGCTTCAACCTGACTCTAAAATTGTTGTTATTTTAATGGTATGCAAAAACTTATTATTAATTAGAAGTTGCATATGCATATATGCAAAAGTAGGTGACTATCACCCTGTGTAATGCTAATAAGACCTCTCTGCACCATACTTAGGACAGCAGCAACATCTATGAAGAATGTGCTCCAGCAGCACCCCAGATTCTGTCTAAAGTAGTGCTGAGGGTGATTGGCAGTGAAAGCTGCTCCTGGTAGTAAAATACTGTGTACTGTGTTGTGGGCTTGTTACGCTTTTTGTAATCCTTTACTGTTTCTGAAGAGTGAAAGGCTAGTTGGAGATTGCTAGCTCTCACCCTGAAAGTAAAGGGCAAATAGGTGAGAGCAGGGAAGGGAATAAGACTCCCAAGGAAAGAGACCTGAAGATTTCTATATCAAGGCTGGAACTTGGATGTGAAGATTGTATCCTGTTAGGATAGATTTCAGATCTTCTGTGTACCTCAGTAGCTCCTTCAACTACTCTCCTAAGCACAGGGTGATAAGGAGGACACTCTGCATTGTTTTTATTTGAAGCAATGTAAATGCAGCAGCCCTGCTTCCCACAGGTAGGGAGACACAGCTAACCCGGGAGACGCCAGGAGCAAGCTAGCTGTTATCGCTGAGAGATGCTTTTTTGTTCCTGCACTGGTGTCTGAGAGCAGACGGATGTCTGCTTTTGCAGCTGCTCCGCATATGCCCCTGCTCAGTCTAGCCAAAAATACTGTGTATATCTTCCCTACCCCTTGCAGAGACTGAGAACTCAATTTCCGAAACCACTCGTGACATGCGGTGAGCGCTGGAATCCAGATGCATCAGAGGCACCTCCCAGGTGCCTCCTTCCAGGTTTAGGTTGTTAATTACAAGCCTACTGGTGAGCTGTTTTATCTTCCCCGTGCTTGCTTGGATATTTGATTGGTGCTTGGCCAGAGTTCCTCTGGGTGACAGGAATAAACAGAAAGGAGAGAATATCACTAGATTCTATAAACATTCAGTATGCACAATTCTGGCTTGGAAATCAAAGCACCATATGGTTTTCCAGAGTGACATCCCCCTCTTCTCCCCGCACTCTTCAGTGATTTAGTAAAAACAATAAATATATGCTTGAAATGTGAGGCTTATCCTGATACCGTGCTCCATAATTTCAAGCCCTTTCTTCACATACTGCTGAATCCTATAGTCCTTTCTTGGGCAAGGCTCCCATTGACATCATTTTGGGAGCATTGCCTCAGCCGGGGGCTGCATGGTCTGATCCTTGAGAGGTTATTTTAAAGGATACAATGCAGTTCGAATGCATTGCACAAATATTGAATAGTTTCAGAAGACAAGGAAAAATTAGTGCAGTGGTGCAATCAAAGGGATGTGGGAAAACCCTGCCAGGCATCTTTCACCATTTTGGAAAAAATAGCTGTATTCATCTGTAGAGTTGTTTTGGTCACCTGTCCCACAAAGCACTTAAGCAGGTGCTGAATTTTTCAGTGTCCAAGTATGCCCCTTTACTTTGGCAGGGTTCTCTTCTACAGCGTACCATCCTTGAATTGCTTCAAATCAGAGAAATTAGATTAATTGATGGTTTGTTTATACTTTCTATTCTTAATATATGATGCCCATCACACTTTTGTAGGAGTTGATGAACGTGAATTTATTCTGCAGTTTTGAATACTCTACAGTTACACGTGCTATTTAACTAATATGGCAGATAAATGTAACACAAGTAGCCAAGAGACAGAACCAGTTCCACACCTTCCCTTGGGAGGCTGTGCATAAAAGAGCAGTTTATTGCTTGTAACAGAAGTGTTGTCTTCTGGGTGGTATCTCTGATCATTTCTCTGCCTGGACAAACAAGTCCCTTGAGGGGCTAGTCCTCAGTCCTAAACTGCTTTTAGGGTTTTTAGCGTTGGGGTTCAGAAATGCCCAAAGACTACAACTCCAAGATCACTGGTGATGCAGAAGGCGTGAAAAGGGGCACTGCACCCACTCTGAGCCCGCCACGCCTTTCTCATCTAGGCCAAACATGGTACTGGCTGCCTCAGCCTCAGCCCCAGCCCCAAGCTGCCAAACCCAAGTAATAGATAGGGATCTGGAGGCAGAGGACTACATCAGAAAGCCTTATTCATGTCCTTCCAGCTGTAACACCACACTTCTTTTCTCGCCGTCTCGTGGACAGCAGATGATGGGGCTTGACACATGTATGCACTTGTGTCCAGGCACAGGGCAGCACAGCGTGCTGAGTCCTGGGAAGACAGGGGGACTGAGGTTGTTTTAATTTAATTCTCAAAGCTTCTCTCATTTTGTTACTTCGTGGTGGCCAGGACTGTGGAATTTGTGCATGTGTGTGCTGAAGTATTTGTCTTGTTTATAGTGTGGGAAATGGGGAAGAAATGTGTTTTCAGTTTTATTTGATATATTCTGCATGCCTGAGGTTCTATCTTAAATTGAGTTTTCTTCGCTGCTCTGACAAAAAGCAACACTTTGAAATAAAAGCCTGAGCTGCAGAGAAAGCCAAAATAAAAATTTAATTATATTTGCAAAGAAAAAAAAAAACGCATTGTTTAAAAAGATAGGAAGAAAACTGAAGCAGTTTTTTTTTTTTTCGTCAAAACTGTGTCAACTAAAATCTTTTAGTCCATATTAAATAGTGAAATAGAAATAATTTAAACCTAGTTCTAAACCAGTCTAATTTACCTTGGATTTTATTCCAGTGTTGACTTTTGTTCCATTGTTGCTGTTTATAGTCAGTTCAGTGTGCTCCCTCTGATTCCCTGTTAGCAAACAATACTGTGCATCAGGCATGCTGTGTTAGCTCATTAAGAAATTCTAGGAATAGATCAAAGCTGCATCCATCAATGGAGATTTGGACTGGACATTAGAAAGCATTTCTTTACCAAGAGCGTGGTCAAACTCTGGAACAGGCTTCTTAGGGAGGAGTTGATGCCCCAAGCTTTACAGTGACTGTCAGCCTGCCAAAGTCATTTGGACAATGCCCTTAATAACATGCTTTAAATTTTGGTGGTTGAGCAGTTGGATGAGATGATCACTGCAGGTCTCTTTCAGTTCAAACCTCTCCTCCTCTCCTNCGACCAGACATCCTGAGTCTTCCTCACTCTTTAAAGTGTCAATTTTCAAATATATTTGAAATCAACTGTGGTGTTTTCTCTCTTCTCCCTCTCCCTCTCCCTCTCGCTCTCCTCTCCTCTCCTCTCCTCTTTTTTAAACTTAAGCTAGAAGAAAAGCTGATTTTTAATGGACGTAATTTTCATACGTTTTGCAATATACTATCCCAGCTTTTGCAAAATAAACACATTTCTTCCTAGCAACCATGTCATAGAATATTTTTTAATATATAGATAGTGATAGATTTGTAGCCTTTGTGAAGCATACCTGTGAGACTGTAAAAAATAATTCACCAAGGGAGGCTTTTTTTTATAGAAGCTTTTTAGTACATGATCACCACATGGCTAAAAACACTTAGACCAGTAATTGCTTCCTTACTTGTGGGATTTTCTCAAAGCTGTCATTATTAAGAAAAAGTGATAAAGCCATCACAAAATACATAAACATTCACTAAAGTAACTTCATTTGCTTTGAGCAGATTTAAGAGGGTTTTTGTGTTTTAACACCCCCATCTTTATGTCTAAGTAGTTTTCTTAGTGGTAACATAAACAATCTCTACCTAAAATAATTATGGTATTCATGGCTATTCTCTAGTACATCACCATAACATGGCAAGAAAGAAATATCCTCTGGGTTGATTGCAGCTACTTTGACATCTTTTTAAACAACATAGAAAGCAGTGATGTGAATTTTCTAAATGTCTGAACACACGGTCCTTAATTATGTAAGTAACTCAGTAGATTTCAAAGATGTGTCTCACAAAAGTAAACATTACGGACCCAAGGCAAAAAATTTCATTGTTAGTGGTATGTATAAATAAACTAGTATTTGGGAATATACTAAATTCAGTAGAATGTTGAGAATTCTAAACTCTCTTATTTAGAGGGAATTCAGGTATTAAAAATCCAAGGTGTGCATCACACTGGATAGTCCAGAGGAAAATCATATTGTTATACAAGCAAAGCTCAGTTGTGGGATGACTGGGTTTTGATCCCCTGCCTGAACAGGCTGAAATTCAAGAGGCCACTTACTTGTGGGAAGCAGGACAGTCCTGCTTCCTGTTCAGCCTCCTGTGCACCCACAAAGAGAGCTGGTGTGCAAACATCCTGGAGGCAAATGAATCTCTTAATTGTGTGATGCGCCTGTGATAAATCTAAAATTCAGCTGTGTTTAGATGAGAAGATGAGATGGACTTGGAGAAGCCCATCAAACAAACCTGAAATCTGAAAGTCATCTATTTATCAGCATGGCTGAAGTTTCCTAACATACACCATAGTGTTCCTCTAACAGCGGAGCAAAGGTGTGTTTAGAAGCCAAGCCAAATACTTTTATAAAACCACTTTCCAATGCTCCCAGCACTGTGGATAGCTTTTGGGAAAAGGAATAATTTGATAGGCCTGGACAAAAGATGAATTAATATGGGCTTGTCCCATCCTTCCAGTCTTAAAATTGCTCAATGCTAGAACAGTTTGGACCAAACCAGAAATTAAAATTTTACACAGTCTGTAAGAAGGTGTTTGGTACTAGATACACTCCAATGAAGACACCAAAGATACATACATTTCAGTATGTAATATTGTTTAATAAGAACCAATTTTTTTTTTCTTTTTCTTTACTAAATTGGTTTCTTCTTTTGCAGAAACAAAGACATGTTCCCTGAAGTATTTTTATGGCTTTTCTGCCATTTTCTAACTTGAAGTGAAAAACAAGTGGAAATTGGATGCCAAGAATAATCATTAATAGCTTCAAAGTGGAAAGATTTAAAATTATTTTTATTTTTCTCCTGACTTCTAACCTTTAAGAGTGAAGTTGCTTCACATTTTACAGCTTTTCTTCATAGCTGTAAGGGCTGTAAATGGATGTGTGTATCTTTGTAAGGAAATGTTGGTGACTGTCATGGTCACATGTCTACTGAATGCGAACATTTTGGAAAATTTTGGATCCCCAGTAAAGCTTTTGAAACTATCAAAGTGATATTTGAGCTGTGAAGGACTCCTCAGCAACACTCACGGTGTAACTCCGTCTCAGTCTAGAAGGGGAATGGCTTTAAACAACCTTGTCTCTGGCATGCCCACCTGATTTCTGCTCTGTGAGAGTGGATCAAGAGTCTGTTAGAGATCTGATTCTGTACAATGCAGACAGCCAAGCTGCCAGGGTGGGAACAGCAGTGCAGATTTTATATTTGCTCCACATTGCACTGCAAACAGAAGCATATCTGTCATTTTCTGCATCTGGCATATCTTCTTCCCTTCCCTCCCACTGTCACTGCAGTGTTATAACATCTCTTTCTTTTTGATTCAGCATGTAAAAAACTACTTTGGTTACTTTTTTTGTTTATTTACAGTCTTCCTGTAGCTTTAGTATGTGTATGTTTGCCATCCGACTGCATCCCACTGCTATGTGATGACAGTGATTGCACAACTGAAAGATTTATTGCTGCAGCAGATGCAGTTGTGAATGAACAATCAAATCAGCTGTAACTTTTAAATTAAAAACTTGTCAGTGAAGAGGATAAAGCACACAAATGCAAAGAACAAGGATAAAAAGTCATACAAAGATATAATGATAAAGCCTGATATAATTAAATGGTGAAGAAATACATTTGTGGATTCTGTCATAGTGATTTTGCACATTCATTTAATAATTTTCTTTTGGCTAAAAAAGTAGGGTTTTAAAGTAAAAACTTGATTTTTAAAGTAAAATACCTATTAACTGTGCATTAAATGACACTCAACCTGATACGCTAGTTGCAACAACCCCACTGTGCACAAGTCCTAAAATGTATTTAAAGAGTCGTCAAATACTTCTCTTTTTGAGAGCTCTGGAGATGTTCAGAGTGACTAGAAAACTTCTAGAAATAGAATCGGGTATATGAAGGGCTTTTCTACACATCCAAAGAAAGTAGCTGAGTGAACAGAAAATTTTAGCAGGCTTTGTATTACACAGGAAGATTAGTATTAGATGTTCCGGGCAAATGGTGAGCTAATGTGAAATAGTAGTGTAAAGTGGTGAATAGTTAATCAGAAAAAAAAAAAATAGAGGAAATTAGTGAGGTTTCTTTCTTTCTTTTGGAAAATAACATTTTTGTTGAAAAATTAATCTAGCCCTGGAAGACAGCTCCACAGTATAGGGTTTTTCCCATTTTTTTTTGACATGAGTAAATGTTCTGTACTGACTTTTCCAAGCAGCCAGTAAATATTCATTTCTACATGCATATGATGAGAAAAGTGGAATGGAAGTTAACACCCCGAGTTCACTGGGGACTCCCGTGGTCTCTGCACACTGACAGAACGCAAAGGAATATGTGCTGTTATTGTGGAACCTAGATGAATTATGGGAACTTGCTGAGAAGCCAAGTGTTCCCTTCATGGGCTGCCATTCAGAGGACAAAAAGACATGTGGGAGGAAAGAGTTTCAGGGCTTTATGTTCACATCTGCTCCAGTTCAGTGCTACTAGAAATTGGATCAGTCGGCCCCCATATTTCATTTCCTTCTGTAATCTTGACCAATAATTTATAATTCGTATCAGCTGATCATCTGGCTCTCTCTTTCCATGACAAAATGAATGGGCTAAAAATTTATCCTTCTTCTTACTGTCTGAGAGATGATAAAACTTTGAAAGACAAAATAGGCTATTAATTTTTAATGAAGTCTCTGAAACATCCTCTTAGTCAATCTTATTTTGTTATTTCTGTTATGCCTTGTTTTTTTCGAAACTGCTGTAGGAATCCATGTGAGTCAAGATTCAACTTTGTCAATCACAAAATCATTATGATTTTTTTACTTGTTGTATCAGCTTTGTTCAAGGCTGAATTCCAGGTGAAAGTGCTTGGAGGGGACCTCTGGAGAGCAGTCGCTGAATCAGAACACAAATGCTGCAACATTCCTTTGCAAAATCATGCTCATAGACCAGGTCTTCAACTGCAGATGCTCACTCAGAAGCTCAAAGACTTTTTCTGGTAATACTGGTGATCTGCAGAAGTCCAGTTTCAACAGAACAAGTCAGGGAGGCTTTTTATGTAATTCCCATTCCCCAGTCACTGGGAATGATACAGGCTCTAACTCAGCAGCTTCAACTTTGTGCGTGTTTTCAGAATATTGCCAGCCCTTTGAGTTTCTTTGAGCAGAAAGAGGGTGATTCCTCTTGTTAGTGTGATCAGCCAGAGGTCTGAAAGCAAATAGGTAAATGGATTATTTTAAGGTAGAGCTCATTGTAGTCTATGGCAGGAGGTTTACAATAATTAAAATCAGTGGTTTCAGATAAACAGTAAGAGACTGTGGTGCACCCAATATTTCCCCCTGTATGCAGTGTTGGTGCAGCCTCACCTTGAGCACTATGTGCAGTTGTGGGCCCCATAATTTAAGAAGGATGCTAAAGTCCTTTTCTGGAAGAAGGCAACAAAGGAAAGGCTGGAAGGCATGTCCTGTGAGGAGTGTCTGAGGATTTTAGACCTGTCAGCCAGCCAGAGGCATCAGGACAATTATTTTAATAAGATGCTTTAACTTTTGGTTTAGCCCTAAAGTGGTCAGTAAGCTGGAGAAGAAGATCAGTGTAGGACCCCTTCTACCCAGCTGTTCTATTATTTTCTATTTTACTGGGAGACTTAGATTTTCAAGAGAGGGAGATGTGGAAGGTGTCAATTAATCTAGCAAACGTGTTAGCAGTGCAGTGTGCCTGTTTCCAATTCTTTTCATACTTCTCTGCCGCAGAGGTGTTATATTGGCTGCACATTTATGACAGGAGAATTCCCAAATTGCATGATAGCAGCTTGTAGTCTTTTTTATGTGACACTAGTGGTTAAACAAACAGAAGGGCTTAATAAGATGCCCAGGTGAGCCTTAGATAAAACTAGGGAGACAAATAAGAGATCATGAGTCTCAGGAATGTAAATCAAATAGGTACACTTACTTTCTGCTAACAACTGCAGCATATGTGCAGTCAGCAACACAATGTGATTAAAGGGAAATGAAGCCTGAAGTAGAACAGGGTTATTTTCAACAACTTAAAAAGAAAATTATTAATTTCTACGACTTTGAAAGCAAAAGCTGAAAAATGTGTGATCATTACTCTGCCATTTCTAACAGCATGCTTCAGTAGTCTAGGTACTTTGCAAAAAGAAGAGTAACTTCATGTTACTACAGACTAAGAGATGCTGACAAGTAAAGTATCATGGAATAGAAGGAAGGAAATGATGACAGAGCAGTCTTTGCCTGAGGTTTCATCATTACTGTTAGATTTGGTACTTCAGATACGTCCTCATTGCTATCTGCAAGTAAGGAGCAAATTTCTGTGTGCTTGGACAATTTCCATGTAGAATCCTTGTGCCTCTGAAATCTGTCATTGTGTCATGTTGATCTGATGGTCTGGGCTGCCTCAGCAATGGAATAAGGCTCTCTTAGAACATCTCCATTCAGGATGAATCTTATTTATCCAACCGTTTGTGTTCAGTTTTCATGTTGCTCGTTTCCTACCACCCCTTGTGCTTATTTTCTTTTCAGCTAAATTAATTTCAGCTAACTTTTCTCATGCCATTTAACCTAAGGATTCAAAGAGAAGGAACATCTGATAGAAGATATTTTATGGCCTGTGCTCTTTGAGCACTTGAGTTGTGAGACTGTTGTCAGTGTTTTTTTTGGCACAGCCCGGCCTCCTGCAGCACAGTGGTAGCTGGGAGCAGTACAGTGGTAAACCCACCAGCAGCAGAATGTGAGCCAGTCTTTGTTTTAATCTGGAGAGCAATCAGCGTTGCAATTAGTATCCAAAAAACTCTTGAGGATGCATGCTTAACAGTTTGGCTTTGTGTTACATTTTGTTTTTGTTGGGTTTTGTTCATGAGTAAATCATGTGAGATCTCCAAATTGCGATTGGCACGTGAAACAGAAGGGAGCCTGTGGCTGGAGGAGCAGGAACACACCGTGTGCCAGGTCTGACCAGCCTGCTGCAGTGTGCTCACACCTGGCACCCAGCCAGCCTGGAGCACTTCACTTCAGCTCCTTTTTGCCCACTTTGAAACTGAGAAGTCCTGTTTTTTCCAGTGCTAAGACAAGGTAAAAGCCCCCTACACTGTTGTGAAACGCTACCACAGTTGCATCCTGGACCTGAGAAAGGTCCTTGGTGGCCACACATCCAGCCATTGAGCAGATGGCATCAAGCAGCGCAGGGGACTAGTTCTTTCCCCTCCCAAATGGATCTGGGGTGTTTGCCACCCAGAGATTGTGATATAGGCTTCATTTACAGAAAATTTAGAAGCATCATCTAAAGGCATTGTGAGATTTAGTTTGCCACTGAATTCTACTCCACTTCTTTTTGATTGACACTGTAGAATTGAACAAAGTACACCAGGGATGAATCAGGATGTTTCCTTTGGCCAGTTTTAATGGAAATCAGCAGAGTGGTGAGGGGAGATATTGTACACATGCTTCTGATGGCTGGAGCCTGGTTCCAGCAATGTACATGTGCCTCTAAACCACTGAGATTTTCAGGCAGGTGGTGATGAGAAAGGTTAGATATTGCTTTCTATCCTGTCGTATTTGATGCTGTGAAGAGAAAGATGGGCTTTTCTAGAGCAGGCAGGGTAGACTGGGACCTGTTTCATATGGAAGAATTAAGGGTGAATGGTCCCATCCCAGCAAACATGGCTTTAAATTAAGAATGGATGGTTTTAAATTAAGAATGGGTCCTGTGGGACAGAAGTGTCTCCTGTGCGAACACTGAAGTGCAGTGGGTACTCCAGATTGAACCACTGGTAGTTGTGTGCTTTTCCTCTGTATTGGAGATAATTTGGCTTTGTAAAATGACAGTAATTTACAATGTTGGTTGCTTGCTGTAATTGAGAGAAATATTATTCCCTCCTCATCTGCAACTGACTGGAAAATCTAGATGTGTCTTTTACCTTCTGTGATTATGTTATATGCTGGCAACAGAATGAAATGAAAAGTAGTTTGACGTGATGATCGGTTCTTGGTCCAACTGGAGTATGAAAACTGCAGAGAGAGGGAGAAAATATGTTTTGAAATAATCACTGAATGTCAGCCTGCTTCAGATTGTCAGCACTTTCTTTTAGTTAGGACTATTGTGGAACATATGGATATCTCTATGCCTTTATGTAAACGCTTTGCTGCCAGTTACCAAATATTTATGAGCACTATGGACAAATTTACCTGGGAATGTTTTGCAGAGGTCAATGAACACCAAATTAGTGCTTAAGCTAAATCCTTACACAATGAGTGTGTAAGAAGCCTGTGTGAGAAGTGTTCAAAGTTGAAACAGAGTCTCTTTGAAGAGTTAAGACCAAAATTCACTTCTGGCTGAGGTGTCCTCAGGTCTCTTCTGCTCACTTTGGCTCTGCCTGCATCTAGGATCACATTCCCATTTTGACCTGAAATAATTTGTGCAGCGGATGGACTTGTCATTTCCAGCACCGAGCTGTGGGGCTGGCACGCACAGCGCCATGGGTGTGGAGGGGGATTTAATTCACTTCCTCTTGGCTGTGCAGCGTGAGTCCTGCTCCACATTTGGAGCTGTGGGACACGGGCAAAGAGAGCTGAATGTTGTGCTGTCACGAGTCTGGCAGTAGCGCAGCTGAGTGCTTTGCGTGATAGCTGGAAATCCCTGCTGAAGTTTAAATCTTCTGTGCGCTGCCCTGGGCAAGCTGGAGTTTGCCCTTTATCAGAAGATCAATCAACAAAAAGAAACAATGGGTGCTTTAGAAAGAGAAAAAAATTGCCACAAGGCAATGTTTTATTTATTGCACATATCCATAATTTCTTAATGTTGAATGTTTTATGCAAGCAATGAGGCACCAAAATCTTGGCAAGGTACATTTAGTTTCAAATAGCTGCTCGCTCTCTCTGCATAGCGGTGTTTGGAAAGCAAATGTTTGGTTAATACGTGGTTAAGCACTTTTGCAATACAGAGTTTGTTCTTCATTGCAAGGTATCTTTCCTGAAAAAGCAAAGTGTACTTTTGGTTTTTGAATCTGTGCAGACATAGTTTGTAAGCAGTGATTTAGATTTTGCAAATACTTCAGGAGCCCTTTGAACTTGTATGTTGGGTAGGTCAGTGCATGCTAAATATTTTTATAAGTAGTTTTCTATGCATTTTTGCTTCCCTCTTCCTCCCACATATTTACTTTGCACACCCAATATTCTCTGAAAATGCAGCTTCAAGTATTTTTGGTAAAACACATGCCATGCTGTGCATGAACTGAGAGGACCATCATATTAAGGCAGTGCAGGGGAGAGAGTGAGCATCCACAGCACTGGGGATGTTAGTATTTCTAAATTTGTATTTTGTTTTTGTGATATAATTTTCAGTTTGTTGATGAGCAAGAAAAGGACTAAGAGCAGGGCTCAGCAGCTTGTAAACTCTTCCTGCAGCAGAGGTTTGCCCTGAATGTGCTGGCAAGGTTGCCATGTGAACCAACATCATAGAAAATTTGTCTTTTGAGCCAGCAGGTACAAGTGTGGCACCATTAATGCAGACTGTGAGCATCCTCTGTTCACTGAGGTGCTGGTTGTGTCTCAGACTGGGTCTGCAATCCTCAGACTCAGATAACTAAAGTGGGAGTTTGCCTGCAGAGTCAGTGTGGGATCAGACATTTCATCCTTATTTCAAACTGAGAGAGGATAAGGAGCCTCTTTAACTAGCTTCTAGCTGCAACCATCCCCAACACCCTCTTCTAACAGCAAGGATCAGCAGGCACATCTCTAGGGCCATCTGGTTAGTAGCCTTTGGTACCCTCAGAGTTTGCACTATTTTGGGATCAGGGAGGATACCAGTGATAAACAAATGAGTCATTCACGGTACTGCGTGGCACCTGTGAAATACTGCCAGTCCGTGTTTCCAGGGGTCCATGCTTATGATTCTTGGGTCTGTTTTACCTCCAAACTGAATGATTACAGTTGCAGATGAAGCCCATGGGGATTCAGCTGTAAGCATCTACAGTGGTGCATTAATTACCCTGAAATATTAGATCCAATTAAAATATCAGATGTTTCACAGTCACCAAACAGATGAATGGAAATTATTAACATCCATCCATCTCTTCCTTTGTTTATCTCTTGCTAACAGCATTACCTTTTTTGTTTCATTAAATTAATTAGAAGGTAAAGAGATGCTATAGAAAATGGGGAAAAGAGGAAAGGTGTATGCATGTATGGAAAGGTGTCGTATGCATGAATAAAACTTTTGATAACTTTTAAAAACTGCAATAAAAAATGACCTTTAAAATGCTTTGTTTACCCAGTATCCAATATAAAATCAAGTTTTTTACAGTTCTTTAATCTGGAAACATTATCTTATTTATTGTCTAACATTAACTTAACATTGTGATACATTGCATAAGATACATTGCTCATGCTGGATTAATTTTAGTTCTGTTTAAGAAAGACTGGTTGTTCTTTCCCATTTTTGTATATTTGTAACAAAATAGTAAATATTTAAAGTTGAAGGCTTGGTATTCACTTCATATGTGGACTATTGTATACATTATGCATGGTGTCTCACATGTGTGTTACTATATATTTGACTTCTTTTTAATTGAAATCATTGCAATTCTATTTCTAATAGCTCTGCTGCCTTTCTGGTCTTATTCTGTAAATCTGAAATAAAGAGGAAGTTAGAGAGTCTGCCATTCTAAAGAAATGAAATCAGGCCAGATGTGGCAGTGTTAACACTTCACTATTCACCAAAGCTTTGTACATTCCGTAGGAGAGGAATGATTTTATTTTGTGAGAAACAGTTAATCTAGAAAGGCAAAAAGTGAAATTTTTATTTTAATAAAAGTGAAATGCTGATTTCTACAGCTCCAAACAAGAATGTAATGTTTCATTATGCTGGCTTTTTGTTTGCGTATTTGACTACCAGTGAGTACATGAAGTAAGAGAACAGTTTTAACATGCGTGTCCACAGCTAACTCTGTTCTCAATGCAGATAAAGTAGGAAATTTTGCTTAGTTTCTTGGGCAGCAGAGAAATTCAGGGTTACACTGTCCTAGAAAAATTCTGTATACACACAGAAAATACAGATGATCCCTTTGTAAAGTAGTAAATTTAAAGTATGCAGCTGAAATCAACAGGAGAACACATTTTCTGATGAGGAAACTGCTGCTTTAGGAGTCTGTTGATATGATAAAACAGTTTCTCATATTGACAGAAAAGTCAATGAAATTCCTTTTGTCCTACAAAAGTTATTTTTGTTACAGAGGAAGTCTTGCAACCCTAACTGTACTAGTCCCTTCTCTTAAAAATTGTGTGCAATTTGATTTATTTGGTCAAGGAAAAGAAAAAAAAACATTTCAAACCCCTTATGTGTGTGTGTGTTTCTGTGTGTGTATGTCCATGCGGTTTTCTTCTGCATCCTGTAAGAAAGAAGGAAAAACTAAAGCTGCCATTTACTGTAATTACACTGCAGAATATGTTTCTGGCTTTGTTATAAGCTTCAGCCACTGGTGTCTATTACAACTAAAGCTGCCCTGTAGGTAAGTTATTTAGTTTAAGTGAATAAATTATGCTTTACCAGCTGTAGATCAAAAGCTATGACCAATTCATTGAATGCCATGAGATTCTTGCAGGGATTAAAAAAAAAAAAAAAAAAAAGCGGTTGTTGTAGGAGATCTGAAAAGGTTTCCTGTTCTTCTGTTTAACTTCATAGTTTGAAAGCCTCTTTTGGAGGAAAGAGCACAATGTATAGACTGTTATCAAATGCAAAATATGACCAAGTGTGAATGCGCAAATAAAGTGAGAAATGTTTGTGGAATGATTGCAGTATTTGCCATTCTTTTTTGTTTTGCCAGAGATAACAAAGGGGAATAACTAATTTTTGTTTTAGCTTTTGCTGTGAAAAAGTGGGGAGCAAGTTTCTTGGGGTCGAATGAAGCAGTTTATTATTCTGCTTTACAGGAGAATATATATTTCTCTACTTTCAAGTGATCTTTTGTTTCCTTTTTAATTATCACACTGAGGTCAATTTGTTTTCCTTTTCATAAGGAAGTGGGGACACCATACATTTGCAACTGGTTTTGGTGAATAAACTATTCATGTGCAGAATCTGTCCCTGCTCTGTGGTTAGGTATCACTATTCAGGCTCTCTGTTGCTAACCTGAGCAGTATGTTACATCTCTCACAACAACACACTAAATGATTTATTTTGAAAGATCAGAAGCACTTGGTTTGGAAAGAAATGTGAGCTGCAGCAGGGGCAGGGCTCTTGCAGGGGTCTCCCCTTGGTCTGGGGAGCGGGATATTGAAGGAATACCCAGTGTGGCTCCATGGGAGTACAATGTGAGGAAGGAGAACCTGGTGTAACTAAGAAGTGCTGGTACTTGAAGACTGCCACTTTTCAGTTTGTATACATGTGCGTGGTTGAATCAGAAGGACTTCAGAAGTGATTCAAAATTAATTTTTTTATTTTCAATTAATTAAGACTCCAGATCTGTGTAGAGAAAATATCACTTACAGAAGTGTTACGTAGAAGTAATGTGACCCATTTTTCAATGTGAGTCTAGCAAGTTTCTGCTGTTCTTACACTAATTAATTCTGGATTGAGGGTGTATTTCAATTTCTTCCAAAAAATACTCAGGTGAAACTTTCAGAATCAAGAATTCAGATTTTTTTTTTTTTTGCCAGATATTTAGTAAAACCACTTTAAGAGGCCTGTTTCAGCACAATGATCAGGATTATTGAAAAAAAATTATTAACATTATTAGGAAACCTATTTACACTGTTGTTGAGAAAAAAGATTCATTAAACATGTACTTTATAGCTCTTTCTGCTGAAGTGCAGCCTGAGCTGATCTTCAGTGACATTAAGAGCCACCGTACTGCAAAACAAATGGGGGGCTCATGTGAAGCCTTGAAGCCTGGGCTTTCTGTCATGTTAACCAGAGCGGCCATGCTCTCATAGGCCAGTTAAATCTACAGCATGCTGTGCTGGTACCAGTGGCACAAGAAACAAGCAAGCAGTCCAGCAAGGACTTTGCCATCTAGCTCTTTTGCAAGCCTTTCAATTATTTATTTTTTTCTCTGTTTCAGGACAACTGAAAGCCATTAGTGAAATATTTTCAAGCTATTTAGCTGCAGTGTAGTGCATGACCATTCAGGGTTAAGCTGTTGAAACAAACATTAAAGCCAGCTTTCTGATCACTTACCTTATTCCCACTTTGAGCATATGTTATTTTGCAAGATACACATCAGTGGAAAAGCTGGGTCAGCAGCAGTGATGGAAATGTTGGATTTGATCGTGGGCGTATGTGCAGACCCACACGGCTCTTGACAGTGGTTGTATTGTAATCACATTAGAGACTTTTTTGATACTCCAGGCCTGCATTTAATCACAGCAGTTGCAGGTAACTCCTTCACAAACTGTTTATTTTAGGCTTCAAAGCTGTGATGAAGAAAGGCCAGAGGTGACCTCTTTCTTTGCATCTATAAAACAACCTATTGGGTTTTCTACCAGTTCAGGCTGTGAAGACCTAGTGCATGCAACTATGCCCAGGGAACTGTACAGATGTCTCACCTGTCCTCAGAACTGATTACAGACATAAACCCCTATTAAAAAAAATTGGAGCTGCATATTTAAAATGCTTTAACTTCAAACTTCCAATTAACTATGATTATATCCTCTCATTAATGGTTGAGAGTTTAATATGTGCACTCAGCAGCTTAATAAACTGTTCATTGTGCCACTAAATGTAAATCCAGGCTCTCCCATTTAATGGTGAACCAAATTCAGACATGACATCCAAATCCAAAAAGCTGTATTTCCTAGTATTAGCAATAAATCTGCACAATGAAGCAGTACCATTTTCTTCCTACATAAAAATCATTATGTCTTCAGAGGAGAAGAAAGGCTTCCTTGGCAGGGATTGAACACATTAATTAGCATTTAAATATTTGTACCTCAATATTTGTTTTGATACCCAAAAAGGTATTAAGGTAGTCTGTTGAATAAAATGTATCAACAATTAACATAATAAAACATGTTAAAATATTAAAGACTTTCTGATTATTCCTCTGTGTGCCAGGAAGAAGGATTAGGACACACCTAAGGGTGGACATCCTCATCCTTGGTGTACCCGGATGTTGTTGTCTTTGCAAGGAATGCTGGTAAAAGGATTGTGCTTCATACAGATGGATTTTCTAGGTACTCAGCTGAAGTAGTTCTTTTGAATTTGTGGGTTATTCCTGTATTGCTCTCAAAAAATTGATTCAGACTGTGGTTAATCAAAATGCTAAGTATCACTAAAATATGAGTGTGCAAGCTCCCAACAAATAATCATTTATTCTCTACTTCTGGAGAGCAAAAATATCCATCTGTCTGGAGTTCCTTGATCATCTTCATATTTCCCATATTGCAAAGATTTCTTATTACTGGGGGTTTGTTTTTTTTCCTTTGCCTTGAGCTTACTTTCTGTTCCAGTTGAAAATGTCAAGTAACAAATGTTTCTTTGTTTTTCTGTTGTTTTTTTTCATCCCGTACAGTGTGAAAGGAGCAGATGCTGGGAACGTGATCAGACTATTTGTACCAGATATTGGGATGTTCATCGCTAGTCTGACAATATGGCTCATCTGCCGCAACATCTTTCAGAAGCCAATAACCGAGGATGCAGCACAGTGCAACATGCAGTTTGAAAATGAGGAGATGGTATCAAATGCACATTTCTATCTGTATGGCTTTCAGTGGGCTCTGACATTCCTGTGTTCTGAAATGGTTTCATGAGGGCTGGCTATGTTAAGAAGTAAACTGTCTTTCAGGAAATGAAATGATTGGTTTTAAGTTAGAAAAATCTAAAGTTATTATGTTGAGAAAACAAAGCAGAATATGAAAAGTGGTAGATATTTCAAATTTCAGATTTTTCAAATTATTTTGAGTTAAGATACAATCCTGAGAGTCCATCATAAATTGTTCTTCACCAGAGCTGCTGTTAAAATCTGACAAGGTTGTTCTGCTACATACAATGCTCAGTTTCTTAGATAGCATTCCTATTTCCAAATGTGTTATCCAAGTATAACAGCAGCACCTGAGTGATAATCAGAAATTACTCTTAAAGAACAGAAGAGAGACTGTGTATTAAGTTCATTGAAGGAGTTATCTAAAATATTGGTCACAGTGTGTGAGATATTGAGAAAGATTTGGGGGAATGACTTAGCCGGAAGTGTTGATGTGTTTGCTGTGTCTTTTACTAGTGGGGGGAAGAGTGGCAGAGATAGCAAATGCAGAAAAATCCACAGAAAGGGGAAAACAGTTTTATAATGTAAAAAGCCACTGTAGCAATTCAGGCCAGGGTGCAGAGAAATTCCTACTATTAATCTTAACATGTTTTTTATCAGACTGTCTAGCATGGCTTGGGGCTCATTTTCTGTCTTCTTTTACATATGAGTGGAATGTTTTTCTCTTTACTCTCAAAACACCATTTTTAGGGGAGACAATTTCAACTTGCTCATTTAAAATATAAATTGAACTTTGAAGTGAGTGAAATACTTAGGGGGATAAGTTGCCCATTTTTGTGCCACTATATAGAGTAAAAAGAGGCCTCTCTGCATGTTGCCAGGTTGTCTGGATTGTGGCAGTGCCAGAAGCTGGTCAAGTTTCTAGCACATGAGAGATCAATATCAGGACTGTGCTTTATACTCAGTTGCAGTTGGAATTCTTATGGGCTCTCCTGGCAGCTGAGGATTGCCTGAAGGTTGCAGCTTTTTAACTGCACATTGGAGGATATGTAGGGTTTGGTCTGATGTGCATATGCAAAGCTTTGTGTCTCCTGGAACCTGGTTTTATCTGCTTTAAATCTGCTTTATCGTTGAAGCTGTGCAAAATGGATTTTGCAGCAGGCTAGAACCTTGGGCTGTACCCAGAAAAGGAAAGAAGTGTGGCTTATTAGCATGGTTTGCGTTCAGCTGTCCTCTTAAATGAGTTTTATTTTACCAAAGTGAGCTCCAACAAACATCTTTGGTGCTTTTGATCTTCTGAAAATAAAGTATTCAGAAGCCCAAAACAGGAGTAATTAAATGGCAGAAACTCAAAACAAAGATGGGCGTAGTTTGATTCCTTTGAGACCAGATGATGATGTTTAGATATTCCCTCTGTCTTTGGTTCAGAGGTGAGCCTGAGCCTGGAGTCTGGGTCAAAGGGGAGGATGGATGTTGGCTTCCACGCAGGGTTCAATAATCATTTCCCTCCAGAGCAAGGAAAAAACTGAGCTAATAAGCGCTAATTGCATAGCACAGAGTGTAGCTTTGTATCAGGCTGGTCCTGGACTGGCTACCTCAATGCCAAGGCAAGAGTATTCCACAAGGGAAGAAGGAGGGAGAGAAGAAAACTCTGACTGCAGAGAAATATGAATACTGGGCAAATAGAAATACGTGTAAATATGTTTTTCTTCTTCACATCAAAACCCAGTGAATATTATTTATGTTCTGTAAACTGCATATATTGCAGAGTATTTAGTGAACAGAGCAGCTGTGTTTAGATTTAGTGACACCCATAGCTCTATCACAGACATTTTTTTAAAAAAAAGGGATTATATTTTCTGTTATGAGAGGGGATCCCAAACACTTTAAGGAATTCTGCCTTTCACAGCCAAAATGATGAATCTGCATCAGAGTAATCTTCTAGCTTTTTAAAATTGGGTGAAATGGAGAGTGGAAAATCAAATATCAATTAAACGCATCTTTCCAAACTTCAGTTTTCTCTTTCTGGAATCATTTCTGCTAGTTAGGAGGAAGAAGCAGAAGCAGCTGAATCTGCTAGGAATATGTATTTGGCAGGACTCACTGTAAGGAACCTAATGCATATGCAGATCAGGCCACTGAGTGTCTGAATTTGGGTGAATGTTGGCATGGTCTAAAATGAGTCCAAACTGTGTAGGTTTCATGTAGTTTTCAATTCTTTCCTTTAGAGTACACTGGAAAAGGGAAGACTTAGTAAGTAACCAGTTCATTGAATTCTGCATGAGCTGAGCGATGCCTGTAGTTCTGTGGTGGTACAGCTCATTACTGATGCTGTAACTCCACTGAATTAGAAAACACAAACTGGGTTGCAGCAACAACAGTCCTGCAAAAAGACACTTCGGGAAAAATGCTGAGCTTGTTACTGTACCTCCAAGTGAAATAGTCCTGGGTTTGTTAGACCAGTCACGAAGCCAATTCTAGAGCTGAAGAGCTGCTGCTGAGAGTTCCTGCCACCAGTCCTCAGAAATTTGTGGTAGATGATTTTGTTAAGAATACATCAGCTGATTTAAACGGCCTTAGCAGAGGTAAGAGGTAATTTTAGAGAGGTAAGTTTTCAGGCTGATAGATGCTTAGCCACTGATGGGTCTATAAATCAAGAAATCAGCACTTCCAAGCCAAAGAAGTGTCTTGCAGCTTTACCTTCTAGCATTAAATTGTTTACATTGAATGATTCCCAGACCTCTTTGCTTTGCAGGAGAGTGAAATACTATCAAAATAAGCTTAATTAAAAAGGAAAGGTTAATGTATTTGCTTCTTCCAACGTTTCTGTATAGAGAAACCTGTTAAATAATTGGTTTAATACTTCTAATACTGACCTTTTCGAAGGTCTGTGTGAGCCCATGACATTTCAGTTAATATATGGGCATACTGAAAAAATGCCTCCAGTTGAGCAGCAGTTTCTGTGCTGTATTTTGGCGTGGCAGTAGCCTCAAGAAACCAGCTGCGATGGATCAGATTGCTTGTGGATTGAGATGCAATTCAAAACAAGAAAAAGTATCAGAATCCAAATTAAGAACAACAAGGATCCGTTGAAAAATGGATGTCTTTCTCCATTACACTACATCCAACTTTAAGGGAAACAGATCTCTGTCAGAAAAGTTTATTCTGCAGAGCAGAACTGGGGGAGGAGGCTCTAAAGCAGTGAGACTCTCAATTATTTGTAAGTAACGCTATCCCAGAAATAAGCAAAGAGTGTGGTTTTAATTAACAGTGAGTCATGGAGTAGGAAGGTCTGCCAGATACCAGGCTGCAGTCCAACTCATTACCACCCCTAAATGGTTGCACACTTGGAGCAAACGTGTCTGCAGGCCCTTTTTATTAGGGCTCAGAAAATTTAAAGCAGGTGAATTCAACTGGAGACAGGCCCGGGTTGCAGATGCCGAAAAGCACAATGCCAGTCACAAGGTGTGAAAGGTGGAAGAAAATAAGAAACAACAGTTAACTCCCAGCTGCAGCTAAAAGTATGGCATTTTTTATTTGGAGCAGATGGTGATTTATGTGCCAAAATTCAGATACAGTATATACAGTCTGATAGGTATTAGAAAGGAAGTAGCCTTTTCTCGAGACTGTGGATGAATTCCTTAATGTTCTAAGTGACAATGGCAGGGAGAAAAATCCTGCAATTGCACAATTTAAACTTTAAAAGAAGTGTTGATCTTAATTGAAAAAAGCCAGACTGTTGTAGTCTTCAATGCAACTTCCTCCCAAGGCACTTGCTGCCTTGCCCATTGAAGCTCGTTTCCCATGCATGATGTCCTAGAAAGCAAATAGGACCATTAGGTCCTTACTTGGGTCTCATAATCTGGGGCAAGCTGGATCCCAAAGCTTCTACCCATCCTCTTTTCTGCAGAAGTCAGAGATTTGTTTGGGATCTCAAAAGGAGGAAAAAAATGAAAAAAAAAAAAGGAAATAGAGGATTTTTTAAAATAAACTAAAGTTTGAGAAGAGTGTGAGGAGAGCTTGGCCTGGAGTCAAGATTTTGGGCTGGAATCATCAGCATGGTTCTCACTTTGGCCATGAGCTTGGTTTGTGTCCTCGAATCCATTACTTCATCTGTCCCTCGGCTCCTGTGTCCCTTGGCACACAGAAGAACTAAAAAAACGCTCGATTCCCCAGCTTTGTCCTTCTAAACAGTGAGGGGCTGTTTGTCCTCCTCCTACATTGAGCACATAGTGCATTGAGAGCTCTCAGCTGGTCCAGGTCCCCGAGTGTAACTGCAGTACCTTCCATACAGGACAGAACAGACAGGCTCTGAGAACTGCCCATGTCCCACGCCTTGTCCAAGGGCTTTCTAGCACAGGAACTACCCATTTAGACCTGTATCCTTATCCTGAAAGCAGTTGGTACCTGCTGGATAAGGACAACAGCAAATAAGAGAATACCTTTTTGCAACGTTAGAGTTTATCCTGATCTCTCCTACTGTGAGAATGACTTTAGTCCTAAAACATGTGGTTTCAAATCCCTTCCAAAAAAGTTGTTTATAATTATAGCTACTCTGAATAATCTTGTTAAACATATAATTACCAGGACTCTTTTAAAAGCTCATTAATTTCTTGGCTTCAGTGGTGTCATGAAGCTAGGACTTCCACAATTTAATAAGTGCTCTTGATTTTATTTTGAATTTAACACTCTTTAATTTTATGGAAGGTCCCTTGTATTACATGTTATAAATCAGAGTGAGATGGTATAAGGGAAATCAAATGTATTTATTATCTTCTATATTTGACCTTTTAAGGCTAAGCAATCTCTGGGTTTTTTTGGGGGTTTTTTTGGGTTTTTTTTTGGTTTTTTTGGTTTTTTTTTTTTTTTTTCCTGTCATTTAAAATACTTCTTTTTCTGAAAAAACTATAGTTCTGCAATATTCTTTTGAGCTACAGAGATTATCAGTTCCTCAGCATTTCAGGCAAGGTCTTACTGTTGATTTAAATGATAATATTATGACATTGATTATTAGGTTCAGAGATTTGAGGGTTGAGCAATTCTACCAGCATATCCCCTACCTGTATGTCCTGCATAGGTGAACAGCTCTGAGAAAGGTCTGATGTCCCAGTCTTTGCAGTTGCATTCTTCTTGCCTTCAGATGTAACCTGCCTTAAGCAGTTTACAGTGGTGCCCATGACCCTGTCTACAGGACCATCCCATTTTTCTTTAAGCTTGTGATAGGTAAATTTCTCCTTAGATGATTTATTGCTTTGTGTTTTCTCAACATAATTAGATTTTACCAGTATCAAACATTCTTCTGACTTGATTAGCTGTCATTGACCTGGGATGCTTTGGCCCTGATTTCTCTAAACATCTTCTTCCCATATGCAACTCCTCTTTCAATATTTGCTTCTCTTCTGAGATAGAAGATTATTGCTATTGTGGGAAATATTAGGGAAAAAGAGCTTCTTAAGAGAGGATTGGAATGTTTTGGCTTCTTTGAGCTTCCTGATGATGCTTCTATTATTTCTCATCTATTTTCTTTCTGTTGTCGATATTAAACACAGCACAAGCTCACTTTTTCTAATTAGTTTGTAATGTTTCTCTGGTTCTGACCTCTGGAGAACTGGTCAAATCCACTTGGTCTTGCTGTGCTTTCAGCATGGTATAAACAGGATTTAAAACTTCTTTTTTTCCTGTGCTTTATAAAGAGTAGATGAGTCTCCCTTATCTCTTTGCTTGTGATGTTTGTAGTAGTGAAGTTTGCCAGACCATACACAGCTGCCTCCCTCAGTAACAATTCTAATGCATCTCATCTTAACAAGGGTCAAAAGTTTACAAGTTGCGTTAGCTCCTTGGTTTGATGCACTTGTCTTTGGATAAGTCTTAACACAAATACGTAATTATACTGCAGCAGGCTGCAGCTACATGATGTTACATAGTGCAGTGCGTTGTGTGTTACCAAAGGCTGTCAGCCTGCCCAGCAGGAAACTTCAGTGTGCACCTGTCCTGCTCTGGGCAGACACATGACGAGATGCAATTCTTCTTGTGGCAGCTCTTCACTGGGTTACTAGCAGATCTCCCTTCCAAATTCTGAGATGCAGAGTTATTAACCAGGAGATCAAGATCCTGGAATACTACTGCCTTTGGACAGCCTAAGTGATGAATAACACAGTAGGAGAGGGAATCTCTTGGCTCGTGGAATTCAGTCTGCTGTTACTGCAGGCAGCTGTATCACACAATGTCCTCTGAAGGTCAAAGGCACCGTCTTGAGAATAGGGCAATTTTCCATCATCCCGTTGTTTCAGAAATGAGCCTGTTCTGTAATTTTGCTTTTCTGGTGGTTAGAAAACATCTGATTTATACTGCACATATTCTCATAGCTGCATTATAACCTTTTTAGTCCTTCTGCTCTTTTGCTTCAATAAAATGCTTCCTTCTCTAGAATTAATTTCTCTTATAATTTGGGAGAAAAAACCCACATCTTTCTTTAAAGTTGTCCTGCAAGACAGAGGACAAGCAGCTTTGGATCCTCTTGTAGATTAGACATCCCATTCTCCTGTTTATCCCAGTAGTCTGAGGTTCTTCAGGGTGGTACTGGAGAAGTACCCAAGTCACTTTTGTTTGCAAATAATCACTGCACCATGGTTGGGCTATTTATTCTCTTTCTTAGCAAGATGCCTACTGGTACAGAATGTGTATTTGTTGGGCCAGGAATTACTCTGTATGGGTGCTGTGTACACCTACTCTAGCTCAGTTAACTGCGTTGTGCCTCGCAGTCATAACCCAACTCTTCCTATAACCCAACTCTTCCTAACCTATAAAATAAGTGTTTAATTGTCTCAGGCCAAACCACTGAACTCTGCCTGTTAGGTCCCTTCTCTTTTGCATTTGTCTTCCGTGCCTGTCAACCTTCTGAGGTCAAGATGTGAAACTGTATTTCAGTATTGGCCCAGTGAGTTGTGTGCTGAAGTCACTCAATGTTTGCTCAGGTGCGACGGGTACTTTGGGAAGTGAAATAATCTCTGGATCTCTCAGTACAATATCTATTGTATACAGGATTTAATGGGTTGCCTTCCTGTTATCCTGATTCAGAACTGTGCTTGTCTTTATTAATTTATTTTTAATTTCCTTTGACTCACTAAATGCTCCTGTCCTGATGTGCTTCCGGTAAATAGCTGGTCCTATTTTTTTTGTAACGAGTTACTCTTTCCCACAGGAGATTTTACTGTGGAGGTGTATGTATGACATTTGTTACTATAAAACACTGCAAACACACTGAAATTTATTTCTGATCTACATCTATCTTTCTGTGTAGGCCTTTAACCCAGGCTTTAACACACTTGAGATGCACCAGTGATAAGATTTTTCCATAAGATCTGTACGACTTAGAGTTAATTTAGGATTTTCTTTTCAGTGATTCAGTTGAGTAATATAAATTATTACAATAAACTGCTTAAATTCCAAGATGCATCTGTCTTATTAGTGTCACACTTACCAAAATGTTTGCTGCAGTCCCACATCTGATCATTTCAGCTCATTCAGCAGGGTCTTGCCCTGAAGTCACAAAGTTTTCTTTTTCTATCCCAGCCTGCAGCTCGCAGCCTCTTCTCCCTGCCCACCCCCATGTTTGGGTGGTGTTTGGGTGTGTTTGCCTGGTCTTCCCCTCTGGCTTTCTGTAGACCCCAACACATCACACAAGATGACCTTGAAGATTCTCTTGCTAAGAAGCCCCATTTCTGTAGGAATCTAGTTCAATGACATGTGGGAGTTGTTTATGTGGAAATGTTTGAATCTGTTCTGTGGCAGGAAAAGCAAGGACATCCGCTTCTCACATGCTGATGCTTTCAGAACAGCAGTGGAGCTCTACACTTTCCTGCAAAATTGAAAATTCAATAAATGATTGTGTTAACATGGTTCAGTATTGACCGCAGGTTAAAGCTACAGTCATTTATATCACATTAAGGGCTTGCAGTTCCTTTGATGATAAAAGAAGTACCAGCTCAATTTCTTTTCGAGCTTTTGTGCTCACGGCTGGGTCTGTCTAAAGGAATATTGTGTTATTTTGATTATTTTGTCTATATGCACTTATGTATGTGCTGCTTCTAAATGCAGGTAATAAATTCATTTGTCCTACTGCTGCAACTGTCTTATATTTAAAGATAAAGGTTGAAGATCCTTTTTTAAGGAGGGTTTTTAGAGCAAACTTAGTAGGAACTCAGTCATATTATGATAGGTTGAATGCAGTAGCTAAGTGACTATGGAGGCAATTGAACTAAGTGTGAGAGGAAAGAGCCTATTTCTGTTGTTCTGCTGCCATAATTGAAACAAGGAGCTTTTCTCAGATCTTCCTCAACCAAGCTGTTCATTACAGGGACTTTTTGAAATGGAAGTAAAAAAGCTTGGGCCTAGTGGCTTTAACTGACTTAGATGTCTAATAGATTTCTGTGTAACTCTATTACACGTATGGAATAAAAGATCTCTGATTAGAGGTAAAGAAGTAGTTCTAGGTGGTGGTATCTTCAGAGAATCACCATTTTATGGTGGCAGTGTCAGCAGGATGCTGTGGCTGTGAGCTTTAGGGCACACAAACTGTGGGTTAGCGTGAAGACAATCCAGCCCCCTTGAGACAATCTGGTGTGGCTGTCAGCAGCAGGGGTTAGAAGTCTTTGCTGAGGTCTGGAATGATACAGCTAAAGTGTAGTATTCCCACTTTTCTGTTTGTTTCCTGGTGGTGGCTGGGAGGAAATGTCAAAATACTGAAAAGAGGCTATTTTTACAACATTTATGAGACAAATGGAAGGAAGAAGCACCTGAACCCCAACAGGAACTTACTCTTGTGAACTCAGCAGTGCATGCTTGAGAGGTCCCAATAATTAATGCAGTGTATTCACAGGGATGGGAGTTATGAGACTTGCATCCTCTGAGTTGTAATAATTCTGGCTAATTAAATTTTGTTGCTGTCACTATTTGAATTTTTGAAGGGTTTCATTTGTGCCCCCTCTAGAATTGAAAAGTCAATAAATGAGGAAATTTGTGTTTGCAGACACAATACTGTTAAAATTAGGTACAAAGCAAGGAGAGCTCTGAACAAAAATGAGGTTTAAGTTACAGTCAAGGCTTCCTGTTAGTAAATACATCTCTGGGACTAGAGGATATCTCTGTGCAGTATTGTTTATACTGTACCAGATGAAACATTTAAAAGTTGGATGTTGAAAAAGCAGCCCCCAAAGTAGCTAATGGACATTCTGGCCCTGGCCACAATAGTAGCTGCCATAGCTGCCACAGGAGCTGTACTGTTTCCTTGCCTGTTCTCTATCTCAATTTGGCAGCTTAAAAAAGTGTTGTACAATAAATACTCCAGGGACTTCTACATGATTGCTAAAAAACCTAAACTGCATTTAGTTTGTTTATAAAAAGACCTGGGGCCTTGCTCTGCAGAGCAAGGGTCATGGAAACACATGTTTATGGCTTCACAAATGCTCTATACTCCTTGAATGGAGAAGTTTATTTGATTTAATCAGCATCCACAGGGATCCTGTAATTGCATAATAGGTAATTTATTATGGAAGTAAAAGTATTTTTCTAACTGTAGCCTATGTAGCACGGGTTTGTAGCTTTAGACTAATCCACATAGTAAAAAAGAGCTTTGCAAAGCAGTCTGACTGGAGTAATGGTGTTCTGTGATGAGCGCATACTTGTATGTCTTTCTAGTCAGCAGAAAGTGTTAAAACAACAAGCACATTATCACCGTGTTGGATGTGAAAACTGTTCACTGTTTGCCTGCCTTGTGCAATTTGAAGTGCTCAGTGTGAGAAAAGGGAAAGCCAGCCCAGATGATCCAGTTAGAGGGCGGTGAGTATGGGAGTAGGGAATCCAGTTTGTCTTTTTGACGTACACTGGATCATGGCCTTCCATCTACTTCAGCAAAGGAGCATGGCCTTTGATCCTGGATACTGAATTAAAACCAGATATGTTTGGTAAAAAAAAAAAAAAAAAGTAAAATCAAACCTAGAGTTGTTTAACTGTCATAGTCTTTGCTGACATAATCATAAACTGTGTCATGAAACCAGGCAATTCTTGCACAGCCATACCATTGATAATTCTGGCTGTCCTCAAAAGCTGCACACCAACATGTATGTGTTGTGAAAAAGCTTCTGGGACTCCATGTATGTGGTTGTTGAACATCCCATTTGCCAGCTTGTCTTAAACTGAGGAGAACGGTTGAAGAACTCCAACTCCCAACAGACTTTTGCAGTTTTAGAGGGAAAACTTTGGAAATCAGTTTGGTATTTCCTGAGGTTCAGAATGCTGAAGTTTTCTTTCCAACATCTGATGACCTCAGTAACACCAGAAGTAGGTTGTTCTGCATTTCCTGTGAATGTTTGTGACGTCTTAATTTTCTTGCTGAACTTAGAATTCATATTTTCATATCCAAATAAAAGCTAAAAACAAGGAACATGATCTTCTTTGGTAACTCATTGACTTCAAAGCTTTTAGCTATGCTTAAAGTGTATAAGCCTCAGTCCATGGAAACTTTGGACCATCATCTCCTTCTCAAATTCTGTTATATCCTGGTCCATTGAAATATCCTCTTCCCTAGTGCTTCTCCCTGGGTGTGCTGTGTCATACATATCAGGACTAGATTATTAGTGCTTTACTCTCAAGGCAAAATGTGGCCTAAATGTTCTTTAGATCAATGAAGCAAGATTAAATAGCCTGGTAAAGTTAAAAAAATATGGCCCTAGTAATGGCAGAAAATCCACAGATCCATTTTGAGGTGATCACAACGTGAATTTGGGCATTTGGCACCAGAGGTTAGGAAGGCAGGTAGGAATGAGAGACAGAAAAGTCTATCAAGCCCCACTTTTCACTGGGATGTTTTGTTTGGTTTCTTTACTTCTGTGTCCTCCTTTTTATTTTATTGTTTGAAGGTACTTGTGCATTCCTTCAATTTATACTTAAAAATATCTTGATTATTTTCATTTTCCCCACAAGAACATTTCTGATTGTTTGGACAATATTTTATTATTTTCTTTTGTGACTCTTCAGACTTTTGTTTCCTGTTCCTGACTATGTGTGATTCATAGCAATCAGCAATTTTAAGCTGTAATAAATATATGTATCCTGTCTTCATGTTTATCATAGTATTCAAAGAAAGCTGAATCCTGATGGCCTTCCATGAAGTAATTTATTTATTTTGAAGTGATTTCTATACACTTTCTAAGTGACTCCATGTTTTAATGCATATTGTCTTCAGCAGCCTGAAGAACCAAGGGTCTCCTTCGCACAGATCCATATTTACCAAGTGTGCCATTTCATAACCTGTAAATGTCCATCAGTCTCACTCATTCTCTTTCTTTGGGAAATGGACACTATTGAAGGCGTCCCTGTCAAGGCACAGTCCATTGTCCCTGTCAAGGCACAGAGCACTAGAACTAGACCAGGAGAAGCAGGATTGGAACCAAAAGGACTAGATGAAGAGCATGTTAATCTAGTACTTGTGACACAAGCAAAAAGGATCCTAACTTTTGCCCTTTGTTTAACTTTCTCACTGAAACAATTCTGGCGGAAGTTAGGGCAGAATGTATCCCTGTGCCTGCTGTCAATATTTTTTCTGAATATTTAATGTTTCCTATCCTTGGGATAGGATCTCAGATGTGAGCAGCAGTGATGAACAGACAGAATGCCTCTTTGTGCTGCATGGTTTGAAATATGATGACTGCATGTTTGGGCTGCTATCTCTCTATTATTTTGCATAAGGAGCTAATAATTTATATTTTGAGAGCTGTATAGGCGAATGGTGACAATAAGAAAGCAATTAAAATTCCACTATGCCCCATGTAAAATATGTGTTGCTAGTGAAATAGCTGGATAAATCCAAGGGAAATGTAGATTTCCCAGATTAGCCCTGCTGTATTTATTACATATTCTGTTGTCTGTAAAATAGAGACTCTTTAGAACAAACAGGTTTGTTTGGGGGGTTGTTTGTTTGTTTCCTTGTTTCTTTTCCTGGGCATTCACATGCTCTGAAGTAAAAGGAGAAACCTGGCAACAAATTTAGAGGTGAAAGAAGTGAAGGCATCCACAGGGAATTTGTTCTTTTGGGAATCCACATAATGAAAATTGTACAGAAGAATTTGGTTAAATTGGCTGAGAGCTCATCTGTTCCTACTTCAGTCTTATCTGTCAGTGTGGATTTTTTTCTGCCAAAGGTCACCAATAAATATAAAACTGCTATTCTGATGAAAAATATCAATAATCTTCCTTTTTTACTTTTGCACACAGGGATACAGTTTGGCGAGAACTAGTGTTAGCTAGTACAAGTTTAAATTAGTGCCAAAAAAGCTATTCCATATTACACCACAGGAGAACCTGGCTCAAAACCCTTACTCTTTTTTCTTTTTTTAATATGCCCCTACAATTCCATGAATGACTAATTTTTCCATAAATTATATCTTTGTGTGGGTCTCTTGCTAATCCTGCAGATTCTCACCGTGGGTTGATGATTTAGTCTGCATCACTCAATAGTTGTGTATGTCTTCAGGTCTCCAAGATACGATGGAGACTTGACAATGAAGACCACTGCCAAATCCTAACAAACTGCTCAAGTATGACAGGCCTTTCCACTTTCCCTTCTTTTCTTTTTCCATTGTATAGTTCTAAGTCACTGGTCTCATTACCCCTGCTAAATTGTTGTAGATCACTCAAGCTTTCAATAGGTCTCTCTTGCTCACATTTTCACCTTTTCTTTCACCATTAGTTGATCTCTGCATTTCTCATTGTCTCCCCAAGACTCTGCTGAGCCTATTTTTCTCTCCCAAACTGCCCCTTAGTCAACAATGAGCTATCTGCCCATTAATTTCTGCCCTTGTTGCCCTGTTCCAGATCACTCTTACTTGCCCCATTCTAGGTTTCACATTTAGAGAAAGGGTTGATGAAAAACAGGTTGATGAAAAGTGAGATCCGTTGAGCAGTATCAGCCAGGAATTACACATGAAGCCTTTGAGGCAAAGAGAAGTTTAAAAGATATTAGATAGCAAGATGCTTATCTTTCTAAGAAAGCTGAACAAATCAAACTGAATTTCATATGTAAATGAGCAAGCAGCCTGTTGTGCACATGTGGGAAGACTTTCCCAGAGACCACTCTTAACATCCTTTTATTTTGAGACAAATTCTGAAGTGGGAGCCGTCAATGTACACATCTAGCTTTAGTACATCTTCCTCAGCTCTCACTACTTGGCATAGTCAAAGATTGTAAGAAGAGTTCATTGTTAAATAATATATGCGTGGGTTTTAATTTCAAATTCCTTTGTGTCTCTCTCTCTGTGTTTTTGCATTTTTCTTTCCTTCCTTCTCCTTTAGGCTGTAAGAGAAAAATTAGAGCCAGATGATGCTTTGATGTATGAAGAAGATCTGGATGACGATGACTGTGGAGAAGCAGAATTTGAGGAGACCATGAAATTAAAACTGCTGCGTAGAATTGCCTTCCTAGCATCCAAACTGAGGGAGTTTATTGGCAATATGATAATCACCACTGGAAAAGTTGTTGTTACAATTTTACTTGGTTCAGCAGGTTGGTGTGCTTGAAAAATTTCCTCAGGAGCCCATTAGATTATGCGTTTAACAAATGAGTTTTCAGCACTTTGGCACCTGCGGGAGTAACAATGGAAATTTTTAAGGGAAAAGAAATGGCTGCTGATTTTATTAAATTAACTCTTTGGCAGGTATTGGAATATGCTGAGTTGCCTAATATTTTTTGGACTGATACTGTGTGGCCCTGTCATTCCATTTATGATTTTCACAGTTGCTCTTACAACCAAATGATGAATAGGGGGCGTATTATAAATGACTGTATATGTGTTGTTTGTATATATATCTATATATATATATTTATATTAAAGTTAATTCATAGCTTCTAAGACTAGAAAGGAAATATGTATTCACATAGCCTTTAGAAAAAACGTTATTTGAATGAGCACTTAGTGTGTAAAAAGAGTGATAAGCAGACTTGCTGTTGTTTTTTCATTTAGTTGGTAAGAGTAGCTGTTTTGATGTTATATAGCCCACCTTTTTATAAGACATTTGATTTAATACCACATAATCAGCTAAAGCCAGAACAGAAGTGTACAAAATTACTATAGGTTGTAAATACTGAATTCAAAATTAGATCATGGAATTGTAGATTAGCATTTATCTGCCAAGTCACATGTTTGAATGGAGTGATGCATATAAACATTGCAACTTAACATATAAGTTATCAGTATACTTATAAAGCAACAGTACAAAAAAAGTTTGATATTGGATTATAAGAATCAGAGGTGTGGCTGTTATAGTAAGGCAGGTTCTTTCATTAAGGCAAGATTGATAAACAGCCTTACATGTAGCCAAAAAAATTAAAAAGTATATGGGCCACTATAGGGCCTGACACCAGGGAAGAGAGATGTCATTTTAAAAAACCCCAAATAAACAAAACCAAAAAAGCCTGATGCCACTCTACATAGGTGAACATCATCCATGTTCAAGGGGAAACAGAAGGATTGTGCAGCAGTGGCAAGGGACAGTTTCTTCTGAAAGGTGATGAACAGCTTGCCTGTGGAGCTCAACGCAAGCCAATAAGTGGGAGGTATTCAGAGTAGTGTTACAAAAAGTTCTTGAGGTCTTAGAAGCCTCTACTTTAGAGAGAGACCTTGAAGAGAGAAACCTTGAAGTATTTATAATTTAAATACTTCTTTACTTACCATGGCAAAAAGATGAAGGGTGACTTGACTGCAGCCCAAAAGAACTGACAAAGATACAAAGTGCTTCCATTTTATAAGGTATTTCATCTAGTAGAATTGATAGTAGGAGCCAACAGGTAAGTGGTAAACCTAGGCAATTTCAGACCATAAATAAAGTTTGTATTTTTCACAGCCAGAGTAACCAGCCATAACATTCTCATTCTCCAAAAGTGTTTGAATACAGACAAAGTGTCTCTTTGTAAGAAGAAAGGAAATAGTTATGGGCTTGAGGCAGAAATTGCTGGATGAAATTTGGTAGCACCACAGGTGAAAGCTTAAAATATGATGTGAAAGATGTAACGGTGAAGCTCAGGCAAATGACTCATGTGGATGTGAGTCCTTAGAGTGCCTGGACTCAGTTCTGTGAGGGACCAGCCCTGGGAGACTGCTCCCAAAAGACGCGTCAAGCCAGCGAGGGGCAGGGCCAGCAGGCACACTGGAGCTATGGGCCACCAGGAGCCTGCAGGTCTGTCCTGAGGGAGGTGTCTCCTAGACATATACTAGTTAAAAAGCTTAAAAGTAAATCTAGGCAGGGACACCTAGCTCTGGCACTGCTGCTTCAGAGAATCCACTGGGCTGCTGTGCTGGCTGCAAGCTCTTAACGTCATTTTCTCATAGTTACCACTGTCAGGCATGAATGTCTGTCCTGCTTCCTAACTTATTTTTGCAGGCTACCAGCAGAGCATTGAGTCCCCTTCACTGGTTGGATATTTTCTCAAGTGGCATACTCAGCTACTGTTTGTGCAGAAGCAAAAACAATATACATGTGTGTGACAGCAGAGTCTTTGTCATATGTAAATTACACATTTCTAGGAGTTAACAATTTTTTTTAAAATCAAACATTTACTGATTATTCTGTAAATTTTATGTAGATCTGTTAATTTTGATATATGAATCAGGGTCTGTTTTGTTTTAATATGTCAAGGTATTTCAGTATCTGTATAAGGCTCTTCACTGTTCATGCCACCTTGGCACCTTATATTCAAATTCATACACTGCTGGTCTCAGGCAGTATTAGCTGCTCTTGTAGCCACTTTCTGTTTTTCTCCATGCTTTATGTATCATCTTTACATAGAGAAAAATTCCATCTCAGAGGAAAGTCTGGAGAGTGATTGTGTTCTAAGTACTGAGATATGGCGTAAGTGAATTGAAGAAATAAAAACAAAAGAAGATCCTTCTCTTCTAGTCTCAAAGTTAATAGCAGTCTTTAGAGCTAATTGTAATAATTGGATCGATCTTTTTAATACGCATCTTGTCAAATTTAAGGTTTAACAAATGCTGATATTTCCCATACTTCTCCAACACCCCATGTTTTTATTTTTGCAGGTATGATGGTGCCATCTTTGACCTCAGCTGTGTATTTCTTTGTGTTTTTGGGCCTGTGCACATGGTGGTCCTGTTGCCAAGCATTTGATCCGCTGATATTCAGCTGTCTGTGTGTATTAATGGCTATATTCAGTGCGGGACACTTGATTGGACTTTATCTGTACCAGCTACAGTTCTTTCAGGAGGTTGTTCCACCAAAGGATTTCTACGCCAGGTGAGAGAAATTCCTTTCCTGTTTAATTGTGTCCACACAACACAAGACTCTGTTATCACATATTGGTGCAAATGATCTTCCACGTAATGCTTTAACAAATTTAACACATACCTTCTTGTTCAGTCGTGGAAGAGTCAAATCATTTCAGATGGAATGATAGAGTGGAGAAAGTCCAGACTGGGTAATTGCAGACAGGTGGAGCAGGTTGTGGGTGGGGAGATGACTTTTGGTTTTGCCCAGAGTGTTCCTTAGATGTGAGTGTGAATAATTTGGCTAATGCAGGAAATAAAGGAAGGAGATGGGCAAGTGTACAAATGCATGTTTGTTTTTTTGTAGAAGACAGTAAATCCTCCGGTGTCTAATGTCATAGTGTCTTAACTGAGCAAAATGCTTTTGTGGTGCCATTCTTGTGTGCAAAGACTGAGAGCTGCTGGGGTCCTTCTTGTACTGTGCATATTAGGCTGTTGATACAAGAATTCTCTCTTGTCTCTCACGTAGAACATGCTGATCTTCACACCAACAGCTACTTCAAGTAAAAAAGCAGAATTTCTAGTAACTTCTGCAATAAATATTGACTGGCTGTGATTTCACTGACCCTTTAATTTTCTACACACTGTAATCTAAAATAAGATGAAGTAATGGATGTATTTTGCTCATTACTTTTTTTTTTTCTCCTGGATTTTGGTGGCAAACTGGTTTCTATGGTATGTATTTTTAATGCTGCAGTGATCCTTACATTAAACTAAATGTGAACATTAACTTTATTTCTATGAAACCTATTGTTCCTTTTAACTATTGTAAGCTGAAGGTGAAAGGAAATTCGAGGTACTGTGGAGAATCTATTAACTATTTATATCTCAATGCACTATTAAAAGCAGTAAAATTGAGCTGTTTAGCTGCATTAGCTTTACTTTAGTACTTACTTTGAGATTTTATTTAATACAGGTTAATAGATGTGTGTTCTGTGATGTTGGAATTGGTGACTTGTGGAGTCTGATTGGGAGGGCATGACATTACCTGAAAAATCAGAAAAACCTGTTTAGTTTAAGTTCTTTTGTGCCACCTAGAGGTCGAGGTAGGAGAATGGATGATTTCTAATGCCAAGAAGCTGAAATGTTCTCAACTTCCCTAAACCTTTTATATTACTTCCTCCATGTATTAGGAAAATAAAAAGAAAATGGCTTCAAAATTCTTGACCATTTGGTTTTGAGGATATCTACTCAGTTTTTAGCAACAGACAGCAATAACATTTTCTCAAGGAGAAGAAATACATATAATTTATCTACAATATGTGAAACTTCCTTCATGTGCATAATTTGTGAAGTCCCTTTTTCCTCTTTAGTATTTTTCTATTAATTTTAAATTAATTTATTTTTTATTTTTTTCAATTTAGTCTCAAGATAATTGTCTGCATTTAGTAATTTATAACGTGATTTTTCATTTTGTAACAAAATTTTGTTCAGTACGAATATGGCACTTTAACTTAATAATTCATTTTTGAAATTAAAAAAATCAATCTGCAAGAAATTTTGCCTTGGTGTAGAAAAGAAAAGCACCTTCAGAGTTTGGGTTAAAAAAAGTCCCAGCATTTGATTTCAGAGTGTGTACTGACATTTTTGTAACCAAAAAAAATGATGTTACCTTCCTGCTGACTTTCTCTTGAACTGGTACTGTTGAGCACTCTGCTTTTTGCACATGAAATCATGCGAGGGACTGATGTTCCAAATTATGTGGGAAATTATGTTTGAATATACACAGCAATGTATATATATACAGTGTACACACAGTGGCAGCAGAAGGAGCAGTATTCCTTGGTTTTTTATTTGTGGTTCTTTCTGTTGTGGATCTACTTTGACCTGCTTTCAGGGAGATGTCTTTGAAGAGCATCCCAGACAGGTGTTACCAGAGCTTGGAAGTGAAAACCTTAGTATGAGAAAAGGCCACTGATGATTTTTAATGATTGAGTTGAGCTGATACATAAGCAGTGGCTAGAGGAGGAAAAATGAGAGATGTGTACTGGAATGCTGCAGAAAAAAATATTTTAGCTTTTTTCATCCTAGAAGAAAATCAATAGCTTGCTATTTTATGTACAGTCTTGGTTTGAAGATCTGCTAAATATGCAGAGTTCCCATTAATACTAGTACATGGCTTTCATGGGCAAATTATATGCCAAGAAAAGAATTTGATTCCCCAAATCCTTGCTGTAAGAAGGACATTGAGGTGCTGGAACATGCCCAGAGAAGGGCAAAAAAGCTCGTGAAAGGTCTGGAGCTGAAATCTTATGAGGAATGTATGAGGGAACTGGAATTGTTCTGGAGAAGACGCAGGGAGAAGCCTGGAGAAGAAAAGGCTCAGAGGTGACCTTGTTGCTCTCTAAAAACAGGTTGTAGCGAGGTGGGGGTTGTCTCTTCTCCTGAGTAACAAGTGTCAGGACAAGAGGAAATGGCCTCAAGTGGCGCCAGGGGAGGTTAAGAGTGGACATTAGGAAAACTTTCTGCACCAGAAGAATTGTCTGCCATTGGATGAATCTGCTTAGGAAAGGGATTGAGTCACCATCCCAGGAGATACTTAGAAGATCTGGAAATATGGCACTTAGGGACATGGTTTAGTGATGGATTTGGTGGTGTTGGTTTAGTGATTGGACTTGATGATCCTCGAGATGTTTTCCAACCTGAATTATTCTGTGATTCCATATGAAAGAAGGACTTTCATTTCTCTGTAAAGTTTTGAGGGCCCCAATTCTCAGAATAAGTTCTCCTGAATTTCAAGGGCAGATATGAAAACTGCTCCTTTTGGCTGCTGGTGGACATTTTTTTCTATCAGCAGAATGCAGGTCTGGTGTTTTAAAAAGCTCCTTTCTGGGTTTACAAGTTTACAAGAAATGTACAAGTGGTTTCTCTGATCAATAGAAACTGTGTTTTTTCTGAATAGCAATGCATTCATCTTGTCAGCATATCGACTAATTTCAGATTAAATAAACTACACCTCAAATAAACCAGGAAATTCTCAAGTTAACAGTATCATTCAGCTAGATTTGCATCATCCTTGAGTTGTTCCTTCCTTTTAAGAGCTCTTAAGCTCAAAACTCACCATGTGTGATTGTAAGAAGTGACTGAACAATGTCACCGGAGGAAAGCAGTTTTCTTAGGAGGGCTAACCTGACAGCTGCTGAATTTACATGTTTTGCCCTGAAACCTTATGGGATTGTGCAAACAAAGCACTTCCCTCCCAAAAATAGGATATTGTGAGAACAAAGCCCTAAGTACTTGCCAGAGTGATATTACTGAACATGGAGGTCTTGAGGTTGATGATTGTCCTGTGAAATTTCACATCTGCTGCTGTGGCTGTCTCGATCTGTGATGTGCAGGTAGAAGTGGCATAAACACAAACACGCTGAAATGCCATGGAGTGAGCGCTGGGATCTGCAGATTGAAAAATGTACAGTGTGCTGAAAAGTCTGAATATAGCTGGTATGCCAGGGGTGGGCAGGGGGCCAGCAAATCAATATTGCAAATGGATGCAATATTGCAGATATTGCAATATGCAAATATTGCAAAAATGGGGAAAAAATAACAGGAAGTATCAATTTAAAGCAAAATTCAGAAAGTATCATCTTTCTACCATAAAATTCTTTTCACCCAAGTTAGTAAAAAACAAGTCAATGAGCTAAAATGACTTTAGAAATCAGGTACACAGTGTCACAGCCTGAAAAAATACACAGTAATATGTTCACCATTTTTCGGATTGCTGCCTCCTTTCTTCCTGATATTGTTTATTTTGGCAAAAGAATGTAATTGGGGAAATGATAAGGCCTTGCCAACATGAAGAAATAGGATCAGTGCAGTGGAATGAGGTTTGTTCTCAGTCAGTTGAGTTATTCCTGTCCAAAACTGTGCTTATAAGCATGTTAATTTAAAGATTCAGCTGTGTGCTTTCCTATAGGTCTGTCTTGCTTGTAGTTTTCAGGCAAGTAGCATTCAAAATAGTTTAAATACAACTGATTTCATCTATGGAAGGCATCTCCCTTACAAAATGAGGCAAACCTAAGAGTCCAGGTAATGTCATCCACTTCCCAGTTGTACCTGATTTCACACCTTCCTAAGTGAATGGGAATTTGGAATTACACAACTGTTTGCTTTGCTGCAGTATGCATCAGGAAGTCTAGTCTAAGGAGTTTTGTTCAAGAGGCAATTTTCATCTGAAAGACATCTATAAACATATTTCAGCAGGACGTTTTAAATAGGTTTTACAGTAACTAATAATAAGCCTGCCTATATTAGTCTTTTACTTTTGGAGAAAAGATATGTGCTACAGATATTAGATGTAGGATATTCGGTTTGTTTTCAGATTAATCTGAGAAGAGTCCAGTCCAAAATCCTTCATTTGGGCTTTCCTGGAAGCTTTGATACAGATTTGGATTTTGTAGCCCAAATACTCTGTTCAACAGGGTTATAAATGCTTAAGCACTGTCTCAAAAATGTTCCTGGAGTTCTTAGATCAGGGTTGGATATCCAGCTGTAATATTTTTTTCTAAGTTAGACAATAAGCTTGCAAATAAAATCCCATTAGGAGAGCAGATATTGCCAAAATAATGAGATGTAGCTGATTGATTTCCTCTTCAGGGCAAGGCACTGGTCTCCTGCTGCTGTTGTAGCTCCACTGGAGCCAAGAGCTGGGCAACATGTTTCACCTGAGCTGCAGCCACTGCTCTAATCCTTGCTGCAGACCGTCTTTGTCGCCTGTCTCAAAGGTCACTCACCTCTGAGAGGCAGAATTTTCTTAACCTTCTAGGAAACTCTGAGGTTTTTGGGGTTGCCTTTTGACTTGGTCACAAGCCAGTGTTTGAAAAGATGGAGTATTTAAAGCTCATTTCTGTATCCTATACTGAGCTGCCCTTTGGCTGCAGTAGTTTTCATGCCTTCTGCCTGGTATTTTTAGGCGCTCCTCACCATGGTACTGCAGCACCACTGCCAGGGCAGAGGCCAGACCCTTGGATACTTGCCATGTAAAGACACTGCACTTGTCTGTTTCCATCGTCCTCTATCAGCAAAGGCACACTTTGCAGTTGCAGAGCATGCTCCAAAACATACCAGGCCAGACACCATGTTGGTTATGATGACTAGATTTGATTAAAAAGCCACAGTTTCTCTCAGAGGAGGAGACATTAGTTATTTGACCTTATTCCTACAGAAATTTGCTGCTGAGTTTCGTAGTAGCTCTATAATGCACCAAATTTTAGGATATTTAATTCTACTTAGAATGTTTTAGCCTATAGGCTTTCTCAGAACTTCAGCTTCTTTATATTTGTTAAAAAAATGTTTTTCAAAGGAAGGGGATAATTCTGTTAACAACTTAGAAATGCAAGTTCACTCTCCTGCTGACAAAAGACGATAATCATCTTTGCTATTATAATCTCTTTCTAAATTATAAGGTCCTTATTTGAGGTCCCTTTATTATGAAAGGTTGGACGAGGAAAAAGCAAGAGAGGAAGTAGGAAGTAGCAGTTTGCCTGGAGAGCAGTCCTTCCCGGTTCCACCCCCATGGCACAGCTGTCAGCCCTCACTGTGACCACCCCCTGCATCAAGTGCCAAATCCAGCCTTGGGATAAGCAGGCACAATTTAATCCATGTTACTGACAATGCACCCCAGGTGATTTACACCCCTCTGTCTTCCACTGGACTTCAAAGGGATGTAAACTGAGACATGTGCTAAGACCTTGTAAAAACAATGGTTTTCTGCATGTGGGACAGACTGGTTTCGTAGTTGTGTTCTGCTACAGTGGTGAGCCTGGTGGGACTGGCCCATGTCACAGCAGGTTCCCATCAGTGGGAAGAGGGGAGCCTTATCACTCCCAACAGTGACCGCACTGCATGTGAAAATGGAGTGTGAGCTGCAAACATAAAAATCAGCCGTCATCGTGTGACATAATGTTGGTGAACTTCCTCTTCCTTGCTGTCTCCTGCATCCAGATAGTTGGGTGTTGCACAGAGGCACCTCTTCCTTGAGTGCATTGAACTACGGAGGTGAGAGGGACAGAGGGAAGTGGTGAAAATTTTAAAGCTGCTGATATACTGTGACAAACTGGCCTGCTGATTCTGATTCAAGTGAATTGGGTGTGCAATTGTTCTGACGACATAGCTGTCTCACCTTTGCATGCTCTCAGGTAGCTGACTGTTCTGTGATCAGCACACAGCCTTGCTAGCAGAAGCTCTGATCATGAGTAGGGGGATCAGTTCCCCATACACACCATGGGCTTGCAAGTGTCCAATCCCAGCACTGACACTTGAATAGACTCCCTGCCCATCACGTGTGGACACACGAAGGGTGACTGCAAAGAAGCAATCCCTTAGTTTTCTTATCTTCTGAAAAAATGGATCTGCATTCTATCATTGATCAAGTGCCTGAAAACAAGGACAGAAAAGAGACAAAAGCCCTCTCCTCCTACCAGATTTGTATTCCTTTTATTCTGTGGTATTAGGAGTTGTGGACTGTAATTACCAAACTTCTCTTGGATTTACAAACTTGTTTTCTTGAGGTCTGCTCAAGAACAATTATCTTTATACTCTGGTATCACCAGAAATTGTGATGAAGAATATTTAACGCTCTGTGTTTTCAGCTCAGTGTATCAACATGGACAAATGAATCATCCCACATTCCTTGGAGGTAAAAAAGGTAGTCCTGCGTAACCTCAGTCAAGCACACACTGGGAAGTTTGTCCTTGTCCATACAGGGGCAGTCTACACCAGTTTCTCTAAACACTCACAGAGAGGAAGTGCTTAATCTCTTGTTTACATTCATTTAGCTGAACTTTGGAACTTGCTGATAAAAGCTGAGCCAATCATGTTCAATTTATAACCAATTTTACATCAGTTGTTATACTGCTTTCATTCTGAAACTGGGCAATTTCAAAACATTTCCCGGGCAATATTGTTCATTATCCCATTACCTTCTTTCCCATATCCTGCTATTTTACTTTCTTTTTATGTTTAAAGCCAAATGGGAATCATAGGTTTTATTTCTGCCTTAGTGCACTCGCTGCTAGAAAGGAATATTTTCTTTGCTCATACTTTCTAATGCAGAATCTCTTGATGAAGGTATCCATCACTCTTGTGGTTTTCTTCAATCTCTTTCACTGCCAGCTGAGTAAGTGGAAAATCTCTTTATCCTCTGCATGCATCACTGAACCTAGCAGACTGTCCCAATGTGACTGAAAAGTATCATCACTCCTTTTTCAGAGGTGGAAAAATTCCCTAACAGAGAAGTTAGATGAATCACATAACCCTCCTGAGATAGCCAGAACTTGGAATAAAGCACAAAGCTTTTGGCTCGAGTCTGAATCCTAGATCACAGACCAAGTTACCTCAAAGTTAAAATAGTGTGAAGCCACACTTTAAAACAACTTCTGTTCTTCTGCACATGTTACTCTAAGAGGCAGCAGTAAAGCTCTTAGGAGTAGGATGCTCAGTTGTACCAGGTCACTCACATGTTCTGGTCAGCACCACGCCACTGAATACTAATGCTCACTGCGTTATCTGAGCACTGTCTCCTCCTCCTAAATGACTTCTGCTGAAGTTTTACCTGAGTTCTTCTGTCTCCCAGCACCTGAGTTTAGGAAAACAAGGCTGTCCATGGTCTGCACTACTGGTTGAGTTTTGGGAGCAGGCTGTGCCCTACTCTTCCTGTGAGAGACTTTCTGAGGTGGGGCTGTTGGCTCCTTTCCTCAGCAGCTCAGCCAACTCACTTTGAAAAACCAATAGTCTCAGTTACTAATTTGCACAGAAAGCTGTTGTTAACCATGCCATTGTTAAGCTGTGCCATTTTTGAGCTGTGCCTTCTCTTCTGTGCTCGAGTGTCCAAGTTCACCTTCTCAAAGGGCTCTGTGGCCTTTGTCCCCACGGATGTTTCTGAACATGCCTTTGGCTTTCCCATGCTTTCCACATGACTCCTTGGAAGCCTGAACCTGTTTTCCTGTTACTTTAATCTCTGAGTAGAAAGTCCAACTGAACATTAAATATTTTTAATTTTTCCCAGGCAGCTTGGGTGTTGTCCGTACTCAGGTGATGCTGTTCAGTATTAGTTGCTTTTCATGCCTCTTTATGGTCACGGAGAATATGTCTGTACATGAGGAAGATGAGCAGCTGACAAATCACTGGTGCCAAACAGCCTTCTCTGCTGGGGTGACTGTTCTCTCTCCATTCTCTCGTCCCAGCAAGGCTGTCCCACTCCTGCAGCTTCCATCCTCCCTGAGTTGCCTCTGGTTTGTAACTGAAAGTATTTGGAAAAAAAACCCAAACCCCAAAACTCTGCTGCATTTAAATTAGTTTTATTTTAGTGGCAGAACAAACAACTGTTTGCCAAATTTTATTTGAAAACAAACTCTATTTGTCTAACCCAAACATGAACTGTTAACCTAACCTAAACAGGCTGCTGCTGTCAAAGGAGTGACAATGCTGGCCTTGGTGAGGAATAATGATATTGATGGAGTCACTCCAGCTAAGTTGTCAGGCAGAACAAGCATTTTCTAAAGCAATTTCTTTTGCACCTTTATCCCCATTTCACCACCATCTTGCTATCCTATCCAGCAGTCCTCCCTGTGCCAAATGCTCAGATGTCTTATTGGAATGAAAAGATACTGGAATCACTGCTTCAGTACATTTCTTCATCAGATGACAGCATCTGGAAGTCCCAGCAGAGGCCCCCAAAGGCTACAGCAACATGCTGCTTCTCTAGCTCGCTGATGTGCTGAAAAGCATCAATATTGATGCTCACTAGAAACTCAGAGCAAAGTTCAGCTGTGTCATGGGGAATGAAAAGATGTGGGGATCCAGAGAAGGCATCCATTGATAGGATAAATCTTCATTTAAGGCTTTTGAAGACAGGTTTTCTCTCAGTAAACAAAGGGATTAATAGACCAAACCACACCTAATTTTAGTGATAATGGGGAATTATTGCTTCTAAAGCAATGAAATCTTTTGTAATAGAAAGTCAGTACATAGCTAAATTATTGGAGGAAATGTAACATAGAGCTCACAAGTCTTAATGTTCAGACTTATACTCACCCCAGATAAGCTGGTTTTTTTTCAGATATGTGAAGTATTTTAATGTCTGAATGTCTGAAGTTTGGTCATTTTTAATGGATGCCCATTCCTTAACAGCTTCCAGTCACATAGTCTCAAAGAAAATTTGATTATCTGGTTACTTTAAAACAAAAAGCAGTTTATAGAGTAGATACAATTTATCATCTTAGTTTGAAGCTGTTAATGAACTTGAAAGCAAAGTGATTCTATTGCAGCCGCTCATATGGTCCTTTTTTCCTCCTTGAATTAAGATTTGTGTTGTATTTACAGGTTTTGCAAGCTTTTATGTAATTCACCACCCTTAAAAATACCCTTTCTCCTCTACAGATTCCTGATTAATGGCTCATAATTTCTCTCTGTCCTCAATATATGGATGATATTAGCACATAAGTTTTTAAACTATTCACTTTTTCATGAGGTTTCTCATGCATTTGCTATGCATTTGAAATTAGTTTTCCTTTAAAAGAAAAGTCACTGATGTTCAGAAGTGGGTGGGAGATACACAAGGGCTGGTTTTGTCATTGCCAGAAAAGCTTTGATCCAATAGAAGCTATGGAAACCAAAACTTGGTAGAGAAAAAAAAAAGGCCGTAAGACATCTGCTAAAGAGCTATGGAAATGTGAGGACATTAAAACAAAAGTCAGAAAGATCTCCTTACCTACCAAGTCTACATTCACTATGTGTATGCCTGTATTATAGCGTTGGGATAGCAACATGCTGAAGAAAAACAATTCCAGTCTTAGTCTACATTTACAGATATTAAAAAAAAACCCAAAACAACGTTTTGCGCTGTTAAGCTGAAATTTATCATAATGCTTCTCAACCCAAACAGTCAGATTTTTGTATGGTCATTAATATGGCACAGATCCATGTAGCCAGTTCTGAATTATTCAAGTCTGAACCAAAGCAGTGCTTTTTAGAGCTAAAAATACTTACAATGCTTTTTAAAGCTTGTATCACTCCAATATGGATGCATTTAATAACTTCAGTCCAGCTCTGAACTGAGGTTTGTGGCTGCAGTGTCTGTCTACACAGTTGTCCTGCTGAGCTGAAGAGGAGGCATGAAGGATCAACTCCTTCTCTGTGGAATCTTATAACATGATTTGGAAAGAGAAATGCCAATTTTTCCATTCATTCTTTTTTTTTTTTTCCTCTTTAAAGAGCCACATGAAACCAAATGCCTTCTGCTCTCTTTAACCCTAATTCTTTGGGATGCCTAATGCATTTCAGCCAACTCTTCTACCTCTTTCCTCCCAGTGTTCTGCTACTTCTGTAAAAATGTGGTGTCAGCTCAGTGTACCCTGGGGCAGTAGCCCCAGCATGGTCTGAATTCCCAGCCAATAGCCTGGGGAGTAATGACCTTCTGGAAGGCAAGGATGGGTCTGAAGGTACCACAGAGCTGGCTGAGTGCTTTCCAACAGCGTGTGTTGCTTTGGGCACATCGCCCAAAGAGGGGGAGTGGTGTGGCTCAGCATTCCCTTGGAAGAGACATTATGGGTATGAGTTTATGGATCTCAACTTCTGTGTAGCTCTGTCATCCAAGTACAGAAAACCAAAACCCAACAGGATGGCTTGTGTATGAAAAGGAGACCCCTGATTTTTAGGAGGATTGTGTAGGAATGATGTTTTCTCTACACTAATTTATTTTCCAATTCCTTCCACTCCTTTCTGTCTCTTACCCATGAACATTTTCAAACTTGACAACAGTATGCACCTCTTTTAAGTCAATGTTTGGAAACGGGTTCACTCTTCAAGCAGTGTTTAGAGTTTGGGACATGGCCCTTCAAGTATTTCAAATACTCTTCTTCGTAAAACTCAGTATTTAGGGCTTGGATTGTGAAATATTAGGTTTTGACTTTTCTCCCTGTATTTCAGTCCTTTTTGCCCCAGAAAAAGAATGTTTCTACCACAACCGTCACCACCTTCTCCAAATATACTATTTAATTGCCCATTTCGACAGAATTTGTTGCTCTCTTTCCTCCCTTATTCTCCCTGCCCTTATTCTCCTCTTCTTTACCCTACTTTATTCTTCTTTCTTCCCTTTTCTTCTCTCATTTGGTCACTTTTAGCATCTTGATTTTAGGGCTTAGCTATTCAAATATCAGTCTGATATTCCATTCTCCTACTCCAGACTTGCAGGCACCAATCTGATCTTTCATGTGAGGAGAGTGAAATAAATATGCAATAGAAGATATCCAGATGAAATAAAGACTCAGACAGTCCATAAAATCCACCACAAATTCAGAAGTTCTACAAAGATGAATTGCCCAAATCCAACCCAAAACGCTAAATGTGTTCTGATGCTGTTGCTGGGAATAACCGTGCAACAGGTATTGGCCACAGGAAAAAATGCATCTGGTAATATTAAATGCTAAATCAGAAAAAGCAGCTCCTAAAGTGGTTTGATGCAGACATTTTCTTCATGCTATAATCTTCATGCAAACTCAGGGATGATAGAGAAAAATTGCCCCCTCCTCTGTTGTGTAGTGAAGTCCTACGTAAAGGGGTACCCAGAATTACAGGAAGATGCAGCAACTGGAAATCTCATCTAGACAAAACTATGACAGAAGCTAAAACTCATAGGAAAAGAGTAAGAGACAGTAGAAGATTTTCTATCAATTGAAGTCAAGGTTGGATGCCATTCTAAATTGTAAACTCTTATTCAACCACAAGATCGTTGTTCAGTAGAAGAATTATTGGGTGTCCTATATTGTGCACGAAGTCCGAATTATTACTTCCTTTCCTGGCCTTGAAACTTACAAGGCAAATACTTGCCTGAAGTCAACTCCTAAAACATGAGCACATGCAGGATCTGAACTTACAAATATATTTTTACAAAAAAAAAAAATCCAAATAATTTTAGTGAATGCAAAATTCACAGACCTAACAGATATGTAATGACTGCTTTGATAATTCTTTATATGAAGCACATTTTTACATAGTTTACATAACTATTTTTGTTTGGATTTAGTAACATGAGTAATTATGCCAATTCCTGTAATATATTAATGTAGTAGTTAAGTAACGCGTGCAATAAAAGTTTTAGCAATGTAGAGTTTTAGCAACTTTGGCAGCTCCTTAGCTGAAATATCTGTGGGTGCAACCGGAATTTGTTTTTCTGTTTTTGAATGAAATTGAAATTCCTCTTCTGAATTTTAATGTTAGACTAATATAGAAAGTGGCAACTTTGTACGGTCACAGCTTAGACCTTTGTTGGGAAGTCATGAAAGATGGAGGTGCATCTGCTAGAGGGATGATTCACAGATTCAATAGGAATCTTTTCCAAGAAAACAAGCTTATAGAATAGTAACTGGACAAAAAGATGCCACCTTTATTATAAGAACTCTTTTTCACTGTGTTATTTCAGAGCATTTCTCAGTCAGACATTAAAGTTCCTCTTGGATTTTATAATTTCTGTAATTTTTTCCAAATTATTTCTGCTATGCATTTTTCAGAATACTGAGGACTTTGAAAAACCCAGCTTTAGTTCTTTTCAAGACTAGAAATACTAATCTATTGCCATCTTGCTAACCTCCAGTTTTTGTGACATTGCATACAGTCTTTTGGAAAGCCAAATATATCCATTAACAAATAAGTCTCTCATAATTTGTTTTATTTATATTCTGTATCCAGGCACACATGTACTTGGCTTGTTTGGTGGTAGGTTTCTCCCACTTAGGACTCATTCTGACCTTACTGGTGGCATTCACGTATGTTGAGTAAGATGAAGTCACACCGAGATCAGAGCTGGACTCAAACACAGCTGGTTGGGATCAATACTGAATGTAAAGACATCTTTGCAGAATGAAGTATGCAGAACTGAATAATGCCCTGATTTATATTGCTTATAGATTTTATGGCAGTTGTCCCCGTGTAATTAGAAGCTTTGTGTATGAGAAGATGACTCTATTCCTCTGAAAATTTTCTGCACCATCAGTTCTCATTGAGGATAATGATGAAGCATAAGTACTGAGTGAGTAGCAACTTGTAGCATTATTGGAGGCTAGACACAACGAGCACTCCCAAGTGGATTTTGAACGTGATGAACAGGGAAAGTTGTGTTGAGTACATTGTGACTAACAAGTCTCAAAGCCCAAGGAGAAATCAGAAATGAAGAACAGTTCCTCTACATCCATGATTTATGAGACAAAGCAAAATACATTGAATAAATAGAAGTGAAATACTTTAAACTACGTTGCTGGCCACGTGGCAACTTAGAGGGAAAAGATGTGCTGTAACTTATGAATATTTGCTGAATGCAGGACCAGAAGGGAGCAGAATTATGTCCAGTATTATAATATATGAATAATTTGGAGCCAACAAATGAAACTAAGAGAATGAGAATATGACTGAAACATAATAAAATTTCCTAACCATTTGGATTATGTGGAATGTTTCCTTTTCAGTGGAGATAGAAGTGAAACACAAGTTTTTCTGGCTTTCTAGCTATAGCATATTACAAAGCATACTACAGGAATGGAATATGTGATATGAAGGCCATGTCTCCTTGGCAGAAGTTTCTGAGAACCTTCAGGAACTTTCCCTCATTTCTGTAGGAAATACTCATCACTAACTGTCAATGGAAAGACGTTGCATTTCAGTAAGAATTGAATTTCTCTCTATTTCTGATGATTATGAGAGAGAAATAGGTTGAATCATACTGTGCTTACATACAAAAGCTTAAAATGAACCAAAGACGGAGAACTTTGTTGTGAAAAGGAAGGTAAAAGATGAAACTAACGGAAAAGATGAAACTAACAGAAACTCTACAACTAATAAGAACTCAACAACCCTGGTCATTGATGAGCAAAAGTGATAAGTCAGTAGGAGAGAGGCAAGCAGACAATCAAGATGTTCCTCTGTGCTGATAGAAACATGAACAGAATACAATCCAGCGTGAATTTCACCCAGATGGAGCCAAACTGTAACATCAGCTCCAAATGTTCTTGGATGCTCTGGAACTTTGAGTCTGAGTCAGCTCCAAACACAGCTCATCCAGCTCCTTTAAATTACACCAATTTACTTTGTATGCGGGATTTTTTTAAATCTTTTTTTTCCCATACTTGTATCCACCCAAAAGCTCTGAAAGGTCTTAAAGTTTATACCTTTGGCCTGTGTTGACAATCAGAATGAGAAGTGAGTGGTGATAGATTGCTTAATAAAATGCTGTGGGGCACATTTTTGGGAGTTAATGGTATTCTACCCGTGCAGCAAATCCCCAGTTACGAACAGGTTAAATATTTTCATTTCGCAGCATCTAAAGGCAGACTTCAGGCAGCACTTCTCTGCTGAATGTCATACTTATTCTTTGTATTCATTCAGCTTTTCATGTTGGATCATACCAGGTGAAGGAAGAACTAAGCTTTTAGACACCCTTAAAAATCAAATTCCCCAGCAGAAAACTTTGCATGTTTTGGTTTTGGGTTTGTTTTTTTATTAATGTGTTTGGTTTACCCTTTCAGAGGCGCAATAGTTTGGGATTTATTCTTCTACCAATAAGGAGATCTTTTTCATTGTCTCTTAGAACTTGTTTTGGTAAAAAATTAAAACTCTCACAGACATTATGATAGAAAAAGCTTTTGTCAATAGACAAAAGTTTATAATGAATACTGACACATGATACTGGTAGCTCATGCCCTAACTTTGGAACTCTGCAAGCAATGAAAGAACCAGATTAATTATTGTTTCCTATTAGTTTTGTTTCAATATTTGGATTCAAGTTCAGTTGGATGCTAGTAGGCATCCAACATCTTGTATTAAATTGAAAAGGCTGGAAATTTTTTTAATACTGAGTGTTTTTTTGCCAACATATATTCCTTACTTGACAGAAGTATTGTGTAATCCCAGTTTCATCAGAAACATCAACTATCTCATCTCATTGATGATAATACTTTTATTTTTTTGTTTTCTTCTCTCAGTTATTTGATCATCTGATGAAATAACCATTCCTAATATTTTCATTTTTGTTCACAAAAAGCTGTGATTCAATAGAGCCCTGTATGCTTCTAAACATAGGCATAATTAGATAATTTATTAATAGTATTAGCTTTTTAAAAGAAAAGACCGGTAAACTGTTCAGTGTGCCAAGAAGATATACTTTACAGCTGTGTGCTGGCAGGGTGACTGAAATGGTGTTACACGTCAGTTTACTCAGTCTCTGAAATGTCATGTTGCTGTGATTTGCCAAATGGACTTGCAGCCATATTTCTCTTCCCTCTTTCTACAAGGAGCAGGTCATTGCAAGTTTTCTCATTAGACATAATCGAGATAATCTTATTATACTCCCAAGTTTTTCATGTTGAAAAGAAATTGCAAAAACCACTTCTTTTGACTAAATATGTGGAACGAAAACACTCACTGCATTTTAGATGTAATGGCAGATTCTATTTTTTAACAGAGCAATTGGTATTAAACAAAGCAAGAATTGCCCTTTGAAATATTTTTAAGCATTTTTAAGATTTGGTGTTTATTATCTAATGTGGCTACTTTGGTTTTTTATATTCACAGGTTGTTCGGTGTCACTTCTCTTACTCAGACAAACTGCTCAAGCACTTGGATGATCATCAAAAATCAAGAGCTGCATTGGTATCACCACGCTAATCCAATCCTACTGCTGGTGATGTACTACACCCTCGCGACTCTCATTCGTCTCTGGCTGCAAGAGCCCATTGTAAGGGTAACCTCCTTCTCTCTTCCCATGACTAATGACTGGCCAGTCCAGATACTTGCCAACAGAGGTGCAAAAATTTAGGAAAATTGAGGGAGTGCAAGGTGGTACTTTGAATTTGGCCTTTTCGCTAAGTGTCTCCAAGAGTCTGATCTAACACGGATATTATTCTTAAAATCATTGGGACAAGTATGTAAGGAATGCAATGGCAGAGCATTAATGCTTTGATTTGGAAAGCAGATATCGATGTGCAGTAGTGGCTGGACTTGACTGACTCAATGATATTAAAGGTCTTTTCCAGTCCAAATGATTCTGAGTCTGTGATTCAAGTTTAGGTGCTATCAAGTGAAATGCCAACAGATGGAGGTAGGATGCATTTTGGCACAGGATACAGTAAGACAAAACACGTATTTGCAATTTTATCAAAGATATAGAAAATTTTTCTTCAAACCTTTCCTCCTGTGTGCCTGAGTGGAATCCTAGCTTTCATTTAAGAGGAAGAGAACAAGGAGACAAAAAAAGTAAATCTTTACTTCTTCCAGTTTCAGAGGAAAATGAATATATAGGAACCCAGAGGTATCTTAAAGGTTTAGAAGCTGAAAGTATAAAAAAGATGATCCTAGGCATTACTTACATCAATTTCCTGATCCTCTGAGGCCTGATGTGGGTTTTCAAGTTGAGGCTTAGTAGTGCTGTAAACCACAATGAAAATACTCATGACTGTGCTGTGAATTAGTGGAGTTTGTAGAAGCAAGTAAAAATGTTGAAGGTTTTCTTATTTTAGGGGTGTTTCTTCATATCATGGATAATGTAACCGTTTAACATTTAAAAGGGCAATCAAAATACATCACCTCTGAATTGAAATGTCTGGTATTTAGGGGTTACATATATAGGACTTCAAAAGGGGAACGATGCCAGAGCCATTGCCTTGAGCTATTAAAAAATTGTGTCTTAAGTTTCCAGAAATCCTAATACTATCTTTTCTGAAGTCACATCATTGTGGTCCAGTACCCTCTAGCACTGAGAATTTTTGGGGTCTTTTTAATTTCATTTTTTCTGCAGCTGCAGCTTCTGGAAACTAGATTTTTTTTTTTTTCCCTTAAATGAAAACTGAGATTTCCAGATAATAATATAATTTTAGCACTGGGACTGTAACTAAAACTTCACATCTCACAAACTGCTTAGTAAAACCATGAGAACTACCCACAGAGGAGTAACCACATGTGAACTGCAGTTAGTGTGAGCTGTGTGATCTCAGCAAGTCTGGGATTTGATTTCCAGTACCTGTGTTGTTTTCATCCAACAGTCACCATCTAAAAGTTTGGTGTTGGACCTAAGTTGGTTGCTGTGCTTTTTCAGTGGAGAGAAGTGGGTCTTTCTGTGTAAGAGAGAGTGAATGCTGCGATTTCCTTCAGGGACTTTAGAGGAACTATAGTGGTCTTGCCCATAGTTCTTTTTTTTAGACGGCTTGTGGTGTCTGAGATAGATATTCCCATAAAACACTAAAACCAGTCACTGAGAATTGCCAACAAGTGAAATTAGAGATGCTTTCCAAGCAGTTGAGCTAGAGTAAGTATTAAAAGACATTAATTTAAGAAACACTGATGTCAAGTTCATGGCTACATGAGAGGCAATACAAAGTCTTGGCACTCCCAAGGGAACTTCAGATGCCAGGGAAATGATGCTTCCCTCCAAAGATAAATGGATGCTTTAAAAAGGGAACACTGTAAAGGAAAGAGTATCCGTGTATTAATGCTTATTTTTGGTGCACAGGATATTCATGACACAAATGTTTGTCATTAGAAAGAGATGCTGAGATTTGCAAAATTTATTGTATTTTCTGTATTTTGCACACATCTTCCTTATGGCTTTTTTTTTTTTTTTGTCTGTATGTATTTTGGTTTATTTTAGTGATGTCATAGATTAAGATTTAAAATTTCTCTTGCTAGCTTTTCCCTGGTAGATTGCACTGTCAGTTATTTAAATCCAGGAATAATTGCATTCCAGGTTTCATTGAAACGTTTTTAAACTTGTGTAATTGTGGTGCGTTTGATTCATGGAACTAAGTATATAACCTGCCTTTTGTAGTCCCCAGTGATTTTGTAGTTACTCTGTATTTAGGATCTCACTACTAACCTTCCTGAAGTTTAATAAGTGGCAAAGACAAAAAGCTATGAGGTGTTAAGTGTAAAGAAGTTGTTCTCTATATACTGCTGTCCTGTACACTAAGAAGTGGCTTATCTCAGGGATTTTGTTCAAAAGAAGATCTTGAACAAAACCTGTTTTGAGCAAAACAAGAAAAAAAAACTTCTTCAGTCTAAAAAGATAACATAAGCCTACATATAATACTGGTGTAGCAGATGCTAAAAGCAGGGTAAAACATGTAGAGCTGATGGAGTTTTTGTCTTGTGTGGGTTACATGTTGGGGTACTCTTGTAGATAAAATTCCCCCTGGACTGCAGCAAGAATTGTCTTTGAGACAGATGCTCTTAAGGCTGTCTCTAAATGCTGCAGTGATGAACAATTTTGCAGGAACACCCCCCACTTCAATTCTTGGGTTTCAGGGTTCAGTTTTTTTGTGTTCATCTCAATGCCAAAGTATGGCATGTATGAAATTTCAGTGTACGCTCTCCGTGTGGGATTCTGAATGGATCTTACTCATGCAGAGTGACTGTGGCAGTCAGTGGAAGATTTGCTTTTCTTATGCTTGCTGTTTTGGATCCTGACTTGTTCTAACACTGAGTCTTGTGAAATTCTACCTCTGCAAATAAGAAAAAGCAATCTGTCTCTGGAGATTTCAGCTCACAGTTGTAACTGCTAATGCTGAATATATGAATAGAGCCCATTCATTCTGTGTTGTGAGTGGTAAGTAATAGTACAGGAGTCAGCAGAGTTACAGCAGTTGAATGTAGAGTCCTCTTGTAAAATTTTTATAATTGTTTGAATTAAAAGGGATTTAAGAGTTGCTGAGGAAGAACTGAAAAATTTAGACAAGTCAAAGGACCCTCACGAGCTCTGCTTGTGTGACTAGTGCTGTGTTTTCTGACTTTTCTTCCTCTTCTGAGAAAGAGAAAACAAGATTTCCCACCCTTCCCTGTTGTGTCTAGGGCTAAAAATATCTTACTAAAATAATTGCATGTGTCTTAGGTCTTTTGTATTGCAAAACAAGCCCTGATGCCAAACTAAATGCTTTTGATAAGCAGTTCTTTATGGTTTGTATTTATATTAAAGTTTCAAATAGCAGTGACAAGTATTTTAAACACAGAATCAGTTTATTTCATCTTATAGTTTTGCTAGGAATGCCCTTTTGCAATCAAATATAAATACACAATCATATGTGAAATGTGCTACCATTTCCTCTGAGAAGTGAAACTAAATTAATAATCATTGTTTATCTAAGTCAAGCAAAAAATAGGACCTTGCTGCTAGTATTGGAATGAGGAGAGTTTCAAAATGAGCTAGGATGTTTGGATGTCCTGTTCCCATGGGTAGCTTTGCAGACTTCTGCCCAGCACCCTGATTTATTCTTCTATTACATCAGAGGATTTTGCCTAAGCAATGAGAACAGTTGCCACCAGCAAGCTGCTCCTCAGGAGGCACAGTGCAGGAAGAGCTCTGGTAGGGCTCAAAGAGAAGCTGTAATCTACTGTGGTTTGCACTCCTCCTCAGCTTTGTGATAACATTTGCCATCTCAGATGGAGAAATAAACCATGTGGATTAGAGAAAATCACTGTCACAGGACAGTCCAGATGGGAAGGAACTTGGGAAGCTCATGTGAAGCAACTTCTTCTGAGAGCAGGGCCTCATAAGATTTTGCAGGTCCAAATCTTGGATGGTTCATTGTCCTCATGGTGAAAAAAAAAAATTCAATTTTTAAAAATTCTTTTTAATACTCACAAAGTGTTTCCCTGAAACAAATTATGTCCTTAGCCTCTTGTTCTATAACTGTGCCTCCCTGTGAGAAGACTACCCTTGTCTTTTCTAAAACTGTAAAACTGTAAAAAAAACCCCTAATTCCTGCATCCTTCAGCTTCTCCAAGCCTCTAATCATCTTGACAGTTCTCTGTGTGATCCCCTCCAGATTTTCTGTGTCTCTCTTGAACTGGGGATGCCAGAATTGCATTGCAGGTATGGCCTGACACTTGCCAGGCACAGTGGAATAATCACATCCCTTGATCTGCTGGCAGTACTCTGGCTGATGCGGTCCAGGACGTGTCTGCCTTCGTTGCTGCTGGAGTGCAGTCCACTGCTGGCTTGTTTTCAGCTTGCTGTGCACCACAGCCTGTTCTATAGAGCTGCTTCCCACACAGTCTGTCCACAGCCTTTACTGTTATGTGGGTTTATTCCAGCTGCAGGACTTTATCTTTGTTAAACCTTGTGCAGTTTTTGTTGTCCCACCTCTGCATGGTGAGTCTTTCATCTGGCCCATTTACCTCCTCCCAGTTCAGTGTCATTCACCAATTTTGTGTGGGTGCAATTCCATCCGGGTAGTTTTGAATAGGACAAGACCTAGTGCTGGTCTCTGAGGAACTCCACTCGTGGAGCCTTTACCCTACTTGGAGAAAGGCAGTTAAGCTAGTTCTCCACCCATCATGTGCTCCATTTGTCAAGTTCATATCTTGCCACCTTGTCAGTAAAGACATTATGGAACAGTGGGCAAAGATGCTGAAATAGCATACACTGCCTTGAAAATTAAATATTGTACCTCGCAAGTTTTATGTTATATGTATTTGTGCATGCTTATGGTATGATTATAAGGTAAGCTAAGGTAGTTCATGGAGGTCTGGTAATTTTGGTGTCACGTAACCAGCAGTTATAGAAAAGCTCTGTCATTGTTTCATCTCAGAGTCGTCTGTCTTAAACTAAGTGTATTAGCCACAAAAGGATTATTCAGACATGCTTTGAAGGGGGAGCATCAGCTGGGGGGAAATTTCAGTTCCTCTGCTAAAATGGTATTTACAGAGCTATAGCTAGTGCTGTCATTTGTTGTCATTTAGCAGATGCCTGATGAAGAGAAATCTGTCAGCAGGGAGGATGACAAAGAAGTTCCCTGCAGCCCAATTCCAATGACAGCGGAGAGGAGACGCAGTCTGTGGTATGCAAGCCACTATACAACTGATGAGAGAAAAGTAAGACTGGAGGGGGAAGGGTCTCTGCATTACAGAATTACTTCAAATTAAGGGAAGCGGTGTTACGTAGCTTGCAATAAGATCTCCACTTGTGATTATATAAATCAGATAGACTAACAAGGCTGCATGGCAGAGTAGGATAGGAATATATTTTGTAAAAATGAATGAAAAAAAACCACAGGAGCCAGTGTAAGGATGAAAATGAAAAGCGTGCTCTATGTTTTTGGCTTCCACATTTAAGAAGTGTAGAACTGGGCTTTTGGCCTAGGGGCATTATCTTTGAGCAAACCAGCTAGAAAGTCTGTCAAGGAGCTAAACCTGGTGTAAATATCTGATCTGCCTTGTAACTACTAATTAGCACCATCACTGATGAGTGGGGACTGCCAGCTTATCTTCTCGTAAGTGTGCTGGTGTCCTTCTTGAAGATACAAAGCAAGGCAGTTTCGGCAGTAGTGAAAAAAATCCTGAAAGGGTCCAGCTCTCTACCACCTGTCTGCACCAGCTGCACTGCAAAATTTCATTGGTTGAGTTATTGTCAAATTTGGGACATAAGCCACATATACTCAAGCCCCAGGAAATCCACTATAATAATAGTAATGGGAAATGAGCTGCCAAATGGATAAAGTATCGTATTTTATATTTGCATCACCATTTTATTGGAACTATTTTTATAATTGTAGTAATTCTAATGATTGTTTAAAAACTTGGTTTTTAAGCATTGGATCATTAGAAAGACATTAGAAAGCAGTTAATCAGTATAATGCAATACTGATTAATTCTTTGACCTAGTATCCAAAATTTCAATGCAGCATTCTCAGTTCTGGTTTAAAATTCACAGGAACATACAGTAGAATTATGTCAATGCTATGGCACACTGAATATAATTTTATGGTATTGTACAATTCTGCTGACTTTTTAAGAATTCTTTCTGAATTTCTTGGTGCAAATCTGCAAAAGTCAGCACATATGCATGCATGTATTCAAGAAGTCAGACTTACTAATGCTTGAGCTGTGCTTCTGTAATAATTTGTTCTTGCATTGCTTTTTGCAGCTTCTGTCAATGACCCAAGATGAATACAAGCCATCGGATGTTAGTATACTACTAGTCTTTGTAATTTTACAGTTCTTCTCAATGTGTGTTAATACAGGCAATTATACATACAGATAAAACCATACATGCCATTTGTAAAACTCCTAGATTTATGGTTTTGCCATTTACCCTTTAATCTTGATTATCCTAAATGTAATTGTCTTCTGCTTCCTTGATAATTTCCCTGAGAAACATTGATTGATCACTTGAAATTAAACTGCTTGTAGTAGTACCAACTGGCAAACGATCTTTGCTATTTCATTGGGTTTGAATAAGATATGAAAATATGCTTTCTAATGCAAGCCACCTTTAAATTTGATTTAGTTTCTTTGCTTTATTTTTTTTATTTCATTCGTGTTGGAATGTTGAGGCCCTTAAAGCATGACCAACAGCACATATGAGTTCAATTTACAGATTACAGAAAATCCAAGTCTTTATTTGAACAGACAGCAAATGATCCATTTATCTTGACTGCTATAGACCTTAGCAGACTCTGAAAGCAGAAACATTCCCTCTGTTTAGCACACATAGAAGAATGGAGATGAAGATTAATTTTAGGAGCATCCATAGCCCAATCTAAACGTGTTGGTGCAGCTGGATATGACTGAACATAACCCAGATACTACCCTGAAACAGTTCACAGAAATGTTCACAGAACTATGCCTGTGCATAGTTTTGACAAGCAAGATATGCTCCTATCTCACAGACTGAGCAGAAGTCAATCTTGGGCACATATTGCCATCACTAACCCATTGCATGTAAATTTCTGCCAATAGGAAAGATACTGAAGATTGTGACTGTTCTAGCCTTTATCCAAACAAGTACAAGGGCTGAAATTAAAGTCACTAAAATAAAGCAATGAAAGGGTGTTGAATTAGCACTACCAAGTGACAAAAATGTGTCATCAATAACAATGATTACCACAAGTGGTTTTATTAACAGCTGCAAATATAGATCTTTCCACTAATAATTCAAATTGGAAAGTAATTTATAGCCATTATTTTAATAACTACTGGAAACAAGTAGACGTGAACTGAAGTCTGAAAATCCTGATGTAGTAGTTTGCCTAAGAGGAAGGATGAGTTTTTGATTACTTCTATTGGTATGACATAAAAATCTGACAACAATTAATTTTGGAATCTGTTCTGTGTTACTTTTGCATGCAATTTTACTATAACATATCAGTTTCTTGGAAGTAACTGCACCTACTTGTTAACCTCTTTTAACATTGGCACTCCAAGAGTAGCAAAACACAGAAGTAGGAGTCTCACTCTTCTAAGAGCCACAGTAAATGCAATGCCTTTCTCTGGTGTCCTGGCAGGTGCTGCTGGTAACAGTGAACGGGAACCCTGCTGACTATCACACCATCCACCCCACACTGCCGCTAGAAAATGGCCCAGCCAAACCAGAAATGTATTCCACACCACAGTACAAGTGGGAGCCTTCGGATGCCATGTCAGGTAGTAAATTGCCTAGGAATTGTCATTTTGTTCCATGTGTTTTTCTTATTCTGTATCTCCAGTCACTGCCTCTAGCATTTCTCGTCGTTTTGGTAAGCTCTTTGGCCTGTTGAAGTTAAATAACTGCTGTCACCTTACAGCGATGGATGCCCATATGGCAGTTTTGTAAACTGGGCTGTAGGTGTATACCATCCAAAATACTTTGCCTACCAACACAGTGATTTGAAGTAGCCCTCAGAGTGATTGCAAGCAAAATAATTTCAGGAGATGATGCATGTACTATCTATACACCAGCATGGATTGCAAGTAAGAATTTATTTTTTCTACTTAGAAAAGGAAGAGGAGGAGGAAGAAGAAGAGGAAGTTACTCAGGAGGAAAAAGAAAATGTTAAATTACATGCCCTGGTCTCTGTGTTTCAATTTATCATGAAACAAAGCTACATTTGTGCTCTGATAGCTATGATGGTAAGTACTAGAAACAAAAAGAATTGTTGATTTGTTGATTTTATTGATTTTACAAAAGTGTCTTCTCCATGCTTTTCTGAAAGTAGTCTCATTGGCTGGTTTTTAGCAAGTCTTTGTATCAGGCTTAAAAAATATCAGTATGATGTCTGCATCATTTTGAGCCCGTTAGATTATTAATGCATAATTCCCAGGCCTGTTACAGTCTTTTAAATAGGGCAATGCATTTCCAGGACTGGGAGCCCCAGGCTTTGTTGTCTGTTGAATATCAGAAAACCCCTGGGCCTCAGTTTTCTATTGATTCCCAGGCTTCTACACAAGCAGGTGTGTCATGTGTTTGCACCACTCAGAAATTTACCTATAAAATTAATGTCATACTGATATAAAAAACTATAAAATATAGTTCTTAATTCAGGTAATGCATGCATCCAATGACTCTCTGAGAGGAAGGGATCTGTAAAGCCTGGTTTCCTGTATTGACACAGAAAGATCTCATGGAAATTACAACTTTGTGCCAAGGCAGACTTTCATGTTGTTTTACTTATTACCCTTCTTTCTCTTTTTCATGCAGTTGCTTGTTTTTAAGCCTCCTTGTTGCAAATACTTTGAGCTGCTTTATACCAAGCTTTCCACATAATGATTAGATGTCTTTCTATATTCCCAATGCAAGCTTTGCTTTTACTGTTTTGGAAAAGTTTCAACTATGATGAAATTAACCATAAAGTTTCTTGGCCCAATTTTGCATTAAAAATGGTGAAACAAATTACCTTGGCTGCCTCTTGTTTGCATAAAGTTTCAAACTTTATTTGATGTCTTTTAACAGAAAAAGTTTCCCCTGTAAATAAGGCAGGCTCCTTGTGCAAAATATGTGTCTGGATTGATGCATTCTGGGACATTAGCAAGTAGTTAGTTATTTTCATATTGACATAGTAACTTTCCTTTTTTTTTAAACTCATGTACTTCTTAGATCATAGAATGGTTTGGGTTGGAAGAGACCTTAAAAGTTATCTAGTTCTAATCCCCATGCCTTGGGCAGAGACACCTTCTACTAAACGAGGTCTGCATTTCCCTTTTAATTAATTCCCAGGGTTAAATCTCTCAATATAAAAGGAGACAATATATATTTGAAGAACTTACTTTCAGTTTAATGCTAGCTTTTCTCCTCATGACACATTCTGATTTTATGTGATCCAAATTAATTTATGAATTTATTTGTGGTATGCTACAATGCAAATCCCGTTGTTGCTACAGCCAAAGACAGCTCAGTGTAAGCTATTTTCTCATATGATGAGGGAGAAGTAGCATACCAGTGTTTTCCACACTTAAAAGATATAATTTCTGGGAGGGCTAAGCTAACTTGATAGAAATATTCTTAACGTTTAATTTTCTTTTTCTTTGCTTTATTGATGGTTATTCCACAGTAATAGCAGCACATATACAGCTAAATTCAGTCCTAAATCAATAACACAATGTAGATAAAAAACACTTAAACCCCCTAAATCCTTTTCTTGAGTGTTTATTAGAGACATTTTCGATAACTGAATTCTGAAAGCTAATCTAGTAATCTGCCATGGTTACTGTGGACTAAATGTTCTTCAGATTAGGTGGGTGTACACCAAAGCATTCCATTTTAAACTGGTTCCACAAAAGCTAGAGCAGTATGGAGGTAATGCTGTTTTGTAATGCTTTGAAAGGCCTTGAATGCAATACCCATTGATTAGGTTTTGTTATTCCTACTCTGGATTCTTTGCTGCTGTCTTGCAAGAAGAATTTCTGTGCCCAAACTTTAATCTTTCTTTTCCATCTCTTCTGGTTTGGTGTAATGAGAAGCAATGAGTCTGCTTACAAAGTGCAGCTAATGCATCAAACAGGGTTTGCCCTCAGAATCTACTTTCTGCATGTTCTCCAAGGGGTTTAGTTTAGCTGGTCCAGTATGTGATTAATATGGGTGAGAGTCTGATGAAAATGAAAATATGCACTGAGTAGAGAAGTGTAAATGAAGCGTAACTGGAAATCTGCATCTGTGTTGTTCCTGAATGCTTCTGTGGACATTTTTCCTCTCTTTCGTCCTTCCACAAGGCGTGGAGCATCACATATCACAGCTGGTTGACTTTTGTGTTACTGATCTGGTCTTGCACGCTGTGGATGATTCGGGACCGAAGGAAATACGCCATGATCAGTTCACCATTCATGGTTTTTTATGGAAATTTACTGCTAATATTACAGTATATATGGAGTATTGAGCTCAAGAATGATGAACTTCCTCAAGTATCTGGTTTTTTAATAAGAAAGGATCCTGGGGAGCTGGCATCAAAGGTAAGTGTAACAAACAGCTGAGATTTCTTTATGAAACCACAAAATATATTGTGATAAAAATATGGATATCTTGACATTTCTTTAAGAATGCATCCACAGTATTCAGTGTCACCATTTTCAGTAGCAATTCTAAAGTAAAGGGTAAGTTATTAGAAAGAGTGTTCAGAAGGTTGCTTCTTGCATATTAAGCTAATACTAGAGCAAATGCTTCAGACACCTTTTAGGTTTTCATGATAATTCCGTAGAAAATACTTGATGGATTGAAATTGCTAACTTGTTTGGTTTTATAAGCTGGATTCAAAACCAGATGTTATTTGATTAATACCCATGGGATGTCAGATCTGTCCGTGACTATGATGGCAACTGGAACTGTGTTGTCATTGCAATTACCAGTACTACTCACTCCCTAATGGTTTAGCACAAGCAGCAGCATACAGCTGTGGCTGAGGTTTGATTCCTTATCCTTACACCTGAATCAGCACAAGTTGGAATCCATTTCAGGTTACAGCCAGGAGAATTTGCCAACCCCGGTGCTTAACAGATTTTTTTCTTTAATGTCTTGAAGATGCATTTTGTTTTGCAAGTTTGCTCCTGTGGAAGAGACTAAACAAAAATAGTTTTTTTTTTTCCTAGAGCACCCAAGAGGGGCATCTCAGGGAGTGCGTCTAGTTGGCACTATTCCCCTTGTGCTAAGTAGATCACTTCCCCTGTGACTCCTAATTACAATTTAAGTTGATTCTGCACATCATCTTCCTTGTTGGCAATACCCTTTGGACAACAATTTCTGGGTCTTTAATGTGTTTGAAAGTTAGAGAGTGCTGTATTATTTCTCATGTAAAGGTAGGGCTAGTTTGGTAAGAAGGATAAAGCTCAAGGGGTTCTGCTAGAGAAGGTCTACATTTTTTTCAATGACTTCACAAATCTCTAAGGAGCTTTAACTGTCTTAATACTTCATTCCTATTTCTTATTGGCTGTATCATCAAATATCTTGTCTAAAAACAGATGCTGTCAAGAAAGGAAGCTGTTGTGTGTATATGGTGATTTGGCCACATCCATAAAGCCATTAGGTGTTTAGTGGGGTTTTTCAGGCTGAATAAAATGCATTCCATAACTTCCACAGGATCACACCATAGTTGAAGCCAAAAGAGACTGGAGGTCATTGGTCCAAATCTCAACTAGAACCATGTAGACTTGATTGCCCAGGACCGTGCCTAGATGGCTTTTGAAGCCATCTAAGAATGGAAACTCTTGTTACATCCTGGGGCAACCTGTACCAGTGCTTAATTACCCTCACGGGAAAAGAAGTGTTTCCTGAGGGAACCTCCCATGTTTCAGTTTGTGCCTATTGCCTCTGGTCCCATCACTGGGCACCACTGAAAAGGGTCTGACCCCAACCTCTCTGCACCTCTTGTCAGGTATTTATAGACATTGAGATTCCCCCTGAACTTTGTCTTCTTCATAGGAGAGATGCTCCAGTCCCTTCATGGCCATTCAACTGGACTCTTTCCTGTACATCCATCTCTTGTACTGGGGTGCCAGAGCAGGACACGGCACTCAAATTATGGCCTCACCAGTGCTGAGCAGGGAAGAAGAATCACCTTCCTCAGCCTGCTGTCAACACCTCCTAATGCAGCCATTAACATTGCTGGCTTACTTGTGACTTGTTATCCACCAGGATCTGCAGACTGTCTCTGCCAAACTGCTCTCCAGCTGGTCAGACCCCGCCACGTAGTGGTGCAGGAGCTGGTTCTTCTTCCCCAGGTGCAGGACTTTGCACTGCCCTCTGAGCTCAGGTGGTCAGTCAGTTTTCAGTTCACCTCACTGCCTGATCATCCAGCACGCACTTCATCAGCTTCCCCCTGAGCATGTTATGGGATACAGTTTCTGTCTGGAGTCTAAGTAGGAGAGAGTACCTCTGCTCTCCTCTCATCTACCAGGTCAGTCATTTTAGCATAAAAATTTATCAAGCTGGTCAAGCAGGACTTCTCCTAGGTGGATACACTCTGACTATTCCTGATGGTTTTCTCATCCTTTATTTGCCTGAAAATGTTTTTCAGGATTAGCTCCTCCATTACATTAGAATCACAGAATGATTTGTGGTCAGCAGGGACCTTTCAAGACCATCTAGTCCAATGCCCCTTCCATAGGCAGGGACATCTTTCACTAGATAAGGTTGCTCAAAGCTCAGTCCAGCCTGGCCTCAGACATTTCCAATGATGGAGCATCCACAGTTTCTTTAGGAAGCCTTTTCTGGCACCACACCACTATCACCTTCCCAGGGACTTAAGTGAGGTTGTCCAGGTTTGATCCTTCATCTTGAACTTCTTGAAGATAAGAGTGACATTTACTTTCCTTCAGCAATTCTCCCATCACCACATTTTATCAAAGGCCATTGAGAGTAGCCTCTTCTAGTGACACCAGCCAGCTCCTGGGTGCATCCCATCAGGACCCATGCACTTACATATGCCCACTTTCTTTAAATATTCCCTGACCAAGCCTGTTCCACCAAAGGAAGACTCTTCCTTGCTTCAGATTTTTCCATGATCTCCAGGAGCTGTGTTCCCTTAAGGCAAGTCTTGCTGGTAAAGACTGAGGCAAAGAAGGCATTTGGTACCTCAGCCTCTTCCATGCCCTCTATCCCCAGGGCCCTCACCCCAGTCAGCAGTGGGCCTAGATTTTCCCTAGCCTTCCTTTTTCTGCTGAGTAATGTATAGAAGCAAATCTTGTTGCTCTTGACATGCTTTTCCAGATTCAGTTTCAGGCCTTGACTTTTCTAATCATGTCTGTGGATGAATGGCCAGTCTCTATATTCCTCCCAAATTACCTAATCCGTCCTCCATCCAAGGCAGAGTCTATGCATTCCAACTGTGCTGCCATGCAAATCCCAGCTTCACTCTGCATCCTTCTGACCTGTACATCCTAAAAAGCCTGTAGCAATGTACTGCAAATATTCAAGGCATCACACCCTCTCTCTCTCTCATCCCAACAAAATCGCAGCCCTGCACAAAGATCTCAAATTGCTTGGGTTTGTTGCCCATGCTGCAGGGCTCTAGTGTACAGGCTTCAGAGGGACGCCTGACATGCAGTTTTCCCAGAAAAATTCTGGCAGGTTTCCCTGTAAGGCTGTGTTGAAGTAATTGCCTTGCTTATGTACAAATGCTTGCAGTGACCTTGCATAAGCCCTGTTTTGCTGATTATGCGTCTCCTTTTATTCACATCACCTCAAGCACCTTTTGCTTGTAATCCTTGTCCATCAGTCTCTCTTTAGGTCACTAGTAACTCTGTACCGCCACTTTATTCTTCATTTAAAGTCCTTTGAATAATGGTTGAATTTAAGTGAAGACTGGATACTGTATTCTACAGAGTGAAGAATACAAGTGTACTGCAATTCTTTCTGCACAAGTATCTGCATGCTATATGTGTTTTCCTGGTCTGAAAATGAGATAAAATCTGTGCTGTAAAAGGTGACTAAAAGAATTTCTTTGGTCTGCAACTCTTCAAGACTTTTCTTAGAGCCATCTCTTGCTCTGGAAATGTCAAGTAGAACAAGGGAGTAAATGTGGCAGGAAGACAGAGCTAATCATTGCAGAAGAAAGTCTGTGTTTTGCAGCATCAAAGGTTTGTGTTGCAAAAGCCAGAGCTCCAGGAGGTATCTGGGGAAGCTGTGACAAGTCACACAGGCTGACAATCTGCTGTTGTGGCTTAGTGCTAGCAGCAGTGTCAATAAAAAAAGCCATCTCCTGTTCCCCATTAAGGTCTTGTGCATTAGAAAAAAAGTATGTTGTATCACTGGCCTTGTCATTCCACTGTATGCAAAGTATTTGGCTCTTACATGCTTCTTCTTTAAAATTTTGTTCTTCTAGCTGTGTAGATTAAATTTCTCCTTCTGCAAAGGGAAATTAGCAAAAACTTTATAGAAATAAGCATAAAATCAAGTGTGCGACAGTAGGTATCATGTTATTTTCTAAATTTTGTCCATCTCCTGTTATTGCAAGCTGTTCAACTTAGCTTTTTGCAAAAGACAGAAATACACTCTTCATTGAAGAGATCTGTTTTTTTCTAAGGTATCCTACTGTTACTGAATTAGCATCTTGAAGATCTTAAAAGAATTATGAGCTATTTCAATGCCTGTAACTGTTGCAGATGCAAGGCATATTCCATTGACTGGGTCTTCTGTAACTGCAAGACATACAAAAAATTATTTTTAAATTAACTGTGTTTAAGCACCTGAAGTAAAAACCTCCTAAATCAAAATATTTATGATATACAAAACCATGATAATGACAATACACTCTCGCATGTGCTTCTTCCCTGAAAAAAAGGTAAAAAATGAACAAAAAAACCCAACAAATGGGTATTATACCGATCAATACATAATAAGAAGATCCCTAAACTTCTGAGACAGTAGTTAAAACCCAATAAAATGGGGTGGGGAATAGATGCATATAAGTGAGTACCTTTAAGAAATGGAAAAGTGCAAATGAAGAAAAATTGTCTGTAATGCAGGTTTCCTAAATAGCATAACTTGCCCTCAGATGCACTTTGGCGCTGGTGCCATCACTGCCATTTTCTGAGGAACAGAGAAAACAAAGGCATGCAAAATTTGTGAAAACCTATGTTTGTATCAGTAGGACTTAGGATATACAATTAGTCTGTTGGTTTTGTTTTGATTTTTGTTTGCAGATTCTTTTCACAATTACTTTCTGGCTACTGCTTAGGCAACACCTCACTGAACAGAAAGCACTTCGGCTAAAAGAAGCTACTTTATCTGAGGTCAAAGTTGGAAGTGAAGAAAATGAAGAAAAAGGTAAAGCCAGATCAAATTTAGTCCTTCAGTCATGATAGAAGTTCCAGGTCACTGCGTTTCTCTGATGCTGAAAGCAATTAGCAAGATATCTGTTAGTAGCTAAGAAAGATATTACAAAATCTATGTGCAGCTATCTCTCAGATATAAAACACATTTGAACTTTAGAAATTCAAATAAAATGTTCTTTACTGGAAGGTAATAGAATTACTCATTTTAGAAAGATCATGGAACTTTCAAATGATGAGTTTACTGCTGTGTTCCCAACTCAAACCCAGGGATTAATTGCCCTGAAGTTTAACCACAGGAGATGAGTTTACCTAGGAAAAGTTGCTAAATTCCTTGAAAGTTGTGTTGGTACATAAACTTCTGTACAGACACAGAAGTTAAACAACAAATTTCCATGGAAAAAATAAACATATATTTTTTCAGTGCAGGGGCTCAAGCACAGCTGAGAGCAAAGTTTACTTTCATAGATTCAGTTTATCTAACAACTCAGTGACCTGTTCTTTCTTTTGCTACTGGTCACACGTTTCTCCAAACAGTCCTTGCCCTCTCTCTCTGGATGTTTAACTGAAAAAGTTCAGTGCACTGAAATGGTAGAAAGTGAGCCCTGGAAGCAGTGGCGTGGTTCTGTCTCTAATTACAATCCTTGTCTCAGTAAAATATCTGATCAGTGTCAAAGCTGTACTATAAGGATTTTCAAGGCAAGAGCCTGATGAGGGGGATGGTGAGTGGGACAAAAGGAGTGGGAAAGCCTGATGAGGGGGATGGTGTAGTTTCAATATTGCTCTCAGTGGAAAGAAAAAAAATTGTATTATGGCTTTTGGCAAGTCCTATTATCTAGACACTTACACATGTACTTGCTGCTGGGGTACACATACCTCATAAGGTTAATAACTGGGGAATCTTGACCTCTTCCTAGGGCTAAAGCAGCTTGTCTTTGCAAGCCCAGGTGCAGCACAAAAACCTGGATAAGTGGTAAATTTTTTTGAAAAAACAGGGGTGTTAGTGCAGCATTTCTATTTTTTTAAACTTGTTTGGGTTTATGTTAATGTTTTCCTTTGCTTGTGGTTTTTGGAGATAAACACAATACTATCTAATGGACAAAACTCAAGACGAGAGGTTCAAACTCGATAGTTTAAACTCGAGATGAGAGGTTTCTGGTGGTGCTGGTGGTTTCTTTGTTTTCCAGTTTAAAAAGTTGCTTACTTGAGAGTATAAGCATAGCCATGGAAAGTGTTTTGGCTATTATCCATTATGCAACCCTTAGGCTCTAATTTTCCACTACAGCTGCTGGCGTTTCAGACAAAGCGAAGACGGGTGTCTGGTAAGGATGTATATCCATGTGCCCTATGGCTCCAGCAGCAGGTTTAAGCTCATATGAAGTTAAAACCCTTTTCCTTGCTCTGGAAGCATGCATGATTATGAATTACAGTCTCTTTTGGATATTGAATTTTAAGTTTCTGTGTTGTATGCAGAGATTTTACTTTCCACCCATTTAAATTCTTACTAAAAGTCCCCAGAAGAGACAGGCCAAATGTGACTCTGTATTTGCAGAAGAGGAGTCGCAAGAGGGAGAAGTGTCAGAAGAACAGGAAGAGGAGAAGGAAGAGGAGGAGGAGGGAGAGGAGGAGGATGAACAGGATATTATGAAAGTCTTGGGGAACCTGGTGATGGCTATGTTAATCAAGTACTGGATTTACGTCTGTGGGGGCATGTTCTTCTTTGTCAGCTTTGAGGGTACAATTGTCATGTACAAAATCATCTACATGGTACTGTTCCTCTTCTGTGTGGCCCTCTACCAGGTAAGGGAGAACTGTATTAACTGAATTTTATCCTTGAATAGAACTGCTCATACTTCTAGGTTAGTAATAAAGTAGCTCCAAATAGAATTCATGAGCAGTGATTTTTTTTTTTCTCTAGTTAGACACAACAGAATAAGACCATTCGAAGGGATTCAGACTAATTTGCCTCTGTTTTTTTGGTTATAGTGACAGGCAAAGTGGACGTCAGTTCTATACAATGCACACCTCTGCTCTGCCATGCCACTTCACCATAAGCTTTGGAACCTTTGCAGAAAATTCTGAGTCTATGCACATTTTACATAGCCACCACTTTATGTGACAGCTGGTCCACACAGCTTCCACACCCCAATGAGCATGGCAGTCCCTCTCCTCCTGGACTTTCATCACCTAATGATGTGTGCTGGTTTGAAAGCAAAACCAGTGAGACTCCAAGTCAGAAATACAATTTAATAGGAAAAAGTAAAATACATGCAAGTAATATAAAAGAAACAAAAACACTGACATAGTCGGAATACAACCTGATACCCTGCTAGTTAGGGGGGTGATAGCAGTCCAGATGAGGTGGTCTTGCTGAAGTAGTGATCCTGTAGACAGGTCTGGTAGCTCTTGTCCTCTGGAAACCAGTGGGTAAGGACTGCTTGTTCTGTCCCAATTCCCACATTATATCCAGGTGGGAATGTTTGGCTCCTCCCCCTGGGTGGAGCATCTCACAATGGGCTGATGTCATTCTATGAGTCATGTGGTGGGTCCTTAATGGCCCATTAAACAGGAAATGGCTCCCGGAGAGAGTTATCTATGACTCATAGGGCAAGGCATTGATGGCCCATTAGCAGGAGATAGTCCGGGGGAGGTGGCAAAGAAAAACATTGCCCCTCCTGGTTTCAACAGTTCATGAAGATGGAGATAGAATACAGACCTTCTGGCATATTTTTACACTGTAACCTGGGACATGGTGAAATTAGTTGACTGGACGCATCCCTGACTTTGTGTCTGTGGCCCATGTCTCATCAGATATTTTTTGCACAAAAGTCTTTACCTGAAGTAAAAGGAGTAAAAGGAGTAAAAATTATCTCAAAAATCTGTGCCTGCTGCTGGGTAATCATTGCTTACTTCAGAGCAACTAGGAAAAATAGTGTTTTTCATCTTTTTTTGACAGTGCAATGTTGTCAATATTTCTATCAGTGTCTTTGCCTTCAGCTTGTGTCAGCATCTTTAGTGTGTGATTTTCAGGTACACTATGAATGGTGGAGAAAGATTTTAAAGTACTTCTGGATGTCAGTTGTTGTTTACACGATGTTGGTACTTATCTTCATCTACACATACCAGTTTGAGTCATTCCCTGGGTTGTGGAAGAACATGACAGGCCTGGATGAAGGGAAGTAAGTGGTTTTGATTATTTTTTTTTTATTTTTATCTTTGGATCTCTGAGTTCAGTGTGATGGAAGGATCTGAGAGTAGTCTTTCTTCTTCTGGGAGAAAAACATCATGCAGCCACTCTCAGGCATAGATAATTTTAGGCATTCAGTTTAGAAGCCATAGATTTACTGATGTAACCAGAGAAGTGAGCAACACCAGGAGAGGAGCTCAGTCATATTTCCTCAATGGCTGCTTAGGCTTTTGCATTGCTTCTGTTCTCCATACAGTGCCAATACTTCTCTTCCCCACTTTGACCATAGGAGCCACATCCAGGGAAAGATTAAGGGTAGATCTGCAGGATGTTTGGAACTGATGAAGGTGAACCAGCTCTCCTTCTAATAAGGAGGACTGGGTTTCTTCATCCTTATAATAAGTCAGGCATTTCTCAAGAGGAGCTTACATTAGAAAATATAAGCAGCATAAGTGGATCTCCAGTGCACGACTTTCAGTCAGAGAAAACTCATCTGATTCAAGAGATCTGTGGCAGGGTTTGTTCATTTGACTATATATTTACACTATTCTCTCTACATTACTGAGTCCAAACACAAGATACATTGTAAAACTTGCTAGTTTGGGAGAATTTTAGAAACCAAAACCACATAAAAAATATCATCCCCTTCTTCCCTATTGCAAATCATTTGTCTCATGGAAAGAATATTTTGTGTGAAAAGATGCCTTAGTGGAATACTTTTTTTTTTCCCCAGACTAGAGGACCTTGGCTTAAAACAGTTTTCTGTGGCTGATCTATTCACACGCATCTTTATCCCCACCTCCTTCCTACTGGTGTGTATCTTACACCTTCACTATTTCCATGATCGATTTCTCCAGATCACTGATCTAAAAGCTGTGACCAGCAAACAGGACAACACTATTTACAGGTAAAGAATCAAAGTAAATTGAACTATTGGTTATCTGTGTGGAAAAGCTATTTCTGAACATCTTGTAATGCTCACTTTTCAGCAGATGTTATTTGCCTTTGCTATGACTACCTGGCTTAAAAAGAAAGTGCACAGTATCCACCACCCCACTACAACCAAAGTAGTTGTTTCTCCCCATTTTCCCCTACACACTGAACTTTTTCATTTTAGGGTACATTTTCAAAGGTACTAATGATATCTATGTATTTATTTCATTGGCTTTGAACTTTAATGGGAGTTAGGTGCTTAATTACTATGCGTGCCCTTTTGTGCGTGTACTCCTGTCAATAATGAGGAATACAGCTTTTATTTTGGGTCACTTATTTTTTTCCAACATCCATTTTGAGGGCCACATAAAGATTGGGAGATCTGTAGAAAACACCACATTTGCATTGAATAGTTATGCCTTTTTGTAAAGCTGAACTTCAGAAATGGAAAAATTCAGAATTTCTGGTTACTTTTCATAGTACTGACCCTTGGCTATGCTAGACATTTGGTGATTTCATCCAGACGTTCATTAACATTTTTTCATGAATCTGAGACATCACTTTTACAGTGTTCAATTCTTAGGTATTTTCCTGCCTAAAAAACAATCTGGCTTAGTATCGTGAGCCAGGAGTGTAAGAGAGAGAAATGGCTTTTTAGTATGTTGTGTTATATTATGCAATGACAATTATATTCATTCTTTGAAGAAAGCAATTAATTTAAACCCTACTTTTAGAATGTTCACCTGTCTAGTGATAAGTGTATCTCAGCTGCACGTCTGTGAATGGGGCCTAGCTGCATAACACCACAGAGACCACAGGGTGTTATGGAATAATGCCAGTTACTTAACAGGGAATATGCTCTAGGTCATGCAAGATTTACAAAGCATTTCAGATATCTTTCATACATCCAATTCGATATGAAGCTACTTCACAATGTATGGTGAAGGATAAGTTTGTGCCATGAAAATAGGCTCCAGTTTTATTGAATGCTTCCATTTTCTGTATTTAAATAACTGCTAAACCCAGAACACATCAAACTTGATAAAATTTCCCAATAAAGATGTGGGGGGGATTAAACTTACCTTTTAGATGTATGTCTGTATAATAACTCTCCCAGTTGTCTTCTTGAATTGCTAAATGTGATGGTAGATTCAAGGGTGCTTTTATAATGGCCTGTGAGCAGACTTCCCTAGCCCATAGTGGACTTTTGTGCAGCAGTAGGTGTGTGTTAACAGCTCTGAATTGGCCAAGTCCTGACAACAGAGCCCAGATATGTGTCTGAGCTGAAATGGGGTTGTTCCTGGGCTGAGGCATTTGGGGGAATGCTTTTTGGTTTGCAGTAACTCTGCAAGCTCTCTTGCAGCCCAAAGTTTGTACTTGTGCTGAGTAACATAGGAAGTTTCCACCTCCCTTCTAGTGTGATCCAATAGACACAGAATGAAGAGAAACAAACCCTGAGGCACTCGTAGGATTTTGATGGGTTCACTTTGCCTGTGAAACCACTACTTGAAAATCTTTCAATTACACATGAAAGATGCAAGAATATTATACAGCTTTCCAAATGAAGAGGAAATAAAGAGGATCACTGTGACTAAAGTCACTTTATTCCCAAATGATGGAACTGCTGATGGTGAAGAGACAAATGTTTTAAAGCATTGCGAGAAAACGTTTTTTCCAGGAATAAGTAGCCTTGAGATATCATGCTGAAAGTGGACGTTCATTGTCAAACCTGGCTTTTTATTGAAGTCACAGATTAAGAGGATCGTGTAATATCATCAGCTTTTTTATCTTGGAATTTGAATGCTATTTTTTTGAGTCTAAATGTGTGCTAGATTGTATCAAGGAGTCACATAAGTAGCTAAATATTTTTAACTGTTAAATGTGACATAAGTGTTACATTTGCTATTTTGTAGTATTTTCAAAAGCACAAATATCACATATCTCCTTTATTCCTCCTGAGAAGCTTTAACTATTAAGACAAATACCCAAATCAGAAGAGTTTTCTTGGTTTCTACTACTACTAACACTGCCTGGCATATGAAAATCCAGCTATTTTCTTCCCTTGATGCAATAAATCACTATTGAGCATCAGCTGACTTTATAGTTCAAAGCTTCACAATAAGAGCTTAGCTGACATTTGTACTGGTGATGCATAAAGCTGAATAAGAACTAGCACAAAACCAACTTCATCTTAACAGTAATGCTAGCAATAATTTGCAGGGGCAATTAAAAGAGTTTCAAGATTCATATATATGTGTCATTTTCTCTCAAAGCTACTAAAAGCTAATTTTCTCTTTTACTTTGAAGACACTAGCATTCACTTAACAATGTTTTACCTTTCTAAACTGCTTTTATGCTGCACCTTTGACAACAAAAAAATTTAAATAAAGAAATATAATCTTAATTTTGAGTAACAAAGCAGAACTTACTTCTTTTAATAGTAAACTTCTAAAAATAATCACAGCAGCTGAGAGCTAGTCATAAAAGCAATAAAGAAGGCATGTCCAGTTCCTCCATCTGCCTTTGAACTGCCAGGTGTGATTACAGTACTACAGTTGTGTGTAGCTGAAGAGTCCTGTTAAAATTGCTGAGAATGTTCATTTATTAAAATGCAGCTTCTCATTAGCAAAATTTGCAGAATGACTTGAAGAGTAAGGGTCTGCCAGCTGCAGCGGGAGGACACAGAAACTGGCACGCTGGAACTGTCAGAGCGCTTCTGACTGTTTATAAAGGTGTCAGAACCAAGTGTCTCAGTTTTGCACCTGCAAAAGAAAGAAAAATTCTCTGATTAGGACTTTCCAAACCCATTTCCTTGCTGTATCACGAATTATGGGATGGCAGAGACAAAGGCTGTGAGGTAGATATGATGCTCAGAAAATTACCTTTACATATTATTGTTTTTTTTTTAAAAAAGAAATGGTGGTATGAAAATTATCTGTAGTTCTGACTGAAGTTGCATAGGACCTAAGAGTTGCATTTATAAGCTTCCTAGACTTTTCACTGCATGGTGTGTGTTAAAATTTCAGAGTGTGTGTTGTTATGACAGTGTTTCATAACACACTTGTAGACAGGAAAGTGCGTTCGTTCCTATTTAACGGCTTTCTTTTCTCTCTCTAATTCATTCCCCATTTTCATCTTGTGCTTTCATCTCCCACCTCATAGCCATGCCAAAGTCAATGGCCGTGTATATCTAATAATTAATAGGTGGGTACTTCAATTCTTCCTTTCCTTTAAAACCTTTTTTTTTGTTGTTACTTCTTAGTTGCCTTAAAGCAAAGTATGTTCTTGCTGCGCAGTACTGTGAAGTAAGCAGGCAAATGACATTGCTGAGGTATTGCAGTTTTCCTAAAGCTGATGAAGCAGTTAATACACCTCTTCTGCATATTTATACATTGTGACTTTCTTCTCCCAGCTGAGAATTCTCCTAAACTTTGCCCACGCCTTAATGCAGGAATAATTGGTGCTATTTGTAATTGGCTGCAGACAATAGATCTGGTTGAGGAGGCTCGTTTATCTACCTTTTGTTTGTGCATGGAAGGATGCATGCCTGCATGTGCCTATGTACACACAGACACGAAAACACAGAGACACACATCCCTGTCTTTCTCCAAGCATGTAAGAATGGGAATTTGAGGGCCTGTTCAGTTAAATATGTGGTATGCATTACAAGTTTGTACAGACTGAAATTTCAGAGTTGGAAAGGGAACACTGAACCCACTGCATGCTTAGGCTGTTAATTCATGGGCTGAGTTGGTTGCTGCAGGATCCAGACTAGAAAAACTGCCATCATGATCATCCCTTTATAAATTGCGTCTTGAAAACTGTTCCATAAATTAGATTCCTTTCAAAATACTTGACTGGAATAATATGTGAGCTATTTTTTAATCATCTCTGAGACTAGAAGGACTTCTGAGTTGCTGTCACTACTGAAGATAAACAGAAAAACCAAGAAGATAGGTTGTTTAGATATTTGTGACTACCTGCTCTAAGAAGTCAATTTATGAGTCATGTTCCTGCTCCTTTTTCAAATGTCATCACATAGTTTGAGTCACCATTCTTAAAAATTCACCAGAGCTGGAATTCTGGTCTACAGAAAGCCTGTGTAAAAGGGAGTGATGAGGGCAAGCACCTTGGCTAAAGCAGGAGAGCTGGTTGCAGAGGGGCACGGCCAGGAGGCAAGGCTGGACTCTCACCCGTGGGCAGTCAGGAACATGGACCAGCAATTGAGGGTGAGGATCAGATCTGGAACCACCAAGAGGGTCAGCCACAGCCTGGAGAGGGCCCAGCGAGTCCATGGAGATAAGCCAGGTTTGCACAGGCAGGGTCTCAGTCTGCATGTCAGGCTTAGGGCCAGTGGGGCATGGGAGCAGGCACAGACACAGCCACAACACAGCAGTGGGAGCCTCAGCATGGAAGCAACGCCTGATGAAAGGACAGGGACCCTCTGCACCGAGGCTTCCTGGCCTGCCCACATACCCCAACAGGACTTGGATTCACACAGCATATCTCCTTAAAGGCCTGGAAGGGTACTTAAGGTCCTGCCAGTGGAGGTATGGCACTGTGTGCCCAGTTTCAGTCTTGGAGACCAAATATTCAGGAGATGGGTCACTAGCGTTCTGCAGAGGAGAAAGCTTTCAGTTCTTAAGGTTTCGCATGAAAGATGATGGAGAACTTCTTTTAACCAGAAAGTTTCAAGCCATTTAGAAATGGCAGAAAACTATCAAAGACAAAAGATGCTTAATAATGCATTCAATTAATTGTCTTCCTGCTCTAGAAAATTACAAATAGATGGAAGTACTAGGAATACAACAAGAACCTCTGGCACAGGCATGATTTTAGTGCCACTGAAATTGCTTTGTTGCCAAAAACTAGATCTATTGGTATACTTCTCATTATTGATACCCTATTTAATGAAGCTTAGGGTAAGAAATTCTCTCAGCTAAAAACAGTAGTGGGTGTACGTTCAAGGCTTGTTGCCTGCATTATTATTTAGTTATTTCTCTTTCTTAGTATCAGACACAATGCCTTTATATTATTTGGGGTAATTTCCCACCAGTATGTGGCTTCCAACAATGAAGTCATATCTCACTAGCTATGAAGATGGATGGGTAGCTCATCTTAAAAATTCTAAACAAGGGAATTTTTTATATCTTAATATCTCAGTGTTGGAAGAAAGATTCCAAGCGGACTAACTTTCCAAACAGTGAGCAGGGCTTTTTATCTATCCTTGGATCTCCTAAGCATGTGATCCAATGCTCAAGCTTACTGATGCCAATAAAACTAATCCTACTGAAAACTGAACTCATACTCAGGTTTATCGGGTATATATATTACATGTATCAATCTTTATAACCCTGTTTGCCTCCTGGATCTCCAGAACATGAATGGGAATTATATGAATAATAGAAAAGATGAGTCCACTCATACCAAATCCTATAGAGTTACTGTGTTTCTGTCCAATTTACACTGAGGTAAGTCATTAAGTCCTTGATTTACACCAGTGTGAATGTAGATTTTTTCATTATAAAAGTCACTTGGGAAAATACCTCATAAAAATCAATGCAATTGCATATATACAAAACCTGTCTGATTATATAGTTACTTTCATTTCATGGAGCATTGCCTTTTAAATGAGCTCTGATGGTTTATAGTAACCAGGGATCTCTATAACATTTGAACTGAACTGAAAATTTGAACTGAAAATTCATTCTCTCTTCTTTGTACATTACCCTCCTATTGGTACTTTATTAGAGTTTTAGGTAAATATAAGTTAATTATGTCATTTTAGGGAACATTGATGTTTAGTCACTTGAGATTTGAATATCCTTTTAGTGTATATACTAGCTGATCTGTGACTTAGATGTGAAAATAATCTGAGTCCCATAAGAGATGATTGGTAACAACATGGCTTTACTAAAGACAAATCATGCCTGACAAATTTGGTGACCTTCTCTGATAAGGGTACAGCATTGATAAATAGGGGTGGAGCATCTTCTGACATTGTCTACCTGGATTCATGCAAATTGTTTGACGCTACCCCGTATGATAACCTTGTCTCCAAATTGGAGAGACGTGGTTTTTGTGGGTGGACCACCTGGTGGATAAAGAGCTGGCTGGATGGCCACATGCAGAGTTGGTCAGTAGCTCATTGTTCATGAGACCAGTGACAAGTAGTGTCTCTCAACACCAGTATTGGGGCCATTCAACTTTTTTGTTGGTGACATGGGCAACAGGATTGAGGGCGCCCTCAGCAAGTTTGCTGAGGATACCAGGCTGTGTGGTGCTGTCAACACACTGGAGGGAAGAAGCGGCATCCAGAGGGACCTTGACACGCTCAGGAGTTGGACCCATGCAAACCTCATGAGGTTCAGCAAAGCAAAGTGCAGGGTCCTACAGCTGGGTCCTAGCAATCCCAGACACACCTATGGGTTGGGCAGAGAAGTGGTGGAGAGCAGCCCTGAGGAGAAGGACTTTGGTGTGATGGTTGATAAACAACTCACCATGTGCTGGTAGCATGCACTCACAGCCCAGAAAGCCAGTGGATCCCTGGGCTGCATCCAAAGGAGCATGGGGAGGAGGTCCAGGAAGTGATTCTGCCCCTCTACTCTGCTCTGGTGAGAACTCACTTGGAGTGCTGCATCCAGCTCTGGGGTCTCCAACATAAGAAGGCCTGGAACTGCTGGAGCAAGCCCAGAGTAGAGTCACAAAGCTGACAAGAGGACTGGAGCACCTCCCTCATGAAGACAGGCTGTGAAAGATGAGGCTGTTCAGCCTAGAGAAAACGGGATTGCTTGGAGACCTCACAGCAACTCCCCAGTATCTGAAGGGGGCCTACAGGGAATCTGGAGAGGGACTTTTCATCAGGAATTGTAGTGACAGGACAAGGAGTAATGGGTACAAATTGAAAGAGGGAAAATTTAAGTTGGATATTAGGAAGAAACTCTTTACTGTGGAGTGGTGAGACTGTGGAACAGGTTGTCCAGGGAGGTTGTGGATGCTCCAGTCCTGGCAGGGTTCAAGGTTGGATGGGACTCTGAACAATCTGGTCTGCTGGGAGGGATCACTGCCCATGGCAGTGGGGGTGGATAATTTAAGGTCCCTTCCAACCTAAACTACTTTATGTTTCTGTTTTCAGTAGCCAAAGCTACTGAATAAATTCTTCACCATAAGACTTTTTCAGATTGTTAGATGTTCAGTTTTGTTGCCGAACACATAATGAGGAATTTTAGTCATGAATGTGGCTAAAATGTGATTAAACTTTATTACTTGATATTTTTTGGTGTTTGAATGTCTTGTTAAACTTCTAATTTTAAACCCTTTTTCTGCTTTTTGACAACTGGCTTGGTATTTCTACTTCAGGATTGGTTGGTCTTATTTCTGTAGTTTTTCCTTCATTTGAGAGACCAAAGTTTCCATCTTGAAGAACCTTCAACTCCCAAATGACTGAAAAATAATTCTGCTTGTTTGAATTTCTCATTAGCTGCCTAGCCTATTATCTTAATTTTTAATGGTCAGGAAAAAAATACAATTTTTAGTTTCTTGAACTGTAAATTCCTAAAATTGGCTGAATTTCCTGTCTAAATGGTTATAGGCCAGAATTTCACATCAAGAAAAATAAATCCTGAGATGGTACTATAGCATACCAGAACAGCCTTACAGGTGCTTGAAAGCATGCTGAGTGTAGTAATTTCAATAGCATAACCAAACATTTAATGACCTAATCACATACTTGCCAAAGGCAAACTTCATTGCAAGGAGCTGTATTGAAAGGGAAACTAGGTTTTCTGTAACTATGGGAGGTGATTTCGAACAGCAGTGCTGTGGGACAAAAAAGAAAACCATAGGAAAATATTTAATTTCTCTAGTAAAAAAATATATACATGCTGAATAATATCAAAAAAAAAAGGGGGAACATGTCAGTAGAGAAATATCATTTCTGTGTTAAATCAGTCATATCCCAGTTTTTGTAGCATAAAACTTACTGACAGGTTTAGATGGAGACAATTATAAATTAAGGAAAAATTATCTGTGAGATGTGGCAAAGAAAGAGAGAGAATGAATGGCACTGTCAAAGACGGATGTTATAAAATCTTCTGAAGGTGCAGCCATGGAATTCTTGCTCTTGTTTGTTCCCAAACCTATAGCTGGAAGAAAAACTGCAAATTCCGTGGCTTTCCAGGCGTGTCTTTTAATTGGAGGAAAGTGGAAATGCATTTGCAGTGATAGGTCAGATACTTGTGGTGGTTCAGCTGCATTAGTCAGAGCATGGTACAGCACTTGACCACGTTCAGCACTGGTGTAAATAGGTTGCCCCCTTCCCATCTGTGCTGCAAATCCACGTTTCTTTATAGAAGCACCCCGTGAATGTCATGATGGCATGCTCTTGGCATCAGAAGGCTTCTGCAGATGGAGTAGGAGAATGCTTTATGACTTGTGATGTAGCATGACGTATTTGTCAATGACCTTCTTCTGTAACCCCTCTGTTCTCATCTCCCTTTTTCTTTCTGTTCCAATTACTTTGAGCAGCCTCAAGAAAAAAATACCAAACCACCAAAATGAGTAAGTCCCCTGTGAAGTCATGAAATGTTTCCTCTTAAATAATGTCATTTCATGCTTCTACATCTTAAACTCTGACCATTTTCTCCAATGGGGAAAATGTCAAGTTTAAGTGTCAATAACCACTCATTACTAACTAACCATTAGTATCTGAGTGAGAAGTAGTTACTAATACATTCCAACAACTCAATTTTCAGTGTGTGTTTGGAGAGAGTACCAGAATCGTTAACTTTTCTACTTCTAAGGCATTTTCCATTAACAGTTTATTTTTTTCTAATTATACAGTTTGAAAAAGAAAAAGACTTCGATGTGATTACTCCTCAGTTTGCTGACATGCTACTGTTTACCAACAGACTGGTGCACCAAGATGGAAGCCTGCCTGACATAACTATGATGAATTTAACAGCCAGCAGAGAAAAAGAAGAGGATAAAATGCTGGAAGAGGCTGGTGAGAAAAGAATGGAAGAGCCAGAGGGGGAGGGAGGGAAAGGGAGGGTCAAAAAAGGAAAAGAAGAAGAGAAGGAGGATGAGGATAAAGAAGAAGAGGAAGAAGATGATGATGATGATGATGAAGACAATGAATCAGAGGAAGAAGAAGAAACTACAGGTAAGCTCTGCAGAATGCAAACTTTTCCTTCCTCAGTCTTAATTAATAGTGCCAACAGGTGGTTTGTTATTGGTCATCCCTGTTAACTTCAATCACGTTTTTTCCTTCTAGTTTCACATGCAGTCTGTGTCAAAGAGCCTGAACCAAGCCGATGGCTACTTGTCAATTATTCAACAGGCTACAGGCTCTTCTGGGGAAATACTGTACTGTGGGATGCTGAGAGGAAGAAACCTGCAGAAACCCAGTGCCCATTTCTTCATGTGATCTGGGTTAGGTTATTTGAAAGCTACCCCACATCCTAAATACTTCAGAGGGAAATCTCCTTACAACAAAGCAAATAATAATACACATACATATTTAATATCTGATACTGCATGCTTTCAAGGCACCCCTCCTGAGAAGTCCCAATGGCTTTGCTTGATTATTTATGTGCACATTACTGTCATGTTTTTCACTTCTGAATATGGAATGTGTAATTGATGCCAGATGAACATAAAAAAGCTTAAGGGCAGACATGGGTATGGCTTATAATGTCATCCTCGATATTGTTAATATGAACTTCTAAAATGAGTTATTACCATAACTCAGTTTGTAATATGAGTCAAAAGTGAAACCAGGAAAGAGCATTTAACACCCCAGGAAGCTGTATTCTTTGGAAAGGGCCTTACTACGAATTTATTTACTTATGCCAATATTCACAGGACTGTGACATCTAAACAGGGAGTGGATCTTTGTCAAGACAAAATGGCAGCACATCAGGCTTAACAGCCCTAGGGAATCAGGGAATCATTTAGGATGGAAAAGGCTTCTTAAGATCATTGAGTCCAATTACTAACTGCCATATCCGCCACTAAACCATAAATGCCACACCTATATGTCTTCCCTGGTCCAGGGCTTGAACCTCAGGTGAAGAAACTTACCTTTCCTGGTTGGAACAGCTGTCATCACAGAGGTGGTCATGGGCCATGGGAACCTTTATTGGCCAGCTTTCATACAGTCTGTGAGGGGTGAGAGATCTGGTGCACTTCAGCCATTCCAGCTTGTTGGAAGGGCTTTGGTACAGAGGCCAGCTTGTGGACATTACTCTGTGCAGTGACACATGCGAGCAGGGAAGTGGGGAGCTGCAGCTGGTGTTGCTTGGAAATAGCACAAGGGGATCCATCCTTAAGCTGCACATGGCACTTATTTCTACTGGAGTTATACCATTTTTACACAGCCATGTGGCCAGAGCTTTGACAATAAACATGTACAGACTTCACTATAGAGTGTTGTACAATATTTCAGTGGATGCAGTCAGGCCTGTATTATTTTAGTTTAGTTTAGTTTAGTTTAGTTTAGTTTAGTTTATTGCACAGCCATGCTAGACAGAGCACCTTATCTGCCTGCTCCATTTAACTGGCACTGTCTGGATACATCTTGCATGATGGAACACTGCAAATGAAAACAAATGCAATGAAAGAATGAGTGAGAACATCTAACTCTATAAAGACTTCTCTGAAATACTCTCCTTGTGCTTATAAAAACACATATAGGATTAGAGTTCTGTAGCTTAATTAATTTGTCAAGTTTAATTACGTGCTTACAGAAATCACATCACTCAGTATTTTTATTAGGATTTTCTAAGCTGTGTTTGGAGAAAAAAGGCAAAGGAAAAAAATGGAATTTAGTTGTGAGGTGTTCCAGAAGTCTGCTTTTTCACACAAATGTGCATGGAGTAACCATCTTGGTGTGCTTTACATATAAAATAAAGTGATAATTTGAAATAATTTCATAAAAAAGGTGGTAACTCCTTTGCATTTTTACCAGCTTAGACAGAGATGTGCTATGGTATCACTTGAAAATGTTTCCATCTCTGATATAAAGAATGTTCTCACAGCATGCAAAATCCCTCCTAATCTCCAAAATGCTTCTGAAACCCTGAATGCAGTGTGAAGACTTTACTAATATGTACCAGCCAGATGAAGCAGTTTTACAGCCAGCCTACAAGCAAAGTCATCACTTAGAGAGCACTGCTCAGGAAATGTCTTGTCATGTACACTCACGTGTAACAGGTGATAGCACAGGCTTGCTCACTGGAGTGCTATTTGAGAGGATGGCTTTTTTAGCCAAACACCTGTGTGAAGGGATACTTTCACCCAACTTCATGATCTCCTCTTGACAAAACTTTTTCAGCTGAGGGAAATACTTGGCTGGGATACAGTTTGCCTTTCTTGATTTAGATGTCCTGTGAAGGCACAGGTCACAATCTAAGAGGCTGTGCTGTTTTCAAGGCAGTTTAAATAACTCTGACATCTGAAGATGTCTGTAGTACAATTGTCTAAGCCCTTGTGACAGGAATCCAAGTCCTAGTGTGCATGGATTTCTTCCAATCTGGCTGAAAAGCTTTCTGAGTAGTAGCAGTAGTAGTCTGTGCTTTCTGAAAACAGGCTGGGTCCATAGCTTCCAAGCATCGAAAAAAAATTTTTTTGTTTTCTAAGCTGGAAAAGGACCAGGGCTGGAATTAGCTCCTGAGTGAGATCTCTAAGCTTAGGTCCAAAAATACTGGAGGACGAGAGTCCAAAAAGAGCTCTGATGAGAGGAATAAAAGGAAAATTGGCAAGGGAGGCCACTACTGCCTCTTTTGAAGTGTGGAATCCTTCCAGGGAATGTAGGTCAGAAGGGAAAGCACCCCAGCTAAGTGGGCTTCAACTGCATTTTAGTTAGTTAACCACCGAGCTGTACCTTTGTCCTCCATCTTGTCTTACTCTAAGGCTTAGAAGAGAAGCAGAAAGCTCATTATTGTCTAGCGGAGAATTCCATTTCACAGAGACCTTCTGCTTTTGTCCTTACAATGATTCTGCTTGAACCTCCCTGCAGACTTAAGGAACAAGTGGCATCTGGTGATCGATCGCCTTACAGTGCTGTTTTTGAAATTCTTGGAGTATTTTCACAAGATGCAAGTCTTCGTGTGGTGGCTGTTGGAGCTGCACATCATCAAAATTGTTTCATCTTATATCATCTGGGTCACAGTGAAAGAGGCAAGTAAACACCCACTGCCAGACTCTTACACATCATGGAGGCCTGTCAGCATCTGCCACGTGGTTACACACCCAGGTGTAGGAAGAGAGCTTCCTCCTGTCAGACCTCACTGAAATTATGGGATCCAGCTGGGTTTGTTCACCTGCTGGGAACCTGCCTTGACATCTTCCACATTCTCTCTGTTTCAAGACTCTCAGCCCCCACCTTTTCTCCAGATATTAAAACTTTATTCGTCCAATTCTTTGGATTTAAGAGATATAACCCCTCTCCTCCTCAAACTGTCCGTGGGCACCCTCCAAGGATGGAAGGTGTAGAAAAGGACTGGGAAGGTGCATGTAGGAAAATTACTTAAACTTGGTCTGGTGCTTAAGAAACAAAAAAGGAAAACTGTGCCTGAAGGAAAAGGGAGCAACACTTTTAGCTGTGCTTTTGGTGTGGGCAATGTGAGTTCTCTGTGTGACATAACCGTTTCTTGAACAGGGTAGTAAGATGGGATTCACTGAAAAAAAAACCAAAACAAACAAACAAACAAACAAAAGCCCACAAAAACCCAAGCAAACAAAAAAAAATCCCTTTTCTCACTTTTTCTCTGTGGAGGAGAAGTCAAGAGGATGAAGGTCAGTTGCACAGACACACAGATCTGTGCCATCTCTTCTTTGTTTCATATGTACTAAAGCATCAGAAGCTGCATGTGGTCCTTTGTATTTCACATCTGTTGATAAGGAAGATACAGAGTTTTGTGGATTTAATCCAAAGCTTAAATTAATCTAAACTTAAAGTATTAATAATTTAGAGGTGGTGAAGTTCCCCCTAAACCAACTGTAATTTTTTTTCTTTCTTCACTTACTATTTTGTGTCGGTGTTGTGGGTATTGTTGAAATTTTTTGTTTCAGTATTTTCCTCAAAGTTTCTGCATGTCCCTTCATTTGAATGATTTTTTTTTTTCTTTTTTTGCCTGCAGTGGAAAAGGTCAAACTTCCTCAGTTCTTTTGTTACTCCATGTAATTTGTGTATTGTTTTTGTGCTTTCAGGTGTCTCTGTTTAACTTTGTGTTTTTAATTGCCTGGGCTCTTGCTTTGCCATATGCTCAGTTTCGCCCACTGGCATCAAGTATCTGCACTGTTTGGACATGTGTGATTATTGTCTGCAAAATGTTGTACCAGCTCTCATCTATTGAGCCCAAGAATTTTTCCAGTAACTGTACATTGGTGAGTACAAATGCATATTAAAAAGATTTGACTGCTGTCTTCTTCAGTGAAGGAGAGCAAAAGGAAGTATATCAAGTAGAAAAGCAACAGTTCACCTGATGTATTATTGTTGATTATCATACCCTTCCCAAGCAGTCTTAAAGTCAAGTTTTATAACTGTTGCATTTTCTTTTTAGCCTGGAGAGAATGAAACTAAGGTCAATTTAGAAGAACTGAAAACCTCAGTGCTCTACAGTGGGCCAGTTGATCCTGCAGAGTGGGTTGGACTGAGAAAGTCTAATCCCCTTCTTGTGTACTTAAGGGTAACTTCTTTGTTATCTGTATTCAGATATTTTCTTATTTGTGATGAAAGTAGCATTGCCTTTGAAATAAACAACCTGTCACACACAAAAAAATGTAATGCAAACCATTGATAATAGGGAATTACAGAGGGAAAGAGGCAGCAGAAAACCACATCTGTCACACCGAACATTTCCAGAGGGGGTTCAATACCGATTAAGTTATTCTTTCATATAGAATTATCACTTTCGGACTCTACCATCTGTCAAAAGCTCTTTAAGAAATATGATATTTAAGAACTCTAAGTAATTAAGAGATACATGGCTTTCAGGTACCAAAGGACTGAAGGATCTAATTGGAGTAATTACCCTGAATAACAGTGTGTTCTATAAGTTAATTTTTCTAAGTGCTTATTCCTTACCCACAGTTTACAACATATAGTGAGTTTAGAGACTCATTTATTCAAACACTAGTAAATGGATGACTTTTGTTTTTAGTCTTGGTTTTGGTTGATGCCTATGAGCAATGTTTTATTATTCCTGTCTTGATTAAAAAAATTACTCACAGTGAAAATGTTCCAGGTCCTGGGGAAAACCATATCTCTTATTAATTTGAAGCATCTCCAACATTCTGTATACACAGTTCAAGGTTGTCAGAAAATATAAAAATCCCAGTGGCAACTGTTTCAGGAGATTCTTGTCCCAAATATTTCTCAGAGAACAGAGATCTAGACATTGCCAGTTCTGCTTCAGTTATGACTTCCTTGAGGGACTTTCTCTAAACTGGTCTTTTTAACCAGCTTTTGGAGTTAGTTAGTACCTCTCTTCTATTAAGCATAGGGCAGATCTCCTTCATGAGATAAATAAAAAATCAATTCATAGCCACCCTTGACTGCATCCTAGTGTATCTGGCTTTGGGACAGAAGGAGCTGGGCCTGAGAGAGGACTGAGAGTTCATGGGAAAGAACGCCCAGGTTAAATTTGCTCTACCCAACATTCTTGTTTTGGAAAGTTAGTGCTTGACAGCTAAACCTCTGCAGATGACTTTTTTTTGTATCTTCTATCCATTTCAAAACAAAACATGATACCTTAAGAGGAGCTATGAAATATGAGTAGGCCCATAGATAGATCAATGCCTTTTTCCTTCCCTTCACTTCCACAACTAGTTTTTATTATAGTATTTTTTAATTAATGTCTTTATACGTATCTTCTGGATGTCTGTATGATTCATTAAAATCCAAGAATTGGTGTGAACCTCAATTTGTTTCAAACATAGTAGCTAGGTTCCAGTGCATTCAGGACTGCAGAAGTCCTCAGTGACAACATCGAGTATTAATGGATTTATACTTATCGGAAAATTTTATAGCTTCTTGTGGTTTTGGCTTTTATTTAATATTCTTCTGATTGTGTCTCCCATAGAATAACTTACTGATGCTGGCTATTCTGGCTTTTGAAGTTACAATCTACCGTCACCAAGAATATTACAGATGTCGAAATAACCTCACTGCACCTGTGACTAAAACCATTTTCCATGATATTACAAGAGCACATCTGGATGATGGACTTGTAAACTGTGTCAAGTATTTCATAAACTACTTCTTCTACAAGTTTGGTTTGGAGGTAAATATGTATTACTTTTCTTTAGATTATAATTCCAAACCTTTTAAATGTGTTATTTTTGAATAGTAGCTTGAGCTGTGTTTGACATCTAGAGGCTTACTAGTCATCATTCATGTTAGTCATCTCTGTTCCCTTATCTTGTCTGTTTGTTCATGTGCGCATGAAATATACTTTCAAAAAACCTTTCCACAAATAGCGATTTTTCACAATTTCCTATGCCTATCTGAAGGAGGCAACTCCCAGAGTAATGCATTCTAAGTTTAATCATAATGATGCTCTTGACCTGCCTGTTAAACACTACCGCCACTTTGATTAATGGAGTACACTGTTCACAGCAATCTGAGGATTAAGAATGAATGAAAATTTAAAAAGCCCAGCAAGATATTTCCTTTGGGAAATAATTTTAAGATCATTCTAAGCTGGGGAGAGAGAAAACCAAAATAGCATAGTGTGCTGAATAAATGAAGTTTTCACAAAGTTTCAAAACATGTTTCATGGAACTGAGTGAAGGGACTGCTTTCAGTGAAGCCAGAGAACAGAAATGCTGGAATGCAGAGCCTTTAGAATAATGGAGAACTGAAGCTGTCTTGCAGGAATTGATTGGATTTATCTATCACTGATAGAGTCTGTATGGCCTAAATGCCTTGTCCATTTCCTACATGAGGATACATTTCAGTTGTCACCAATCTTAATAGTTCCTCTCCTTTCCCACATCAGTACATCCTATCAAAATGTGTGGCCGTGTAATACGTTCTTTGCTTAGCAACAATTAAACACTTCATATACCAGCTATTGTGACAAGACTCTTTCCTTCCTGTATCTTTAGATATCACATAATGGAAACCTGCTCTAGACAGAAGAGTATCAAAAATTTGGGTGTTTGGGTGGAGTGGTGGAAGTTGCTGTTGGAGCATGTTAGTTTGCACAGGGTTCCTGCAGTCAGACACAGCCACGTCCAAGTATTCTATCAGGATCCACAATAATTTATTGCTGCTGTATTGATTAGCCATGAGGTTGTAAAAGTTGTTTATGTTTCTTTGCTTCATTTCCAGACCTGTTTTCTTCTATCAGTGAATGTAATTGGTCAAAGGATGGATTTTTATGCAATGATTCATGCCTTCTGGCTGATTGCTGTATTGTATCGACGTAGGAGAAAAGCTATTGCAGAGATCTGGCCAAAATATTGCTGTTTTCTAGCATGCATCATTACATTCCAGTATTTCCTTTGCATTGGCATCCCACCTGCTCCTTGTAAAGGTAAGGACACCCTTTATGTAAAATTATTGCTACTTGCTTTTATAGAAAAATGCTGGAAAATTGGTAAGTATTCTGAAGAAAAGAGTAAGTAATTAGTTATGAAGTGCTGACTGGATTTTTGCATGCTTCTGCCACACAGACTATCCATGGAGAAGTGGCAATGCCAACTTCAACTCCAACATCATAAAGTGGTTATACTTTCCAGACTTTATTGTGAGACCAAACCCTGTCTTCCTTGTGTGTAAGTATTTTAGCATATAGTTATGAAGTGTTTATATGTCCTTTGCTTAAATCATCTGTACAATGGAATTTGAAGCCAGCCTTTTATTTTCACTTCAGTAGCAAGATGACAGATATTTTGGGTGATTGAATACTAAGCATGGCTTTTAATGTAGTAGAAAAATTCACAGAATTAGTAACTTTTGAATCTGCTTTTCTGTATCTATTTTTTAGTAATTTGATATCAAAATGTATGAATATTTCCCCTTTTCTCATTTATTTCTCCATAGAAGTCATAGACAATAGCAGGTAAAAAAACCTAAAAACTTTAATAAATTTCAACTCAAAGTCAAATGTGTTGAAAACCACTCAGTATTGGAGGTTCAAAGTGCAGGAAAACAGTCTGGTAACTACATTATAATATATCACAACTCTCCTTACACCTATGTTGATGATCAAATTTTTCCTTGCAATCACTACTTTCTCCTAGATGACTTCATGCTGCTTCTGTGTGCATCCTTGCAAAGGCAGACATTTGAGGATGAAAATAAAGCTGCAGTACGAATCATGGCTGGAGACAATGTGGAAATTTGCATGAACCTTGATGCTGCATCTTTTAGCCAGCATAATCCTGTTCCTGACTTCATCCACTGCCGGTAAAAACTGAATCTTTAACACTTGGAAAATTCCTCACTTCCTTTTCATAAAGTTCACTAGGGTAAAAGTCATTCTCACAGCTTACAATTTTACTTGGAATTTGTATTCATGTGTGTTCCCATCTAAAATATGGCTGCATGAGAGAGCCAATAGTTAATTTCTGCATAATCAGCATCTGTTTTAGAACAGGGTGAAAGCAAACATGTTTTCCTAAAACTGATGATAGTTTTAAGTGCTCTCCAGAGAAGTTCAGTGATAAATTTGCCTGAAAGTCTGCATTCACCGAATCATAGACTTATTTAGGTTGGAAAAGACCCTCAAGATCATTATGTCCCACTGCGGTCTTAGACAACAAACACATTGCAAAATGTTCACCTTTCGGTCACAAGTTCCTGAATGCTATCTGTGGACATGTGGATTTTGAAAATTTGAGAAAAACAGGTAATTTGGCTGTTAGATTAATCTAACCCTCTATATTTCCAAGTCCAGAAAGTATCTTGGTACTCAAATTTGAACTTCCCTCTGTGAATGCCAGGTGGGGCAATAGTTATGGTGGACATAAGTGCTCTGGTGATTTCCCTCCAAGCACAGACATGTGAACAAGAATCTGTTGTAGTCTGCAGTTTCCCATGTATGTGTTTAATCCCAAAAAGTCATCAGTTGTGTCCTGCCAAGTTGTTGTCTAAGTACAATCAAATAATACTCTAAGAGACTGTACTTTGTGCTGCTTCATCTAGAAATAAGAACCTTAGAAGTGTCTTGGAATGGCAGCTGACATGTCTTCCTATTGCTGAGCATTTCATAAAAGGTTGTTTAAGAAGGTGAATAATACATAAAGGGGCAGAGCTTCAGGCAGTCTGTTCTGAACAGCTTTCAAACAATGGAACTGTCCCATTGTGTGATCATTTCAGCAAACACATATTAGCTCTTCTAAATTGTGCTGGACATGCTCTTAATCAAAGTTGTCTGTGAAGGTTTGTGCATTATCACAGAAGTAAATGGGAAGTGTAAGATTTCCTAGCTGTGATGTTCTGTCAGACTTGATCTGTGAATGGATGTTACCAACAGATGTCTGAGTATGACAGAAATAGAAAAATGTCTAGAACTAATGTCCATAAAAATCTTTTTGATGACAGACTTATTTCTTTTACCAGACAAGTGGTATCACTAGAAGTCCTTCTCAAGATCTTTAGGATGATCCTGCTATTTCTGTTACAATTGGTTGCCAAACCTATCTTGAAACAGCTTTGAAGAGGAGACTTTTGAAACATTCTATTGACTCATTTGTCCAGAGATTTATAGTTGCTACCGAGCAAAGGTTGAACTGTTCTCCCCCTTGAGAATTTCCAGTCTACAAGTGAACCCAGTGTTTTAGATTCAGTAACATAAGCAGGAAGGGAGAAGTAGTAATCTTTCTTCAAAATGCTCCATCAAGTGAGAATGCTTTCTAAAAATTACCTAACAATTAGGGCTTGGTTGAGAAGAAAAGTAGTGGAGATTGCCTGAGTTTTTCTCTGAAGTTGTGTCCATCTTAGCCAAGACTGATGTTGGGCGCACTGATGTGTTTAGTCCCTGGTAAAGTTCATCACTGGTTTCTGGCAGAAAGATTGAATTTTCCTCCCTTAGTCCAGAAAAAAAGTAATTCTGAAAAGATCTCATTAATTATGAGAATATGTTTTAAAGCTGTCTTCAGAAGAGGGAAAAAGCAAGAAAATGCCTGCTTTTTAAACAGCCTCTTTTGGGATCTTTTCAATGTTCTCTGGAATCTGATAGATAATTCTGGGCATATGTATAAGATATTTCCAAATGGACAAACGTGAAACTTTGGAACACAGAGGATATTAGAAGATTTTGGGTGGTAATTGCAGTCAGGTTTTTAAAAAGCAATACAAAGTTCAAGCTGAACTGGCCTGCTGCCCTTCCACCAATCCTTTGGGTTAATTTCTGTGTTTTGGCTCATGTGCATGGTAGGCATCAGCTTGAAGCCATTGGTGGCAGCACCCCCTCTCAGATACACTGCTGGGTGTGTGCTGACCAAGGAGAGCTGTGGAGAGGTGATTAACAGTATGCAACCATTTAATTGGGAGTTTGCTGCATGTATTAAGCAATAAGTAATATTACTGACTGAGAGTACAAAGAGCCCCAGAAAATCAAAGAACCCATTAGTGGAGGTGAGGTGAACAAATAAACTGCGATCGCTTTGTATTTGTTCCGCCTAAATGCCAAAAAAATGTGCAATAGTTTCATGGGACAGCTTTCTGTGGAGTGAATAAGGAGAAGAATGAAAACAAGGCAGAGTAACAAAAAAAGAACAGGGACACTTTTGTTTGAAAAACGAATCATGAATTGCTAGAAAACTCATTAATTAATGCATTCAGGAACAAAGGAAATTCCTGTTTATAGTATCTTTTCTTGTACATATTTGGGCAAGGAATCATGGAGTCATAGACTGATTTGCACTGAAATGGAAGGGAGCTTCCATTTCAAAGGAAGTTTGTCTAATTCCAACCTCCCTAGCAATGGCAGTGACACCTTCCACTATACCAGGCTGCTACAACCTGGCCCGGAACGCTTGCAGGGATAGGGCATCCACAACTCTGAGTGACCTGTTCCAGTGCCTTATTACACTCTGAGTAAATTTCTCTCTACCATCTAATCTAAATCTCTCCTCTCCTAGTTTAAAACCCTTCCCCTTGTCTTATCCCTGCATTCCTGTGTAAAAACTTCTCTCCTTTTTTTAATAGGAGTCCTTTAATTACTAGAAGATTGCAATGAGGTCTCCCCGGAGCTTTCTCTTCTCCAGGCTGAACAACCCCAACTCCCTCAGTCTTTCCCTATAAGAGAGGTGCTCCATCCCTCTGAACATGTTTTTTGACCTCCTCTGGACTCACTCTAACAGGTGCCTGTGTTTTTCAGACTGAGGACCCCAGACCTGCACGCAGTACTCCAGGTGGTATCTCATGAGGGCAAAGTAGAGGAGCAGAATCCCCTCCCTTAACCTCTTTTGAATGAGCCCAGGATGCAGTTGGCTTTCTGGGATGTGAGTGCACATTGTCAGCTCCTGTCCAGCTGTTCATCCGTGAGAACCCCCAAGTCCTTCTCATCAGGGCTGCTGTCAATGAATTCCTCTCCAAGTCTGTGCTCATGTCTGAGATTTCCCTGACTCAGAGGCAGGACCTTGCACTTGGACTTGTTCAGCTTTATGAGGTTCACATGGACCCACTTCTCAAGCTTGTCCGGATCCCCCTGGATGACATCCTGTCCTTCTGTTGTGCCAACTGCACCACTCAGCTTGGTGCCATCTGCAAACTCACTGAGGATGCACTTAATCCCACTGTCTGTGTCACTGATGAAGATATCGAGGAGCACCTGTCCTAGGACAGAGCCCTTAGGGACACCACTTGTCACCTGCCTCCACCTGGCCATAGAGCCATTGTCCCCAGCTCTCTGGCTGCATCCATTCAGCCAATTCTCTGTCCATTGAACAGCCCAATGGTCAAATCCATGTCGCTCCAGTCTAAAGAGATAAGGATGCCGTGTAGGACCATCTTGAAGGTTTTACAAAAGTCCAAGTAGATGCCATTTCTCTATATGTTGGCCTTGTTGGGTGTTGCAGTCATTCCATCATAAAAAGCCACCAGAGTGGGCAGGCACAATTTTCCTTTAGTGAAGCCGTGCTAGGATCACCTTCTTGTTTGGCATATGCCCTAAAATTGCTTCCATAAAGACCTGCTCCATGATCTTCCCAAGCACAGGGGGAAGGCTCACTCATCTGTAGTTTTACAGGTTTTCCTTCCACCTCCTTTTAAGCTATAACTTCTCTTTTTTGCTTGTTTGTTTTTTTGTAGTGTTAGCTGCATGAATGTATAACGGGAACATGTAGGATGGTGTCTCTAGGTATAAACAGACCTTCCTTTAGTATGAACTGCATAATAGGTCTTGTGTTCTTTAAGGTATCTTACCTTTCTTGGAGCTCTTAAGTGTCTCTTTCAATGTTTTCACCACAATATAGATTATCCCAGGCTTTAGATTATGGTATTTTTTGAGAGGTTACACTGCACGTATGCAATTCTAAATGCCTAATTTGCTTCAAAGAAGCACCAGAGAATAGCTGACAGTACCTTAAGGTGACTGAATATTTTATTAGGAGTTATAAATCTTTAAAAGAAGGACTCTCAAGTTCTGGGTAATCCACTGAAGATCTACCTCAGAAGAAAATGTATGTATCTGGCCTCCACCCAAAACAATTTGGAACTGCAAGGACTTTGTCTAAAAATGTTTCTTGCGCTTTTCAAGAGAAGTTTCAGAATGGTCTAAATATTTAGTAACATGGACAAGAACTTGGTTTAAACCTTATCCAAGCAAGCGAAATTAATAATGGCATTTCTCCAGAAGTCAGTCAAAAAGAGCCAAACGGTAAGAGAGGACCACCTGGTTACAAATAAATTTTGAAGCAGAAGAAACAAATTTTTTAAAAAGTTGTGCTTGGTATTCTTGTGTTTTCTGAGAAGCCTGATGTGTATTTACTGCTATGTAAATGAATGGCAGCTGCAGACCAAAGTACCCTTTCTGAAGTGTCACTTCACGTGAGAAGATACTACTTGGTCACTGTTCTAGTAGACATGGATAAAAAAGCTTTTAACTGCAACATAAACAGTGGCAGAAGAGGAACATATTTCCAAAATGCTTCATTTTCTTCTCTCTGGAGAAATACTTGAGTTCAACAATGATAAATACAGTCTAAGTAAGAGATTTCCTGAAGTTTTCTTGTCTTTCCACCCCCAGATTTCTCAGGGGATACGTGCTTGACCCCAAAGGAGTGCACATCCAAAGGACTTTGAAACAGAAATAAGAACAAAGAATAGAAATAGGAGCTTTTAGAATGACACAGGATTTAAAGCAACCTCACTGAGGATAATCCTTTCCCACAGTCTCTAATGCTGGAAAATTCTCGTTTCAGTTCCCAAGAAGTTTTCAGACATTCTCTTAGACATTGTCAGAGGGAAAAAGGTTGGGATTGTAATTAGTTTTTTTCCATGTAGAAGCAGAAAGAGTCATTGAACTGTCTCATTTAATACCTGTACTCTGGGAACAATCAGGAAGGGGAAAAGTTTGAAAGGCAGCTGTAATGCCAGTCTTGGAACTGTGTTCCAACTCAGGTTAGTGAGATAGGACCTGCAAATGAATAGTAAAGGCTTTCTCTCATATATATTAGTTAAAGCAGATGAATATTCTGTTGCTAAAAAAAATGAGCCTCAAAAAATAACACAGTTGTGAATTTGAGTGTTTTTAAGGTAGATACAAGCATGAAGGAAGCACTTCACTGGTAAGAAAGTAATTGTAAAAGAATATCAGTTCCTTGAGAGAGTTTAACAAAAATAGTAGGAACTAGGACCTATGGGATCCACGACACCAGATTTGAAGTAGTCCATTGAAATAAGGGAGCTAGTTCTCAGAAGACTGGATGCTGCCACTGGCAGAGGGAAAATCAACAAAACTCCCTTCTGAAAGCTGAAATAGAGCTCCAGGGAAAGGGTTTGAGGATAGAAGCTGGGTTGGGAACATCAGCAATGTTGAGATTAGAAACAAGCTCTGATGCAGGGTCACATAGGCTGTAAGGAACAGGAGATATGGCAGAAAGAAAGAAGAAATTTGGGAGTAGGTGGAGCTTAGAGAACACATCTGTACAGGGACAATATGTCATCAGAAGAGGGCTACAGGAGGAGCCTTGGGCTTATATGAAAGTGAGTACTACACTCAAAGCAGGGAGCTGCTAAGGGAAACAGTGGAGCTACGTAACAACTGCTCCTCCAGCATGAAGAAGCCTTGAGCTGCATCTATCACCACAAAAGGCTCTCACCAGTGTGTAAGCAGAAGTGTGTTCTTCTCCTAAATTTCAAAGCGCTGGCTGAGGACAAATACCTTTCCTGAAAGGAGTTATCAGCTGCAGCATCAGCACCTCTTGGTGCCTGCAGGCAAAGGTTCTGACACTTTTATGTTTGGTCATAGCCAAACACATTGTGTAGCATGCCAGGAAAACAACTACACCTACAGCAGTCTCTCTGCAACAGGCTGGATTGTATTACAGTTAAAAATTCATTCCTGTGGAAATAAAATATTGAAACAATCATGGTAAAACAAAAAAAAACTTCCGAAAAGAGAAGCAGATAATTTGATATAGAGAGCCATCTGGGGTTAAAATATCTTTGATGGATGTGTGGAATGAACTTCAGACTTTTTCTTCCTTGGTTTTGAGCAAATTGATACGGTAATTTTTTCCAAAATGTTATCCAGAGTATTAGTGGGTTCTACTAAAGACATGGTTGGAAAATCAGTGGGTTTTATTTCTCATTAATCTTTCAGATTTCTTCTGTGTAATTTCTCATTCAGAGGTTGTCATGCTACCAAAAGCTGTAGCGTGATGCTTTTGGTGCACTGGTGTAGTGACTAATCTTATTTGGATGTGTGACTGTGTTCCTATCCTCCCACTGCACCCTCCCACCTTTCTGCATTCATCACAACAGCACTGAGTTGGTTCGGAGGCTAAAGGGACAGAAAATTATCCCTTCCTTCTGTTCTCCCTCAAAGTGAATAGGCTTTTCAAATTTTCTTCTTGAAATAATTTCAAAGATCCAAAGCCAAAAAAGGGGCTTTAATGCATAGCTGAAGGGGTGACGGGGTGGGACTGTCCCCTTGGGAACCAGCTGTGCACATTTCTAAGGTGTATTGTTAAATACCACATCCTGAGGGTGGCCTTTTGCTCTTCCTGAATAGAGATTTGAAGAACACTTAGGAAATGAGAGTTTGGAAGATGTACATGACATGGAACTAATGATCTGTGTGGTCTGCACTGAAAGCATAAAATCACAGTATATGCTATCCAAGATTAAGCATTTTCTCTTGTCTGTCTAAAAGCTTTTAAACAGAGGGTAAGCACCTCAGCTGTCCTGATGGATTTGTGTAGGGTCTTATAAACTGCTAGGGTGTCTTTGTCCTTCAGCCTCCCACTGGTGCATTATGATCCCAGAGCAAGGAATCAAAACTCCAAGCTTCCTAATGTTCTGTGCTTTGAGGCAGAATTTAAAGATTTAGCTATGAGAACGTGTCAAATTATTTGAGAGGTAATATGTAGAGAACTCCCCACCAACACGTGTTTTTGTTCCTGCTCTTACAGCACTTGACCTATCTAAATCAATATAAACAATGAAAATTAGGGTCATGCATGACTCCATACTGTAATGGACAATATTTTGCATATTGTAACTGAAAGAAACATGATTTCATGAAAATTTTTATCTACCTGAAACAACTTGAGTGGTTTTCTCCGTGTGTTCAATGTGGCATTCTTCATGGAATAGCAGTGAAGTGCCTTGGATGGTTGGTGGTCTTCATCGTTTAGGTGTGCCTTGGCTGACTTGTTCAAACACCATTTTGTGAGATGTCCACTCCAAGATGAATTCTTGGGAGCATTTTAATTGTTGGACTTGCTTGTAACTGCACAGTTATAAAAATCAGAATGCTTTCCATCTTTAAGAATTACATCATTTGTCACTTGACAGAGTTGTAGTGCCTCCTCTTTTCTAAGAATTTTCCCATTATACCCAGTTTTTTTTGTTTGGTTTAGAGGTGCCTAGGTCTATTATGTTCAATGTCTGTTTTACATATAAGAAGAACAGGTGTATTTAATATTTTAGATGACTGCTAAAACATAGCAAATGGCTGCCATTATAGTGAAAAAACAGCTTGATTATTGTCTTCCTTTTCGTATTCTCTCTAATTTCCAGAAGTTTTAATCTAAGAGTGATAGCTGCTGCTGATTATGACACAAGCAAACGCCACATGTTTATGTTGGGAAGTTTGGATTGGGATTGTCCCAGTTGTCTCTAAGAGTCAGAGTTCATTTTTATTGAAGAGTGTTAAGACATTGCTGTTGTTTTGATCAATTTGTTTCTATTTCGGGCTTCTCTCAAAAGATGCTGATGCATTTTGTTGGTAGCAAAGGAAAAGCTTTTTGAAATAGAGCAGTGTCAGAAAAGTGATCTCTTCCTAGTCATCCCACATACCAATAGTTATTATTAAAGTAATATCAAACAGAATATTATTTTCTGGAGAAACAATGAGAGCACCACTTCTAGTCCACGTCAAGTTAATGATGACCTCTTCAACTGATGTCATCTTTATTTTCCCAGCGTGTATTGAATCTTCGTTAATTTTTTATCACCCAGAACCCAGTAATGTCTCCAAAGTCATGATAATTTTGGATTTCACAGATCACAAATTTCTTAAATATGTGCGGGAAATAAACATAACGGAGCTTTCTTGTTACCTTTCATTAAATGCCTCTCTGATGAAATGTGTAATACAGGCCTATAAATGTAAGACTATAAATACATACTCCTAGAAAGTTCTGAGCCTGAGAACATCAAGCAGCAGGGGCCTTTTTATGTGGCTTCATACAGTGCATTTAGTTCATTTGCTCCTTACATGGTTTGGCTTAGGTATATGTGCACTCCTGTAGCTCTGTCCCCCTGCCTGGTTTCCTGACAAATGTAGTTATGCAGCCTGGGTGAACAGACTCTGAAAACACAGTTAGATTTAGAATCAAAACATTATAAATGGGAGGAAACTAAGAATTAGTTGGTTTTGCAGTGTTTAGCTATATGTAGTATTTGCTATTGCCTTTGGCAGATATTCTTGTTTGAAAGCTCACTAAGTCAATATTAAGTCAAGATTTTAAGGAATCTGAGAACACCAAATTGCTCTCTCTCTCTTTCCCACTGTGGGCCAGGCTGATTTCAGATAGCTCTGTCTCATAGCTTCCTGGAAAAGGTTTCAGTAAATTCTATTAATTTTTGTTCTGTAGAAGCCTTTTGCCTCTCAAAACTTTTGCAGTTGATCTCCATTAGAGGAAGATATTTGGAACAGCTGTCTTTGAAAACTAGTCTTTTGACCAGGCTGAATTCCCTAGAAGTCATCAATAAATATGGAATTGTTTGCAGAGATGTACTGTTGTTGGCTTTTTTAAACAGATTTTCTATACTATTTCTCAGACTTCTTGAAAGATTATCTCAGACAGCCTTTAGATCGCATATATGGCATTGCCAGATAATATCCCTCTACCATGAATTTTGGTGAGAACGGGTTTTCCTCCCTCCCATGACACAAGGCTTGATCCTGCAGCAAGCACAGTGCCCTGACCAGGTGCAGCAAGGTGCTTACACACAGGAAGGAGCTGGAGTGGAATGTACAAGCTGTGCAGACCCGTGCATGAACCAAACCCCCTGGCTGTGGGGGTTTGAGAGCCTGCACAAATACTGAAGTATGAGAATGCCCAGAAGACAGACCTTGGGTACAAATGTCAACCAGTAGTTCAGAAAGATAACATTGCCCTCAGAAAGAAAATGGTAACTTTTTCTCCTTATTTTACTTCTAGGTCCTACTTAGACATGTATAAGGTGATAATATTTAGTTACCTCTTCTGGTTTGTGCTTACCATAATCTTCATCACGGGAACCACAAGGATCAGCATATTCTGTATGGGCTACTTGGTGGCCTGCTTCTATTTCCTCCTCTTTGGCGGAGACCTGTTGCTGAAGCCCATTAGGAGCATTCTGCGTTACTGGGACTGGCTGATTGCCTACAACGTCTTTGTGATCACCATGAAGAACATCCTGTCGGTAGGTAGCTGTTGCCTTCCCTCTGGCCTCAGCACTTCACTGGAAGCATATGCAGTGCCTTGAGTGGTCATTAAAGATCCTTTTTCGGGACCACAGCCTTCTGCAAGCATAAAGCAGTCTCCATTTCAGTTCAGCATTGCTAGGGAATGGCAGTGAGTATCCATCACAGGAAAATGGGCACTCGTGTATGTGCTCAGTTAGGCTCTGTGAAAGCTCACAGAACTTTCAAGTTACTTTCAAAGGGTTTCTTTGCCTAATGAAGTCTCTCCTTAGAAGTCTCATGAAAATCTCAGTGGAGTGAAAAATGAGTTAGAAGCACAAAATTAGTTATACTGTTGATAGGTAGTGCACATTTAATTAGACAATTTATTTAAATAAAGAATTTTCAAACCTAGTACAAGATGCAGTCGTGTGATGTAATGTAATTTGTGAAATTTACTACAAAGTTGCAAAGTCCATTCCTGTTTCCTTTAGAACTAGTGTGAAATCCAGGTGGAAACAGATGTATTTGATAATTAAATGTCAAATTCTTTTGCAAAATATTAAACAGTTTCTTGCATTAATTAACTCTTTTATATCTATTCTTGAAGTGGCACTGGCAGGTGATTAAGACAAGCCAGTAATTTCAATCTTCTTGAAAGATAAATTTAGGTTTATTCCTGGCAATTGCTTTTTAGCTTTGAACATTATTAGTGCTGGACTGCAAAGAACAGACATTTTTCTTTTTACATTTATTTAAGTCACTGTGCTGAAATAAAATTGATTTATGGGTGGTTTGAATTTGCAAATGTTCTAAATGCTTACATATGTGCTTCATTGTATGCTTGGGAATTCAGTGGAGCTACATGTGTCTTAAGTTTGTGCAGGTATGTTTGCAAGATTAAGTCAGTGATTTATAAAAGTTGCTTAGTTGTCACATCACATCATATGCCAGCTCTGTCCTTTTCTGTGCACAAAACCCAAACATACCTCCTACCTCATTAAGAATCAAAACATTAAATTCTGTCTAAGACTAGTTTGTGTATCACTGGTAAAGCCATTCTTTCTTCCAAGCTCTTTTAGTAATAATTTGACTGCCCTTGGCCGTATTATTTCTCATGTAATGTAAAAATATGCAATTTTTATCTTTATTTCTGCTATGTCTTGTTATATGAAACTGTCCTTTTACTTTGCAGATAGGAGCATGTGGCTACATTGAATCATTAATTGAGAATAGTTGCTGGGTGATTCAGGCATTTAGCCTGGCTTGTACAGTTAAAGGCTACCATATTCGTAAGTATGGCTTATTTTTCTCCATCATTTTCTATAAAGAAAGAATCACCTTAAAATCTTCTACCATATTTAAGTTGTGCCTTCCCTTGACATATTACCTTTTGGGAATTCTTGGTCCTATATTGATTAGCAACACAAAATATTGAAAATACTTCACAGAAAGAAGGGAGACACATAAACAGAGAAAATACCACCATCCACCCACAAGGCAGCATTTGCTGTAAATGAACAACTCACTGCTATTGGCACTTAAAACATTTTCCCATATATGCAGGTGATGTGATACTCTGGTTTACTGCACAGCTTGAGTTAAAAGGTCAGCTCACCATCACTGCATGGACAGGGCACCTTTTCCCAGCTGTCCTCCCCGTGTGCAGTGTGGGCTCCCACTCCTCCCTGTGTACCAGGGTTCTGTGGCTCAGAGGGTAAACCAGTTCAGCTCACTGAAATGGCACGAAAGTGGTCATTTTTCTGCATGCATAGTGAGTTTAGGCAATTTTTTTTTATGTGATCATTCTCATCTGATGATAAAAGGAATGGTGTGAATAATGTCTGTGAATGGAGGTAAGAGAAGGGATGAATGAACCATGGAGAGCAAAACTCTTCACATCTCAGCAAGCTATTAATTTGTCTCCACTTTGTCCTGACACCCTGGATTAAGAGTTGGAAAACACCTGCAGTTCTTTTAGTGGTTTTTGCATTTGTTTTTTTTATCATCTTAGTGAGTCTGCAGCAAAATTCTGAATTTCATTCATCATGATTGATCCTAATAGGTAAGTGTGGAATAGGGGAATAGAAAGTAGATATGAAGAAGCAAATTCACAGGATGAAAGGGGCCCAAGAATTCTTGTGTTGTCCAAAGCGTTTTGGGCAGCAACAGAAACTTACACACAGGTTTGCAACCCGCCCAGCGTTTGGGCACAGCAGGCTTTGAAGCTCTTGGAGTTTGACCTTCCAGAGCTGTTAGATTGGCTTGCTTGCTTGAAGAGCCAGCTTCGAGCCACAGCCTGTCCCTTGAGTCCTTCTACTGCCTTCTACAGGGCGCACATAGGCCTTGTAGTTTATAGTCCAGCTCCACAAAACCCAGTTTTAATTTTTTAATACCCCCAAGAGAACTGTCTTACAGAGAATAAAGAGAGGAAGAAATAACCCCAGCCAAAATCTAGAGGCAGGAGGAATGGGATTTCCTCTCTGCCTGTCTCCTCCTACCCCAAAGGAAGCAGTTTTGTGGTTTCAAATATTTTTTCTCATATGCAATAGAAAGGAACATTGAACTGAGTTGTGGAGAGGAAAAATAAAAATATTAGATGGTGGCAGTCAAAAAGTCATTTTGACAAAAATAAAACACTTCTCTCTCCTGTTGATAGTGTTCTTAATTAAAACATGAGAGAAAAAGTCACTTTGAAAAGAAGAAAAAATTGAAATATGCCATTTTAGGAAATACTGAAATAAAATAATTCAGTGTAACAAAAAAATATGCCTTTCCATTATTTGTTTTCAAGTACCTACTAAAGTAGGGTTAATTTATATGCAAACAGCTCACTTCTGATGAATTCTTACTTGTCATGGGACATCACATTGTTGGAAGCTTTTTGCTTTGTTGCAAAAGAAATTATGGTATACATAAAATGGATATGCATGACAATTTTCTTTAGAAAAATCTAAAATAATTTAAATAATTTTAAAGGCTAGGATTATTTAATTGATTAAACATTATGAAAGCATTCTTAACACTGATGGTGTCTTTTTCCAGCAACGGGCAACGTAGATTGTAAACTGCCCAGTGGAGAAGCAGGAATCATTTGGGACAGTATATGTTTTGCTTTCCTGTTGCTGCAAAGAAGAGTCTTCATGAGTTACTATTTCCTTCATGTGGTTGCAGATATAAAGGCTTCTCAGATATTAGCATCAAGGTAACAGAAAGTTTAAAAGAAATTAAATTAAAAAGCTCAAAGCTCTCGTGGTGGCAGTACTTACTGTTTATGATAGGTAGTACCAAAACAGTCCTTTAACATTGATTTAAACAATGCATGGTAAATTCATTATTGCAAACCAAACTTTGACACAAGAAAACAAATTAATTGAGAATCTAATAGAAATTAAACCATTCTTTCTACCAAATACCATCTGCTGCTCCTATTAAAAGCTCTGAAAGCGTATGGCAGCATTCTCTCAAAACTGATATGCATGAGAGAGAATGCCAGAGTTTCTAAGACTTGGAAAGAAAATATTCTGCTGCCAAAGCCTGTTTGAGACAATTGTCCTTAGAAATCCCATCTCAAGAAATGTCGCAGGAGGAGGAAGATGGGAAAGTTCTTACTTCTGGCTTGGGAAGAAAAGGGAACGCTTTTGGGAAGTGTCACATCACTGAACACTGACTAGGTTTGGCAAGGAAGCGTTAACCTCGTTGGGCCTGTTACACCACAAGCATTCACTCATAACCATCACCAGCACAAATATTCTTCTGTTTTATAATATGAAGGCAGATGAGGAATAAAATACTGTTTTTAATTTCCATAAAGTTTCTAAGAAATTACTTTTGTTAATATTGGATTAAATGTATTGCTGCTTTTTTTTTCCCTCAAAAGACATATGGACAACGATTTCTGAATGTGTTTCAGGGCAAAATGTGGCATGTATGTAATGAAAAGGAGTAGTTTTTCTCTTCCTCTTCCATTAATCATTTTAAGAAGGGGCATGTTTAGTTCCCACTAATAAACAAAATTCTGTACGGTAAAGAGGGCTACCAAAAGACCTACACCTCCACCCCACATTGCATTAAGCTTTTGTTCTGGGGTGAATTTCAGTGCTGATGCCCAATTATGCTGGATGTGGCCTTTTTGTACCTGTTTTGGTGTGCTGGGTTCACTGTGAAGACAGCATAAAGCGAAATCATGAATATCAAAATACACATAGGGAAATATGCCTCCAGAATGAAAGAGTGGACTTTTAAAATTATAGCTTTTCTTACTGAATTCCTGACAAAAGAAAGGCTTTAGATCTAGGCTACTTCTTTGTGAGAGACTTTAAGACTCTTTTTAAGAGCCTTCAAGAGTGTGAATTAGGAAAAATGGCCATAACAGTCAAATCAATGAACTGATTACATTTCTAATGTAATGGGGTGAAAAGCCATATTCTTTTAGCACACCAGAAATTTGCTCAAGGGTTTGTATTGTCAGATTGAAAACACCCTAGTTTTCAGAGGATAAAAGGGAAGCTGAATCTGTGCTCACCGTGGCCTTGGATAAAGCTAGACCTTGCTCACAACTTCCATAAGGATTGAGACAGGGGATTGAGGTGATTATAATGCTGAAATGACTGTAAAGAAATCCTTCCTCAGCTTTGAACCTGCTTGTGTTCTGTGTTTTGAGGACTGGGAACTGAATTTCTTGAGCAGCTGCTAGAGGAACATACAGCCTGAGTAGGGTTCACAACATTCGGCCCCAGATCTTGAAATGATTGTCTGTAAAGATGTTACAATTTTAGAGCAATTGATTGTTTCTTTCAGGCCCTGGATTAGTTATATTTCATTCAGCTGTACGCATGTATAGAGGGAACATAGAGTTCTCTGTGATTAGTTGCCATAAAGAAAACTTAGAAACATTTAACTTGTCCTCTTCTTTCTCTTTTCCTCTGCCCCATTTCTGATGTAGGGGTGCTGAGCTTTTTCAGGCTACAATTGTCAAGGCTGTAAAGGCAAGAATTGAAGAGGAAAAAAAATCAATGGATCAACTGAAAAGACAGTATGTATTTAATGCATATATAAATATATATATATGCATCTGTATGCATATACATATGTATGTATGTACATATTTAACTGATTACTGTTATTTATCTAGCATTTTTTTGATAGAAACACTGGCTTCTGGTATTCATCCACCACTTTCTTTTAAAGAAATGTCTTATACCATTATTAGAATTTTAGTCTGTGTATCTGTTACCTGTATTCCTGGAAAAAAATTGTTGCATGACTGCTCTTTCTGTTTTATTTGTGGTTTCTTCTTTAGTGTTTAAGTGCACTATATATGTTTACCGTCGCTGAAAATATTTGCATTCAGTTTAAGTGGCCTGGAGATCCCTTCTCTTTATACAGCCCATAAGTCACTTTGGTTTCTCTTGCATGCAGCCAACGTGCTTCTTTGGTAACTGCAGACAGCTTTCAAAGCTCCTCCAACATGATGCAAGGAAAGCCCTAACTGCTTCCTAACCAAGTGTCAAAGCCCACTCGTGACAGCTTCTTCCACCCTGCATAACGGAAGAATCATCAGAAGATTGCAGGGACTATATTTTCTACCTCTATAGAATCATGGAATTGTTTGAGTTGGAAGGGAAAATCTAAAGGTCACCTAGTTCATCACCCCTGTAATCAGCAGGAACATCTTCAAAGAGATCAGTTTCCTCTGAGCCCCATCCAGCATGACCTTGAATATGTCTGGGGATGGAGCATTCGCCACCTCTCTGGGAAATCTGCTCCGGGTTTTACCACCCCCATTGTAAAAGCTTTTTCCTTATAGCCAATCTAAAGTAATCCTGCTTCAGTTTAAAACCACTACCCCGTCCTCCCAACAGACCTTGCAAAGAAGTTTCACCCCATCTTTCCTATAAGCTCTCTCCAAGTACTGAAAGGCCCCAATGAGATCTCTCCAGAGCCTTTTCTTCAGGCTGAACAACCCTAATTGTCTCAACCTTTCCGTATAGGAGAGGTACTCTGTCCTCTAATCACCTTTCTGACCCTCCTCTGGTCTCTCTCCAGTAGTTCCACGTCTGTCCTGTGCTGGGCACCCCAGAGCTGGATGCAGCACTGTGGGTGGGGTCTCATGAGAGCAGAGGGGCAGAATCTCCTCCCTCCCCCTCCTGCCTACGCTGGTTTGGATGCAGCCTGGGACACAGCTGGGTTCCTGGGCTGGGAGTGCCCATTGAGGCTCATGTCCAGCCTCTCATCCATCAGCACCCCCAGGTCATCCTCATCAGGGCTGCTCTCAATCAGTTCATCCCCCAGCCTGTGCTGATACCAGGGGCTGCCCTGATCCAGGTGCAGCCCCTTGAATTTGATCTTACTCAACTTCATGAGGTTCCTGTACACCAACTTCTTGAGCTTGTCCAGATCCCTCTGAAACACAGCCCATCTTTCAGCTGTGCCAACGGCACCACACAGCTGGGTGTCATCTGCAAACTTGCTGAAGGTACACTTGATCCCACTTCATCCCCAGACATTAAAAATAGCACTGGTCCCCCAAGGGACACCACTTGTCGCTAGTGTCCATTGAGACAAATAACCTTAAAGGGTGAAGATGTAGTACAAACAGTGCAGGAACAACCAAATCCCTGGGTCAGAGTGGAAAGTTTCAGGAAAAGCATTGCATTAGGTACAAGTCCTTTTTTTCTCAGTGCTTCATTTGGTGTGTTGTAACTCCTGACAATGATTTCTTTCAGTTTTAAATGATAAGATAGTTGGGTGGGAGTAGGTAAAGCAGTCGTGATAGCAGGAAACCCAGCTCTCACTGGCCACAGAGTGAACATCTATGCTTGGTCCTTCCAGCCAGCCCCTTCAGAGCAATGGAACGCTTTCTGTTTAAGGGCCGGACTAATGACAGTGTGGAACATTTCCCTTAGAAGTGTTTCAGAGTATGCGGGTGTGGGTGTGTGTATGTGGGTGGGTGTGTATGAATGTGTTTAACACTTGTTTTCCAGGGTGGGTGAAGGCGTAAATCTAATAAGATTCTTTCTTTTGCTAGAATGGATCGCATCAAAGCCAGGCAGCAAAAATACAAGAAGGGTAAAGAGAGGATGCTAAGCATGAACCAGGAATCCTCAGAGGGGCCAGAGATTCGGAAGGTTTCTGAAGAAGATGATGAAGGTACCATTAGCTACTCCTGTGCCATATTTGCAGTTGAGTGCTAAGGATCTGATAGACCTGTTAGTTGGAAAAGTGATAATTTGTTCTTGAAAACTGTCAGCGTGTAACAGCATCGTTAGCTGAGTATCAGTTTCAGGCTGGATTTGGCCAAAAAAAGTCTGTGCTATGTACTGTGACTAGGTTTAGAGGAAATGGTTTGCTTTGAGGATACTTTTGGTTAACTTCAGGCTGTTGGCAAAGAGCTGAAAAGAGTCAGAGGTTTGTTTTGATAAAAGTCATTATCTATAAACCACAGTTTTACAAATAGCTAGCACCAACATTTTTCCAGCAGTGTGTTCTGGATGCTGTTCTGGGTTTTTTTCAGTCACTGAAATGTTTGTGTGCTTTTAAGTGTTATTTAAAATTAAGGGAACAGATAAAATCATACTTATCCAGTGACACATTTTCAGCACTGACCTGGGATCAGCACTTTTAAAAAATTTTGGAGCCTGAAAAGTAAGGGGATTTGAGAGGAGGAAATTTTTTTTCTCTTTACAGTCAACTGTGACAGTATGCATTAAAACACAAAACCCAACTCTTTAGCTGTTTTAGAATGGAATGCTGGTTTTACTACTGCATAAACCAGAGTATTTCTGCTTAGTGGTCATGGTTTTGAATTATTTCAATGTTAAATGTGCTCAGTAGACCTGACATCTGATGTGCTCAGGAAATTTTAGGTCTTTTGAGAGAAATTAAAAATTATTAATCAGTGTAAGAAATATGTTTCTCATTTTGTAAAATTAATATTTGAACATATTTTATTTTAGGAGATGCAGACAAAGAGAAAGCCAAGGGCAAAAAAAAGCTGTGGTGGCGGCCTTGGGTTGATCATGCTTCCAGTAGGTTTTCTCAATCCTCTTACAAATACATGGATTTAACCCTTATATCCTTGACCAGAATGAAGGCATTCCCATAGCCTATTTGTTTCATGCCTGATTTTGTGATTGTGACTTGATAGAAGGCTTGGGTTCTTTTTCAAAAAGTGATTTCTACTTTCTAATCTTCAAAGAATTTAATTATATTTTGAACTTCTGTGTGTTGGAAATGTAGCTAGCTCATGATACTTTGAGCATTCTTAGAAAAATATCTAATCAGATAAACATGTGCCAAAAAGAATCTGTCTTGACCTCAAAGATTTCAACTCCCTGATACTGCAGAGCTCAATATATTTAACAATGTGAATGTGAAAGTTTGCCAATGCATTCCAAGATTAGTCATAACTCCTTTTTCACATATATCATACATCTTTTTTTATGGTTCATCAGTCATTCTAGTATCAACTGTAGAAACCTGAGTACCATGGTAAGGCAGGAAGACTGCTCCCAGAACTAGGCTCTACAGAGCTCAGCTCCATCTCCCTGATAGATAGCATTTTAATGTGTTGTTGGTATCTGTTGTTTTGCTATTTCCTTTTTTTTTTGTGTTTACCTGAGGGCAAAAATATGTCTTAGCCTTGTGCACAAGAAGTTACTAGCATGTGTCACTCATATAATTGGTGCATTATGATATTTTAATTAATTTGTAGCCCAGTAATATGATAGAGTTCCTTGGTACATTATGGATTAGGTTGAACAGAAAACCCGAGTAGGCTGCAATCTCAAATCAGATATCCTTCAATTGGATGCTTCTTGAATGAAATCAGTCAAGCTCCCGCCCCTGCATTCTCTGGGTGTAAAACTTCTTCCTGATATCCAACCTAAACCCCCAACTCAGCTTCATGCCATTTAAAATATGAATGTCTATATTGTGTTTGGCCATTTAATTTAAGAGCTACCCCAAGTCATAATTTTACCCATCTACATACTGCTTCATTTAGCTATGTGTATTTGTTTATCACTTCAGCAGACATATGTTTGCAGCAGTGTTTACCAGAACATGGTATCTTTATTTCTATCAAGTCACAAGTAAACTGTGCCTCTATTTTTGTTTTTCTAAAGGGCACACTGCCACTTTAGAGAGACCTATCCTTTTCAAAAGCCATATGAAAATAAAATTCTTGTCCTGTAATTACATTAGAACAGCAATGACAAAACAGATAAAAGCTATGATTTGTGAGTTTTCTCTACAGAATTTCAATCTATGGTGATTTTGAAGGAATGGGATATGGTCTCTTGTTTATTCACCACTGGTTTTGTAGTAAGAAGTACTGCACAGAGAGATACTGACTTTGGCTTTTACTTATTTCATCCTCATTGTTTACTGTTCTTAGGTGGCAAGTTGCATTTTGGTGTTTAAATATTGAGCATTCTTGAAATTATTTACTGCAATAATGCAAAACCTTGTGGGAAACATCACAGACCTGACCCTACAACCAGCAGTTGCCTGACGTGTGGCTTGCATCCCCACTCAGTGAAACATGGCACTGAGAGTGGGTGTTCTCAGGCATGCAGACTGGGAATAGACTGATATTCTCCACTGATTCTTTTTGGAACACCACTGTAACTGCAGCATTCTGCAGCATGTTGCTTTTCATCTCAGTAAATAAGTTCTGCATACATTGAAGTCACTCAAGCTTAGAGTTTTTCATTTAGATTTTTATTGTTATTTTTATATCACTTGCTATAATTTTATTGTGCAGGAAGAGACCTCATTTTGTATAGCGTAGCAATTAAAACAGTCATTAGTTTGGGTCTGAGTAGAACAGATAAAAAAAGTCAGTGAGGATTTCCTCATTGACTCTGTCACAGATGTGTGGTTCCTCCTGTGCTTGTGGATTATTTTTGAAGTCCCACAAAGATCAGCAGGAGTTAAGACCACATGCTTAGATTCTCCTGGGTCACTCAGTTGTGTCTGAGGTAGTGCAAAAGATGGTGACTGCAGCTGTTCTGGGGAGCTCTTTCCCTCTGGGCACAAGAAGAGATGAGATTGTGCTTTCTCCTGCGTGGCTCCTCTTCTACCTCCTCCATCTCATCCCACAAAAAAAGCCTGTACCTCCCTTTTCTCAGCGGAAGGAAGCCAAATTATGAAGTGCAAGAGGGGTCTCCCAAGTCCAGTCTGGCCATGAATTTTTACTAGTAAAACTTGGTGTCTTCAGGAAGCCTTGTGGGTGACTGACACACCACTTGCTCCATTTTGATGTGTGCAAGAATGCATTATTGCTATTCAATCATACCTCTCTCTCTTGAGCTGTAAAAGGGATGTAACTGCTACATTGGAGTGTCCCCCAGATACACTTTAACCTAAAAATTTTGTAGGGAGAGCAATGTAGATTTATTTCCTTCCAGATCAGGATTTCCAAGCCTGACTTAGTGCTACTCTGAACCTCTACAGAGCTGCACTGCCATAGAGGTTTTCCCTAATGTCAAACCTTGCTTACCCAGCTGATCTTCTGCATTGACAGTTTCTGTTGCTGACTACAAGATACCACTTTATGAAAGAGAACTGCAGACTGCTGGCTCTTAAAATACTTTCATCTCTTCAATACATTTGAAATGGGCCTTCTTGGATGGCTCAGCACCAAAAAAATTAATTTGTTTAATGCAGGAAATTTCCAAACTTTCTTTTCACCTCAGTGCAACAATTAGAACAGCTGAAGTGGACTTTCTGTCCCTCTGCAGGACATTCGTTGATGCTAAAAATCATAAGTGGGTACATGAGGCACAAAATTCCCTCTGTGAGGGAGTTTTAGATAGCAGTTATGAAACAAAGATCAATTCTAGCAAATTTCACAGCCTTACCTTGAGGTTTGTAAGTAGTTATATGTGGTCATCTGTGTACACAGGATCTGTGTAGAATTCAAGGTATGATTGAATTACAACTATTACTTTTCCAGAGACTAGTAATGATGGATAAATATAATTTTATATAAATACATATTGCTCCATGTATCCAGATTTTGTAAATTTTCATCTAAGTAACTTTTCCTTCAAATATTTCAGCTTAAATATGGCAATCACCAGTTTTCACTGCGGAATGTAATGCTGTGATTTTTTTATTTTTCCCTTGCTCATTACCTTATTTTTATTTCTTTTGTTTTCCCTTGTTTGTTCATGTAGGCCTGTTGCCAACTGAGAAATAAAAAAATTGCTTCTGTTCAAGGATATAAGGCCTAGCTTAATCACTGTATACCTATACTGTATCAAGGTTTCAGAATCTTTCTGAATCCATGGGCAAAAAATTGAAACTCATTTCCAATCACGTTAATAGAATCCAAGTGATTTTTTTAAACAAGCCAAGGTTTTCCATTACCTCATCAAATTAATACCATCCCATTGCCTAGTTTAAAGGATTGCCTCAGTGTTTTAAAGAGAAATTCTGTATTTTTTGTCCAGTGGTACTGTTCATGTAAGTTCATTTACTTACCTGCTGGGCTTCTTTACTCCCTCAAATAATCATAAGTTCCCAATAAATTTAGACTTGTCATTTTTCTCTAAAAATGTAACCTTGAAACTTGATAAACTTCAATCCTTTTCTTTATATTTTCTTCTTATAGGGATCCTTCCCTTAGTTCTTATATAGTTCTTGTTCATGCCCAGTGTTGCAGACTAACATCAAATAAGCGGCCTGAAACCTTTTCACCTCTTGTTTCTTCTCTGTTTTCACCTCTCCTGCTTATGAATTTTTAAATGACTGGCTGCCTGTTCATAGGTCTTGGGGGAGTTAATTGAACTTTTCAGAATAGTAAGAAAATATTTTGTTTCACATAGTGGTCAGAAGTGGAAATTATTATTTGTTTGAGACGGATAGTGAAGAGGAAGAAGAAGAAGAAAAAAAAGAAGAGGAAGAGCCTCGGAAAAAATCTGCATTTCAGGTACTTTATGGTAATTTGCTATCTCGTTGACATCTGGAAAAAATAACGTTTCTCATAACACAGGCACATATGTTAAAGCTGCCAGTTCCTCTAAAGTAGTCCTGCAAAGTATTGGAAATTAAATTTCTTGCCAATTTAAAATGTAAGTTTGTCTTATGCTTTAAGTATTGCCAAATTCTCACCAAACTATTCTAGAGTCATATCTTCACTCACGGCTGAAGATAACAAAAATGCAAAAAAAAAAAAAAAAAGTTAAGAATCCAAGCTTTACTTTTTTTTTGCATTACAGTAAAGACAGTTGAGGAAGCTGACTTGCCCCTGATGCTACTGTGCCATGCCTCCAGTGTTTTTTTAGTTTTGAGGAGATGGTATTGTTTCATGAAGAAATAATCCCCAAAATAAGCATGTTTTCATGGAAAAGAATACATAGTTAATTTTGAAAAAATTATTGAACCTAGTAGGCCAGAGAAATATATCCTTGGGTTAGAAAGAGCTGAACATTTAAAATTACGAAAGGAGACTACATCCATTTCTTTTATTTTCAGGGCAGTGTTAATTAATATATTTGCATTTTTAGTGCCAAACTCTGCGGATTTAGGAGGATATTGTATTTTAAAAAGATATCTGAGGTTTCCTACTTGGTTTCCTCCATGTGGACTGGCTGGTGTTAGACAATACCAGATACTGAATGCTGTGGCTTAAATGAAGAACGTGGGTGAAGAACTTAGTGAAATACTCCTACATCTAGGGTTGCTTTTGCTTTTATAAGATTGAAGTTTCACTTGTGAAAGAACTTCTTGGAAATGCTGCAGAAATTTTTCAGGTCTGTAACTTCAAAAGCTTGATCAAAGAAGCAGCTTTTTCCAGCTGAGTATTCCTATCCAAATGCAACCTCACATCGGTGCAGAACTGGTGCATTGCAGAACCCAACATTCAACCCAAGCGAGAAACTGCCTCCATACTTTTCTATTCCCTAAGCCAAAACCCTTCAAACAAAGCTCCCCAGACATCATTACTGAATTACAGGAATAATTTTTTTATTTAATTCATTAATAAAAATGTGTCATTGGTTTATATATTAATACTACATTACATTGCCAGTTGGTTACATTTGTTAAACTGCCTGCATGCTATTGACATGAAAAATAAAAAGACAACTGACCTTAATAAAGGTAAAATCAATCTAGATCAAAATAATGTGATGATAAATTTTTATTTTATAGTATTGCACTATTTTTTTTAAATACATTTTGCATTTAACTTACCTTGGACCACAGAAATGGCTCATGACTTTCTAGGTCATTTTTCTTTCTGGTTTTATGCAGGTGTAGAGGAAATTTTGCATTCTTATTTCTGCTGATTTTTTAAAAAAATGGTGACAGCATTTTGTTCAGATCTGCTGGTGCCAAACACTGAGTTAAAGAGTTCTAAATTTGAGGTCAGAAGTTAACATGATTTTCCCATATAGACGGGGGTTTGGGTTTTTTGTTCATCTCAGTCCTGAAACTGTTAGTTTGAGGATGGAGATCTGTTCATTATTTCAAAATTTGGTCAGATGTTCTGAAAATGTGGCCTGTTCTGCAGTATGTGCAATATGAAGATGCCGGATGGCTTTATAGAAGCAGACTTGTATAAAACAGAAAAGTGGTTTTCTTCACGAAAAGTTTGTTCATCCTATGGTCATCAAACTTTCTTCACCTTCCATCATCATGCACAAGGTCTTAGTAAAAATACTAGCCAAGTGAACTTTGTTGTAAATTCTGTTAAATGATTATTGAATGTACGATCTTTCTTTCAGTATAAATTGTGTGCAGTAGTCCCTTCAAGGGCTAACTTGGAGATTTTAAATATGAGAGAATGCATGCAGTTAAGAGTCATATTATTGAAATTTCAATGTGAACAATAGAAATGATATTTTCTCATATTGAAGTTTATGAATGTAAATTTGTTCTTACTATTCTAGATACAGTAATTAAAGAGATCCTTTTTATTAATATTTTCTGCTTTTCTACTAACTACTCTTGCTTTGTCCTTCCTTATAGAGAGCTATTGGAAAATTTGCCTCAGCCATTTTAGCCTTGCCAAAGTCTATCATTAAACTACCCAAAACTATTCTTCAGTATTTAATCAAAGCAGCAAAGGTACTTGACATTTTGCAAATGCTCAGTATGTGACCCACCCCATTGTTCCTGACATAGTGTACGTATACCTCTGTCCTCATCTGCATTTTTCCTCTTACGTGAATTAATTTTTAAAAAATTATAGAAGCTAAAGTCTCATACCTAGTAAATTCAATACATTTCATGATTTTGGAGTGGTCAAATCACAAGCAAAGTTGTCTATCTTTTTTTTACGTGTAACCTCAGAGAGAAAATGCAGACCCTTTTTTTTTTTTAATATTGATTTACAAGGTGGTCACATCAAGTTGCATGTATCTTATGAACATGGTGGTAATTGATCTCAGAAAGCTGGTGAAAAGTTTGTTAAACACACATTCTGCTCCAAACCCCTTTTTAGCTCCCTACTTTTCTGGCCTTTATCATCACAAAAGAGATTTGTGCATCTTGCCCTGCTTGAATACATTTAGCATTTCCTAACTTTGGGCACTGCGTTTCATTTTCCACTCCATATGTAACATGACTTTTGTAATGAGTGAATGTTACAGATTGAGAATACCAGCTCCAAAGCCTAACACATATTAAATTGGAAGATTTTGCAGTGGTAGAAATCTAAACTAATATGCACCCAGTATGCTCTTAAAATATCCTCTACTTAATGTAGGTAGTTACATTAAATTTATAAATCAAATTTCCTTTCTTAATTCTAATTTTCTATCCACTTCCAAGTCTGTCTTTTAGCTCTAATTTCTTTATTCATACTATAATTGTGGCTAGTGTACACTTTCACAGTTAAATGACAATAGAAGATGTTGGCAGTTTCTGATTTCCAGTGAAGTCATACGGTGTTAGCTCATTCAGGTATCACCATTCCCCCAGATCACCTGCATTAGAAAACACCTGTTACAATGCAGAGGGAAACCAGGGCTTCTGATTCTACCCATTTTCTCATGTGGTGCTTGTTTTGAACAACTCAGACATATAGAATAAATGGACAGACTGAGAGACTTGGAAGAGGATCTTCTTTACAACGGTACAAAATATTTTCCTCTCCATGGCTGTATACAGTCACAAAACAAAACAAAGTATTTTTCCCTTTTAAATTAATTTAATGCCAGTTTAATAGTTTTTAAAGAATACTTTAAATGTTCCAAAGCAATTTGCATAGTAAAATTCTAAAAATATAAACAAACCAAATAGAAATTTAGCATGTCCTATGAGGGGTAATTCCAGCTTCTCTGAGATACTTGTGTGTTGTTGTCATCATCTGCATGTTTGTGCTGTGAATTAGTTAGATAGAGCTGCTTTGTTAGTGTGCTTTTTCAGCCTCTTCCCTGCATCTGTGTGCTTCCCTGCTCTGTCTCTGTTAGCAGCCTGTGTTGCTTAGAAATAGAAGACAATTGAAGAAAATTACCCTTTTTCAATGAAAACCTTTAAAAGGGCAAAAGAACACCTTTTGCATTAAAAGTTACTTTAGTTTTTATTATTGACATGCGTTTTATGTTCCATAGGGATAAAATATAGGAGTTTTGTTCCTTTTTTTCTGTAACCTTCCTTCACAGCTGAAGCAGAGTTATTTTAAAAGTTACTTTTCGGTGACGTNGTAGTGCTTTTTCATCTGCTATTTTTTTTTGGTGGTGTTTTTTTTTTTTTTTTTTTTTTTTTTTTTTTATCCCACTGCTATATAATTTATAAATATTTTGAGCCAATTCCATGCTTCATGCAGTCACGCAGGTCAACAGACTGTTGATCTGAGTGAGTGCTGTGAGCAGGATTTTGTCCCATAAAATACCCTGGATAAATAGGTAAGTATTGCTGTCTCCATTTCACAACTGGAAAAAAGAGTAGTAGGAAGATTCCTAAGTTACTTATCTGAAAAAGCAAAGAAAGGCATTGTTAAAATCAGGAAGCAATGTGAGGAATTCCTGACTGCCAGCTGTGGGACTGTGTATAGATCTCAAATCTGTAAACATTACACTGGGACCCACCGGGGGGAAAAATATCTAAGCTGTGAAAAATACACTTACCTGTACAGGGATATATCTGCATCTTTTGATGTTTTAATTAATGGGTTGCAGCACTTTCTCTAAAAGTTTTCTTTACTTTGCTTCTTCTGTAAAATGATAAAATAGAAATATAGAATTGAGAGATTCAGACAAGGTAGCCCATATGCACAAAAAGGTATTAATTCCTGAAGTTCAGAGCATGAATTTTTGTGGGTTCTAATGAAACTTGGGTCACCCACAAGTATTTTCACGTTTGTTTTTACACTTACAAGAACAGTACATGAAAACTCAGCAGATTTGCAGGGCAGATGTTTGACCTGGGATTGAAAATACTTCCTTGTCCCCGCAGGTCTGAATGCATTTACTCAAACTATATAGTCCTGGTTGTGGCTTATTCTATGGATAACTTTTAGAACAGGAGGAACCTTGATATAAATGAAGGTTTTTTCCTTCCAGTTTGTTTATCAGGCCTGGATAACTGACCCTAAAACAGCTCTACGACAGAGGCGCAAAGAGAAGAAAAATTTCGGAAAAGAGAAGCGAAGGCGAAAAGGATCTGGGGATGGTAGGTAACCTTTCCCATTTTAAAAAACACAACATTAACTGTTGTTGTTCCTGGTCATGAAAGGTGAATGAGGTTTAGAGGACAAGTGCTCTCACTGCTGGCTATTTTTTAACTGAAAAAATGAGTTAACTTTGGCTGGTGGTGGGCTTTTCCTGCACCAACCCATGGCAAGGTCAGCTATAGCCACGTCGTTCTGTTCTGCATAACATATTTTGGGGGAGGTAAAGTTGCAAGAAATAAAGTTACAAGAAATGCCCAGAACTTCTGGTAAGTAGGAAGATTCAACATTTTGCAGAAAATAACAGCTATGTGAGAACATTTGTGGGAGTACTTGCAAAAGTAAATTGTAAAGACATAACTTTATAAAGCAAATAACCTGATACTTAACAGCATTTCTCCAGCACATAGGAGTGTAAATTCCAGGTGTTTGGCCAGAATCAGGGAGAGAGGGGACATTACCCTTTCACTCCCTCATCTCCTAAAAAAGTTTCTTTTTGTCAAGGCATTTCTAGAGTTTATCAAAGTCACTCTTTTTGATGGTAAAGTCATGTGTACTCCCAGGGAAATGTGTTGAAGAACTGTTTCATGAGGGAGTTCCCAAACAGCTGTATTTCAAGTGGAGCTATTAAAAAAAAAATCAATTAAATAGCCACGTGTTATTTATTTTGGTGACAATTCCTATATTGCTCCCTAAATAAACTTGAGTTGATACATGAAGAAGAATATAAAGAAAGGATTTTCACTTTCCATGTTGCAGTCACTGAGGACCCAAATATCCACAACCCGCTAAATTCAGTAGATAACAAAAGGAAAACATACAAATGTTGATTGGGCTTTACCGGCAGTGTAAAATCATTTATACCTCTGAAAAAACCACCAGTTTATAGTTGGTTTCTTTATCTTGAATTTTTCTCCATTTTTTAGCTAGAAAATATAAATTCAAAAGCTTTTCTGGTTGGTATAGATGGGGAAAAGAGGGGCCCATACAGGCTTAATCAGCTGTTTTCCTCTGGCATCTTCACCTGTTGAAAAGAAGGAGCTGTATAATTTGGCTTCTGGCACTGAAACTGTAGCTGCAGTTACTGAGCATTAGATAGAAGGAGGATCACTGCTTTGCTCTTCATTTCTGCCTATGAATCTACAACACTGCTCTGCTACAGGCCTAAATAAATAGCTGTGGTGGTGCCAAAATAACTCTGCTGCTTCGTGTCAGCCTGAAGATCCCACTCAGTTCCTTCAGGTTTGGTGGGCCAGAGGCAGGAGAAGATCAGAGCACTTCTCAGGTTACCCTTTGCAGGAGATGAAGAAATGAGCTCAAGTGTGAGTGAGCAGAAGGTGAGACTGCTGAGTGTGGCTGAGGAATGACTGAGAAAGTGTCTGGGTTTACACCAACAGATGATCTCACTCAGCAGCCCATCTAAACAGGAAACGCCACTGCAAATTACAAGAGAGGGATGGTCGTCCATGAACACCTTTACTGACAGGGTTGTCCCTTCACTTGAGTGCTTTGGAAATGGAAATGTGCTTTCTGTTATGGTGGTAGGTGAGGAAGCAGTCACTACTGCATAGTAACTGTAGGTGTAACACTCAACTGCTTTGCTCGCTGTTTGCAGGAGGAGGCAATGATGCAGACTGTGAGGACAGTGAAGAGGAGCCTGTCAAAAAGAAATCTGATGGACCAGGTATGAAGGCAGAAGGTTTCTCTGCTGTTTAAATGCCATTATGACCAATGGCTTCTCACAGAGGCAGCATTGCAATGGTCCACTCTCTGAGTGATGAAGTAAGAGCTTCCTAACCACTGTCAGATTTTCTATTGCAAGATTTACAAGCCTTGAGCATTGGAACTTCTAGTTCTGGACTATTGGCTACTGCACTCACTCTCTAAATACTCTAGCAACAGCACCTGCCAGCTCAGGCTTCTATGTATTTTACTTATAGAACAACTTAAACTAAGATTCCAGACCTGATTGCACACAACCCTGTGCTAAAATCTCCATTGATTTTAAATCCTTTTCTGCAAGGTTAATATAATGCTTTTCTTGGTACTTATCCATTCAGCGGGGCACAGTAACCACCTCTAAAAAATTGTATGTTTGTGATCTTCCACATTCTCATTCAGAATCAGACTTAGAACAGTTCTGTACAGAAGAAATTCCTGCAGTTTTCAGGATCTTGCCCAAATTTCAATTTTTTCCTACAAAGAAATGTAAAAGATCATAAATCCAAGCTTGGCTCCTTGTTTCTACCTGGAGTAAAAGAAGAAAAGAGACTCCTCTTAAGTAAATCTTCATCATGGCTCACCCTGAGTGAGACTGTATCTTCAAAAGCTATTTTTCTTCTCTATATAAAATTGTTTCCCACAGTTCCGGTTAGAATTGTTCCCTGAGTGACTTACAGGGTAGAAGAGGCTAAAAGGATGTGGGAGATACCATTTCTATCTCATGACAGCAGTGGTCTCAAATAAATGAATTGCACTGCTATGAGGACAGGGGGGATGTGGGTTTTTTATGTGTTACTTACTGGAAATGCAGTTATCTGTCTTAAAGCACTGAAGTGAATCACACAAATGCATTTCTAGGGATGTACTGTTGCTGCTACCCAGGAGTTAGGGGAAAAAGCTGGAGGTTTATAATTAATATATATTGGAAATAATACTGATAAAGTGCTTTATATTTTTGTTGCAATACTTTGGCTGTTTTTAGGTAAAATTTGTTAAAGAAGATGGCTAGAAAAATTAGCCAGTAATTGCTAATAAATCATTGGTATCATTAGTAACCTTAGATTAAATCCTATCTTAGACTCTCAGGCAGAGAGAAGCATTCTTTGCACAAAATAGATATTTGTTTCCCTTTTTGAAAATGTTTAGATGCAATTGATCCCCAGATTATTTTTTTAAATGTTTTGAAGAACAGCAAAGGTGCCAGAACAGCTACAGTGTCATTAAAAATTGTACGCTAAGACACCTCCATCCCAGGGAGAAAAATGACCTTTCAGATTAGACTGGAAGTACGTGTGACCATGGTGAAATTGTGCCAGAGCAGTGATGGTCAATAGTAAAAATAATTTTAACCTGAGAGCAGTCACTTCTCCTGAAGTCAATAGCTGAAGTCATATTGGAGATGAAGGATGTGGGCTCAAAAAGAATATATGCTATATATTTTTGTGTATGTGTGCTGTTCTCTTTTTGCCTAGCCATAATATTGTCTGGAATTCAAAGGTAATGAATGATCCTTGAAGCAGAAACAGCTTTACATTCAATTTAGCTTTAAGACCTGCACATCAAATAAATAAAATTTAAGTGGATAGCTCATAAAAATATCTCCAATTCTAAATAACAAAGAAAAGACCTAAAAAAAGAGGGCAAAATATTATTGAAATAACTGCATGACCATGTGAAGGGTGCTAAATGCTCTTATGCTCAGTGCTAGCAGTCCAGTTCCATGCATTGCTCAGGTAAATGGGACGTACTGCTAATTCAGCACCCACTTTCCAGGAAAGTACCACTAATGATTTTTTTTCCCCATAGTTTCTCTCCACACAAATGTGCATGCAACAACTCTGCCTGTACAGGGAAATCTTTTACTTTATTATAGCTTTCCTTTTGCCGTCTTTGTAAGGAGCTGTGCGCTCATTCTGCAGAGTTTTGCTTGCCATCTTGTGGTACAGCTAAGAAGTGAGGCTGTTGAGAGCATCATGCATGGCAGATTATTGACCATTTTCTTCTGTTTCTCAGGCTGCTTAATCGAAAATTGGTCTTTACGGCCGGTGCTCTGGGCTGTGGAACCTAGCAGGGACAACTAGCTCTGGAATTGGCTATTGGAAATAATTTTTTTAGTATTTCATAAATTCATGGAATCATAGAATGACTTGTGTTGGAAGGGATCTTAAAGATCATCTGGTTCCAACCCTCCAGCTATGGGCAGGGACATCTGCTTGTTCAGAGCCCCATCCAGCCTGTCCTTGAACATTTGCAATATTATATGAGAATTCTAGTGTGCTGTGTATGTTTGTGAATGGATAAAAAAATATGTTGAAAATGCTGCTTTTTGGATGAGAAATACCATTATTAATGCCAAATGAACTACTGAAATGAGAAATTAACTTGAGACAGATGTGTTGAGCAAAATAAAACTACTATTTTTGGTATACACCCATAAGTCCTATTCATGGGAAAGTGTACTGTTTTGCCAAAATGGTGCAAGAATAAAGTTTTATAAATTATTTGTCCTAGTTGTGCTTGTTGATCTGAGATCATTGATGGCACAGTGCAGCCTACTTAGATAAACAGAAGCTTTGAAAACAATAAAATACAGAGAAATGTTATTCAAAGTGATGTGAGGTCAGATTCAAAGACTATTTAGGCAGTTTAGACTTTAAAATTCAGCTTAGCAAGGTTCAAGCACAAAAGGCGAAGTTTATGCAGAGAGAAACACTCACAAGTAATTAGACACTGAAGAGGTTCAGTTCAACACACTGACTGAGCACTTGTGCAGATCACAGAACCTGGGGATGTTTAATACTCTCAGGAGAAGCCCAAATCCTTGGGTTTAATTTCACAGACCTGTGCATACAGTGTCCCTCTAAAATCAGGAGCTGCTTATTTGACTAATGGTTACAGGACCAAGGACTTAGAGGGTGGAAAAGGGATTCCAGATGATAAGTCTAGGCATACAGTCAGGAAAATGGTCCAGACAGCCAAAAGGCCTCCAGCCATCTTCAAAGATTCCATACTATTACATGGTTTCACAGCCTGGATTATAATTATTAGACAAGAAAAGAAAAATTCATCTAACTGCAGGCAAAAGTACAATAAAATATATTTGTGTTCATTAACTCTCTATTGTTTTTGCTCTCCCTTAGATAACATTATCAAGAGGATATTTAATATCTTGAAGTTTACTTGGGTCCTTTTCCTGGCAACGCTGGACAGTTTCACAGCTTGGCTTAACTCCATCTCCAGAGAGCACATCGATATCTCCACTGTGCTCAGGATCGAGCGCTGCATGCTGACCAGGGAGATTAAGAAGGTAACACCTTCAGACTTTCTTGTCTGCTAATGCCATTTCCAGCTCTGTGAAAAACAAAAGGCTGTCTTTTCAGATCACAGCAGTGAGGAAGAAAATTATGAAAATCTCATATGCACGTGCATTTTAAAAATAAGTCTGGACTTTTTTACTACTTGCTGGTTTATAAATCCTTAAATAATAAATTATTTTATTTATTACCTGAAAACAAAATAAATTAAGGGAAAAATAATTTTTTGAGAGGTTGATGTAAGGTTTTGACTGAAACAGTTCTGTAGTGTGGTTCTGAAGGGCCACAGTACATTCCAGAAGGGATGAAAAGGCTGGCATTTTAAACAGCTCAAAAAATACCCCAGTCTGCATATTTCACTCTTTTTGTAGATCAACTTGCCCTGGAAATGACTGACAACATACAGGCACACATTTCTTCAGTGTGAATGAGCTATGTGGTCCTTCACTAGCTAGCTGTATACTAGCAAAACCCATTATTAGCAGAGATTAATGTTGTTAGTGTAACCAGAAATGTATTTTGACCTCCCAAATGCAACTAGATGATACAACTCTTATCCTTTATGCCTGGCCTGCAGTAGAGCTAGAATGTAAAATGTGCCATCGTTTCAGAGTCAGGATGTCGTAATGGCACCAATATTTATCACTGCAGAAGCAACACAGCTTGTACACAAACATACCTAACTAAAAACCTGAGTGTCAATTTTTGTTCTTAAGATTTTTTTCTCTTTTTCCACAGAACATCAGATTTTGAGTATTGAAGTTTTGGGATGCTGTAGAGGACTAGAGTTTAAATACTACAAACTATTAAAATTAGTAAAGGAAATACAGGCAATATTTAGAGTACTTTTATTAGGTTAGATGGAAAAAGTCCTTGCATAAGGCTTTATTATAAGTTAGAAAAATTACTGTTCAAGATTAGCAATCTTTCCTCTCAGTGTATCATCTGAACTCAATGGAACCCCTAGTGGAATGAGTTGGATGTGTTTCTGACTAAGAACAGAAAATTCTCAGTTTTATTCTTGTGATACACCTTTAAAATTCTGATTACAATATCACAGCCAGAAAGACTTGATTGTGTGCCCAGATGTGGTCTGACAGTTAATAAAACTATCCTTTCATGAACTTGCTTTATTGTGAAGTCATAGAGAAAGGGTAAAGTTCTTCAGTATTTTTTCATGGATTTCCATCTGTGTCCATAATTCATGAATAAATTTTGATTTTGGGACACTAATTAAAATCTAGACCAGTTTTTTCATTAACTGTTCCTTGGGCTTTTTTTCTGTTTGAAAATTCTGCTACTGGCCACTAAGAATCGTTCCTAGAGTCAGTAAAGCCATCTAGAAGAGATCCATCAGAAGTTGCTGGAGTGAAGACTGAGTCATGGGTGCAGTCCACTCCTCATTCTCATGCTGAAGGATCTGCACTCTGTCCAGCAGAGTTGTGGTGGCTGAGTATAGCCTGAAACCACATGGGTTGCTCCAGTTTTGCTTGAAAACCAAACACTATGGTAGGTTAAGTCAAAATCTGACTTTCACTCTGAAAAGGTGGGAGTTTGCTATTTGCTAGGAAGGTGTTTGCACCTTAATCCTAAATCCTTAATCTGTCACTTGCCAAAGGACCAAAGAAACTGCTTCCTCAAAGAATGCACCTCCCCCTGGCCATGTATGTCTACCTCTACTCTCTTCCACAGGGAAATGTTCCAACACGGGAGAGCATCCATTTGTACTACCAGAACCATATGATGAAACTTTCTGAGGAGTCAGGACTGGACACAATTGATAAAAATCCCAGCCAAGCTACTGGTCTGCAAGCATCTGAAAGAATGGATAGTTTAGATTCAGCAGCATCTCATGACAGCATCTCCAGGTATTGATTTAATTTTATTCTGTGGAAGACAGAGGGATCATGCAGTAGGTGTAGTATTAGATATTGTCTAAGTACTGATGAACTTTCTAATCAATGTTGAATTCTTTTTGATTTGTCCATGCCATCTTAATAGTGAAAATTACTGTATGTTACTATTCCTTCATAGTGATAGACTCACTTGTTGGCTTAACTTCTTCTCCACTGCATGATTACCCCACTGCTTTTGGTTTCCCCTACTATTAGGAGTCATTGGCATTGGCATTCTGTTCCTTGTGAAGAGAAATGGAAAGTAAGAGGTGCTGAGGATGCTTCTGTGATAATGGTTTAATAAATAAATTGTTGTCTGTTGTCCACAAATCAGAAAAGGCTTTGCATTGAAAGAGATTCTGCATTTGAAAGAACAAAATCACCTCTCATACCCACAGGGCAAAAACCATCTGAAGAGCCTGGTTTCCCAGCTGCCATGATTACAGTCCAGCAGAGTTACATGTTTGTTAATCAAATACCCAAACTAGTTCAGGAAAACCACCTTCCTCATTCTTTTCTGAAAACGGATGCCGCCAAGTCCCTTGCCAAAATTACTGCCTGCTCCTGCTGCTTTATGCACACAGAGGCACACACATTCACTTCCTTCTCTTACAGAGGCAGTCTGTTCCTACTATACCCCTGGAGTTCTTGACTTTTAAGATACTGCAGAATTTGTATAACGAGGGGGAGAAGGGAGGGATTTGGAAATCCAGCTGTTTCATAGTCCCTGGCCTTCTTCTGTGTCCTGTTCTTTTGTGAACTGTGTCAGTATCATATTTTGTTTGATACTCCCAGGAAACTCAGAAACTTCTGTGTACAGTAAATTATGCCCAGCTTTTACTAATGACATATGGGTAGATGTCAGCAGACTGAAAATAATGAGGAGTTGTCTTCCTTTCTGATAGGATTGAAAAGCAAGGGTAAGAGAGTGCCTGTGAGTATTATGCTTCAACAAAATATCCACAAATTGCTCTTCAGTGAGCACTGGCCTTTGAGAGGCTCACTCCAGTAAAAACACCAAATCTGAGCAAATCTTTCTCAGTGGCTTGTTGCCCAACTGAGCAACTCCTTTCTGTTTTGTCTCAAAGTTTTACAGAAGTCAAATGATGTGAGAAAAATGTAAAGTCAAATTATGTTGCCAGCTCACTTGGACGTGCTTTGATATCTGCAGGGTAGATTTTAACTCCATAAAGTTCAGTCTCACCTAAAGAATGAATAATATCAGTCCTGCTTTCATTAAATATTTTTGGTCACCCTGTTTAGTACAGATAGAAGTTATAATTACTATACAATCATTAGCAGGAACTTTAATCATAAAAGTAAGTCAATTCCAAAATTAAATATTAAAAAAAAAGAAAAAAAATTGTCATTTTGATTTATAGATTCTCCTTCTTCAATGAGATGGTATCCAATGCTGAGCTCAACTTGTGTTTTGTTGGTATTCTTTTTTTTTCAGAATAATGACCCATTTTTCATCCTGCTTTAAGCACACTTGCACATTTAAAATCTCTTTTCAAACTCAGAGAATTCAGTGATTCTGTGATGATGCTTTGCATCCGAAAAAGTTAAATCTTGCATATGTGTTTGTTTCATCTCCATTTCCTTAAAAGATGTCACAGGGTTTATAAACAAAGGCATAGCAAAGGCAGAGTTATGACTGATTAATCTAAAATTCTCTTTCTGGTAATGAACAATCAAATATTCTTGCACTGAATATTATGAATTGTGGACATCTGCTATAATAATAGAGGAAGCAATAACCAGTCTGTTGATTGAATGATAATGCCATCTGTCTATTGAGGCACACTTGCATTTCTCTTCAAGGGACTACAGAAGTGCCTATGTCTTTTTTTAGAAAATTGAAATGTTTTAAACTTCTTATGAGTTTATTGATTGTTTTTTTTAATTGCCCAAACAAGAGCAGGTGGCATATTCTATTTTGAAGTCGTGATTTCCAGTAAATGTAGAAGTGGCTAATTAAATCTAAAACATCCCTGTTATCATGGATCTCAGGTTGCAATGGAAAACTTTTGGGAAGGGGCAGAGGGTTTCTTTTCTGGGTATCCTTCGGTTGCACTACTAAAAATTCTGTAGTGACAAAATTCTGTAGTGGACATTAGGTCCATGAGTAAGGGGAACAAGTCCAGAAGCACACAGGAATGCTGAAGCACAGAAACTATTCCATTATAATAAGACATAATCCTCAGTGCTCAGGACAGGAATTGCTGTAGGTAAACACTGGATAGCCAAAGAGAAAAACCATACTGATCAGCTGCAGGGACTGTAAATTTCTTGTGAAGTTCAGGGCTCATAAGTCTAATCAAGGGATGTTGTTCTTAGCCTGGAAAAAGCTCTGAAAGGACTTACTTAGTGTGTCTTTGTGGTTTTTTCGTTTTTTTTTCTTTTAGTAGGGCTGTCATTTATTCTCAATCATTTCTCTATGCAGTAGAAACTGTGAGGTATTCATAGAGTATTTGTTTGGTTTCTCTTCATGTATAAATACTCTCATGTCTCCTAAAGGCAAAGTTCAAAGTTCATATGGGCCGGGAGAAGGGACTAATGCTGTTCCTCTACCAAGCTACTTGAGGAACACCAACAGCAGGGATTGGGATCCAGCATGGCAGAGCATTTGCTGCAGTTCGTTTCCATTTGACTGATGACCTGTTTATTAAGTTAAAAAACCTGTGAATTTCAGTAAGATTAATAGGAACTTAGAAAAACTAGTTGTCCGCCTTTCTGGGGCTTTGCCTACAATTATGTCATAGCAGCTACACACAGGCCCTAAGTCAGATTTCAGGTTATCTAAGGTTTTTTTATCCAGTTCATTTTTTATTTGTCTTTGCCCATCCCAAATAACATTTTCAGTTCCTCACTCTACCTTTGTGTAGACTTTTATAGGAGCTGAAGGAGGGAATCCCTGTCAGGGTGTTTAAGAGCACCACCTTTTTTCTGTGCTTCGCTCAGTAGAAAGGAGAATAGGGCTTGAGGCACGGAGTACTGGTGAGGTAATTTTACCTAGGGAGGCAGAAGGAAAGATGAAAGGAGAACCCCTGTTTGGGCTGGATCAAAGTCCAATTTAGGCCTGTGATTGTTAGGGATTGATTGGGATTTTTTCTTGGAGGCATGGGGAATGTAGTAATACAGATAGTAAACAGATAATGCCAGACAGTAATTAGCCCATGGACAGAAAAAAAAAAATTATAAAAAAAAAAAATAAAAAAAAAATAAAAAAAAAGAAACAAAACCAAAAAAAAGTGTTATTCACCCACTGAACTGAAAAACTCTTTGTGAAGGGTAAATTTGTTTAGCAAAAAGGAAGTCATAAACTTTCCTACTCACTGAGGATAAAATATCTCTGCTATATATGTATCCCTATTTAAAGTGGATGCCTGATCAACTTTATAGAAAATGTTTGAGCTTGGGGCTTTTAATGAGCATTCAATTTAAAACACATAGTCATTGAATGATTTTAAGAAGCTAATGCTTTCAAGGTCTCCAACACAAATTCTTCACTTAGGAATATATGCTGGGATCAAATTTATGTGATAGGCAATGACTTGGGTCAACATCTGCTTTGCTCAGCATGAATCTCTCCACTTTGTGGATGTTCTCATTTCCTCCTGTTTGGAAGCATGCTCCTAAAGCACATAAAGAATACACAGACTGCGCTACAGGTGACAACTCACACACATCTCCTGGTATTGGAGGATACACTGCAGCTGCTCAGTCAGTAATTACTCTGATGATTCATTCTTCATTTAAAAAAAGCTTTGAACCAAATATTGCAGGCACCCGTCCGGACAAATGTTTTATCTATTGGGATTAATAGATGCTTTTCTTTTGATTTTTCTGGGAGCGAGGTCAGAGCTGGCATGTTTAGGAGGGCAGCTGGCATATGTTTCTTCCACTGAAAATATAAAAATGGGCATGTGAACATAAACAGCTGCTCTGCTTAAGTCCCTTGGACAGTTCCCTTTGAACTATGTCTGCACTTAAAATCCTTCAACACCTTATTATTAGGTGTTGCACTTCAAAAGAATAAACTCAGCCCTTGAGATCTAAAATGACATGTGCATAAAACATCATAGACAGAAAGGTCGTCTGCAACACTGTGTTGTCTACTTGCTGCCATCTTCCCATATTTTAGCACCAAAACCTCCCTGATAGAACAGCAGCCTGGCTGTATCCCATGTTTGTACGTGCAGAGGGAACCCTCCTCCCCCACCTCCTTTAGGTGAATAACACCAAGCTTCAGATGAACTCCTGTGCTGCTGAATCCCACCTCCAGAGCAGACCTCCCTTATCATAAACCATACACCATGCAGACAGCCCTCCAGGCTCTGTCTGGAGGGCCTTGTGTGCCTTTGTGCACACACACACAGAAATAATGAAGTGGCTTGTAAGGGGTTTCGGCCAAGTGCACTGGCGGGACGGAGGTGCCCCTTCCATTGAGGCAGTTCTTAAGGAAAGTATTTCACAATATCTTTAGTATTTTGGTGATTCTTTTCTTCTGTTCAAGGGCCAAGGTATGCTTTTAGACTCAGTCTAAAAAGCCATTCTGTCAAAAAAGATCATCAGTAAGGGTAATCCTAAGAATAACTGCTTCTTCTCTCCACATATTTTGCTCTTTCCTCCCTATTTTCCTAAAGGCAATAGTTGCAGACTGTAGCTTCATGCCAGCAGATTTTTTTCCTCACTTCAAGCTAGCAAGACCAAAGGAACATGGAAAATGCCACTGCCCATCCTTTCTGACCTCTTTCCCAATTCTCTGTGCCCCTGGACAAACATCATGCCACTGCTCAGGTGTAATGCAAATGGAGTTAGAAGAAGTAAAGTGTAAATCCTGAATTTTGGAGTCTTTTCTTCTTTCATTCTATCTGAGAGACTCAGGCAGGTCACTGCATGTGTTAAAACACCAGGCCACTCAATTCATTTCATTGACATCTGTGTTTGTCAAAGATTTTTACAGGAGAAATAATCTTTTTACCTACCATATGTCTTTAATGTATTTGCTACTTTCCTGTTGCTCTGTTAAATGCTTGTATTTAATTATGTACTTTTTTTCTCATAACTCATCCAGTTATTCTTTTCTCCAGTTACACATGAATGCTCAATGTATTGTGTATGTCTCTGGTGTCCTGTTCTATTTGATAAGTGAAAGGAGATAAGGGTTTATTATATCTGTTCTTGATTTCAAGATGCACATGTTACCAATTTTGAAATACTCTTAAGCTGTGATTGAAATAAATGAATTCTTCTGGAAAGAATCATCAGGGCTCCCTAGTAAATATCAAAATAAAAGCCATCCCACGCAGAGCAGGTTATATTTGGCATGCATTTACTAGCTAAGTAACATATCCGATTTGGCTCTTTGGTTTGGAAAGAGGATTAACCAGTGTCTGACAGCTATTTTTGTATTTGTGGAATATGAGCTTACTCAGTTTTAAGGGCTTTTTTAGGAAATTGGCTTGTACCTGTGTAAAAAGGTTCAGCACAGTATAATCAATAATAAAAATTTGTACAGAGGAGGTCCCTTCCCAAAACATCCTTGTGGAATCTGGAAATTTCAGGGGTAAACAAGCAAAGAAAACCTGCTCACATATGTAAGTCTATTCCCCTGGAAAACATGTAGAGCACTATACTGAGCTTCAGACTGCTTGAATTGTGAGCAGATGGCCTACTATAGCCTCTATATGAAACTGACCATGACTAACCTGTGCATTGAAACGTGTTTCCACGGTGACTCTAAACAAATCCTTATCCTCTCTCTGAACCATTTTTCTCTGTGTTGGTGTTTTGCTGCATGGCCAGCATATTTGTTTACTGAACCATGTGTATTATCGTAATACCATTTGTATTTAACACTGTCTCTGTAACTGTTTGCGCTGCTGTAGCTGCTACACAGAAGCAACCATGCTGTTCTCAAGGCAGTCAACCCTTGATGATTTAGATGGACCAGACTCTGTTCCTAAAACAAGTGAGCGCGCTCGACCTAGGCTTCGTAAAATGCAGAGCGTGGATATGTCCTCCTCATCCGCTGACAGTGGCAGTATAGTGTCAAGGTGCTTAACTCATGCATGCTTTGTTCACTCCTTCACCCGTACCATTATTCTGACTGCACTGTACGTGGATCTGCGTTTGCAGACACGTGGTGTGCAGAGTGGTTTGCATGCTTACAGGAAGCTTTGCTCCCTCCTGTGTCGTGGCACGGTTCTGAGATTCGAAGTCAGGATCATAATCTAGGATTCATTTGCTGTTTCACTTCCTGTTCTGTTTTTTTTGGGTTTTGTTTTCATCCTCAATTCATGTGTTTTTTAAAGTTGTTCCATAAGATTGCTCTGGGTTTATAAAAACAGGCTGAAGTCCGTATTTATTCAGCTAAAAAAGTGTCTTATTTTCAGAGTTACTGAGTTGATGCTTGTTCTTAAATTGGAAGCTGGAAGTTAAGTTTCTCAGCTAATGAGTTGTCCTAAATATGGACTCAGATGTGTAATTTTAGAAACTAAGGCATTATTGTGTCAGCTTTTCAGTTTTTATTTTTCTCCATATAGGAAAGATTCTGAAATATATTTTGATTACTTTACCACTGATTTACGGTAAGGTGTTGGAATTAAGAAAGGGAAAAATAGGTATGAAATAACAGCAAATAACATTAATATCCAGTGCAAGAGAAAACTGTTGAGAACTGTTCATTCACTCTTTAGCAGGTATAACCCAGGGATTTACATGACATTGGGAAGCAGTGTTTCAATCACTTAATAAATATTATAAATCTGGAATTTTACGTATTTTTTGCATAATTGTTTCTCAGTTTTGAAAGGGTTTGATAAATTTTTGAGTCAATCAGTTTTGAAATTGTGGGATTCCATGATTTTGTACATTTTAACCAGGATGAGTGCTACTGTGAATCATCCAAACACACATCATTGTAAGTGTTGCATGGTCTAATTAAAACTCCGCTACAAATAACATGATCTAACATAGCCACAATAGGTTTGGAAGCAGTGTAAAAGAAAAAAAAAAAAGGAAATATAGTTTTAATTTTGGCAGAAGATGGTAATGCCAGATGGCTTTGCCATTGCCATTATTCTCTAAAAGACTATAGTTTATGTGAAAATATGGCCTCATTAATTTCATAGGAGCTATGTGAAATCTTGTTTTATTTCTGTTGAGATACAGGGATATGCAACCAACAAAGACACTGAGTTGGTGCCTGTTGTTCTGACCTGTGGAGAAGGAGTGGAATGAGACTAAAAAGAGAAAGAGGGGTGTTCAAGGGGAGAGGTAAAAAAATACTTGAGAGGGAGGGCCACAAATGTAATCAGAGGGTTGGAGCAGCCCTCCTATGGAGGCAGACTAAGAGAGGTGTTCATCCTGGAGAAGGAAAGGTTCCAGGGAAACCACAGAGCGAATTTCCAGTATTTAAAGGATGGCTACAAGAGAGCTGGAGAGGGATTTTTTTACAGGGTATGGAGTGATAAGACAAGGGAAAATGGCTTTACATTAAAAGAGGGCAAGTTTAGATTAGATGTTAGGAATAAATTCTTCATTCACAGAGTGGTGAGATGCTAGAACAGGTTGCTCAGAGAAGTTGTGGATGTTGCATCCCTGGAAGTGTTCAAGGTCAGGTCGGATGGGGCTCTGAGCAATATGGTCTAGTAGGAGGTGTCCCTGCCCATGGCAGAGGAGCTGGAACTAGATGATCTCTAAGGTACTTTCCTACCCAAACCATTTTGTGAGTCTGTGCAAAGCCAAGAGTAGGAAAAGTAAATCAAGCAAAGACTTGATCAGAGTGCATCAGAGAGCTGAATGCAGAAATAGGTACATAGCAGCATAGGTAAAGTAAAGCAGGCAGTTTAAGTAAAAGAGAAGACTGTATTGAAAAACATATGGCAATCTCAAGGTAAGCAAGATACCCTGTTACTGGAGCAGTTTTGTATTTTGGTTTGTATTTCTTCATGCTAGCAAGTTCCATGTTCTTTTATTTGAATCAGAGTTGATATGTGTGTGTTCAGTTCGCGTTCGAGCTTTACAGAACAGTCATGTGGTTATTGAAAGCACCGTGTTTAGAAGGAATATCCCATGGCTGCCTATCTTTCACCATGGAGCATGTCTTAAATAGGTGGAATAGAAGTGTTGACTCTGTTCAGAAATGTTTGAACTACTTTCAGAAAGGTAGTGTAGTTTTTCTTGTTGATAATATTAATTTGCCCCTTGCTATGGTAAGAGATGGTGAATCATTGTGAGTTCAGTGGGATTTCATTCAGGGAACAGATGGACCCAGATGTAAAAGGAGATCAGGATGATATCTTTTCTACCAGATCACGCAAACTTTGAAGGCCTGGAATGCAGTGAGGTTACTCAGCTGTCTGCATAAAGGTACAATTAACAAACTTTGCTTGATCATGAGTCTGTGAAACTCGGCTGACTCTCTTCATGCATCTCCAACAGTGAACCCACGCAGGTCACCATGCTCTATTCCCGTCAGGGGACCACAGAAACCATTGAGGAGGTAGAAGGGGAGCATGAGGAAGAAGGAGCTCATTCTGCATCAAGGCTGGAGGAAGAGGAGGTGGAAGATTATAGCCTGGATTCAGAAGGAGCTGCATATACTCCTGATACTGATGTGCCATTGTACTCCACAGTGGACAGCAATGCAGAGGCTCCACCTTCCTACAGCAAAGCTGTCAGCTTTGAACAGCTTCCCTTTGGCTCCCCAGATGACTCAGCTGGGAAGAGCCTCATGATGGTGAGCCCGGATGACAGTCGGACAGACAAACTTGACATGATCCTGCCCCCACTGACGCACGAGCTGACAGCAAGTGAGCTGCTCCTGAACAAGTAAGAACCTTCAACCAGGAAAAACTGTTCATTACTATGTGTAAAATTTTGTTATTACTTTGGGATTTTGTCTCAGAACTAGCCTAAAAATTCTGATATAGACCTTGTGCTAAGTTTGGTTCAAGGGAAGAAGCTCATTTCCTTTGCAGTTGTTCTAATTAGAGATTTCTAAAGGGACTCAAATTCATCTTGGAAGGAATCTCTTCTTTCTTTCTAGATGCCGTATGTAATTGTTCTGATTAGCACTGAATTTCTGTGCTGCAATTGTCTTGGGGTCAAGGGCTTTTCTAAATATTTCTTGTGGAGAGGGCTTCTCTTCTGCAGGCAGCTGTGATTTCAAATGAGTTTCCTCCAGGGCTATCTGGGAAAATGTTTTTTCTTTAGTTATTTTGGATTACTGTAAGGGAAACTCTGACCTTTGGCAGTTTTTGTTTAAGTCAGTGGGAGCTGAGAGCTATGGAGAGACACCACCACGGTGTTTCATAAGGGAGAGGACGTTCCCTTCTTTGCTCTGTAGACATTGTGCTCAGTAGCACAACCAGCACTGAGGTGGGGATGGTGCCTCTGCACATCTTCAGCTGCTCTCTGGCCTGACTCAGTTGGAGAGGGCTTTCCCAAATGCAAGGGCAAAATCTTAAACAGAACTGCCTTTCAGCCTGCCTGCACCTGGAGAGAGAGGGTGTATAGATCTGACTTTGTCAGATGCAGTGTCTTGTCTTCTGGTTTTCCATAGTAAATTTTGATTTTCAATCAGATCTCTCCTCAGGCCAGGAAACTTTATGAAAAGCAGAGAGGATTATGAATGTATATGAAAGTCACTGCCATTTTTATATATTTGAGTCATATAAATAGAAGATTGAACACATCTGAGGCTCATGGGTATTTTTTTATGTTCTAATCTTATGCCCCTGGACAATTCATAACATAGGTCTCGTGATGTACCTCTGTTTTTTTCTCCATATTCTTATCTGTGTTGATAAATCAGATGTGAATCCACACCACTGTTGGGTGATTTGCATGAGATATGTTGTTTGGGCAGCTGTAGGAAAACCACGTTTGTAGAAGTGCTTAGGCCAGGCTGATTCTCTTTCTGGGTAAATTTTAAAAAAAAATAACAGCAGAACAGTGCTTCTAGTTATTTTGCCTGAAGTTCTTGTTTTCTGAGCTTAGAATCAGGCTATTTGATTATAAAACCAAATCCCACCCCCCTTTTCTTTCTTCCACTGGACTGAGCAGCAGATCTTAATACTTTTCAGAAGGAAAAACTAGTAGCGATTTGAAAAGCAGCTCCTGTGAAGTTCATGTTCAGTTCATTTGTGGTACTCTGCTCCTCACAGGATGTTTCATGACGATGAGTTGGAGGAGTCAGAGAAGTTCTATGTTGGTCAGCCTCGAGTCTTGCTCCTTATTTATGCCCTGTACAATACGCTGGTGGCACGGTCAGAAATGGTGTGCTATTTTGTGATCATCCTTAACCACATGATCTCTGCCTCCATGATAACCCTGGTGCTTCCCATCCTTATATTCCTGTGGGCCATGCTGTCTGTTCCTCGGCCAAGCAAGCGTTTCTGGATGACAGCCATTGTCTACACTGAGGTATGCTGCTGGTTTTGCAAGCCCGCGTCTAACACAGAAAACTGAAGTTGTAATCTTTGCATGGTCCCTTTGCTGCTTCTGATCTCTGGGATCTGGGCTGGGCCTTTCACTCTTCATAGTAATACAAGTATTTGCTAAAGTGTTCAGCAATTTTTGTGGTATGGAGAGATCTTGTTTGCTATTTTCCTCATTGCAATGAGCAATATCCTTCCTGGCATGTAAAGCAGTTCTCACAAGAACAGACCATTTGCAAACTGTTGCTTTGTAATGGTTAATCAAGAGACAGAATTCACTGCTTGTGGTATCTCAAGTACCACTGAGTATCATCTGTTGGTGAATTTTGATTGACTTTATTACTGGAGAAATGTGAGGTGTTATTCCTCTGTAGAAATGAGTATGCTTGTTTATGTTCTCATAAAACTGACAAAGTGCTCATATTTTATCCCTCTTACTGTCATGAGGCTGTTATATTTGACATGCTTATAAAACACCCCAAGTGTGTTGTGTTTCCAAACAGGTGGCCATTGTCATCAAATACTTCTTCCAGTTTGGCTTCTTTCCTTGGAATAAACATGTGGATTACACAAAAGATAAACCTTACCATCCACCCAATATTATTGGCATTGAGAAGAAAGAGGGTTATGTGCACTATGATCTTGTTCAGCTTCTTGCTTTATTCTTCCACAGATCCATTTTAAAGGTAATCTGGGTTCAGGTAGTTTCTTATTTTACATTTAATTTTTAATTTTTTTAATCACTTGTATGATATAAAGAAGTCATTCATTTGGTTATCAGGAAAATTTTTTTCCATGAAAGGGTTATTGAGCATTTAAAGTGGCTGCCCAGGGAAGTGACTGAGTCACCACCCCTGGAAGTGTTTAAAAGCCGTTTAGATGTGGCACGGAGGGACGTGGTTTAGCAGTGGGCTTGGCAGTGCTGGGATGGCAGTTGAACTGATGATCTTAAAGAACTTCTGCAACCTAAATGTTTTTATGATATTCTGACACATTGAATTTGTCTTCTCCCTTGTAAACATGTGACTGAGCTGAGCAATGCCTCTGATAAATACTGTGACAGAAATACAGGTTTGATATGTTCTCTTCTTGTTTTTCTGCTAGTGCCATGGATTGTGGGATGAAGATGAGAAAGGAGACAGCTCCAGTAATAAAGAGGATACTGATGATGAACTCTCTCTGGCAGGAGGCAGGAGAGACTCTTCTGCCTCTTTGAAATCTGTCAATCTTGCTGCATCAGTGGAGTCCATCCATGTCCACTTCCCTGAGCAGCAGACTGCCATCAGGAGGAAGAGTTCTAGCAGCATGTCCCAGCTTTCTCACAGGTCCAGCTTCTCCTCACACAGGTCTAAGAGAGGTAAATGTCATGGCATTTCTGGAATTTGAAGGGCAAATGTTCATTTCCCATAGGATCATTCTACTGAAACCTTGGGCTGGTTGCTGAGGAGCTCCCAGGGGCTACCGAATGCTGCTGCTTCTCAGTGATGAAATAGGATATGAACCAATGTATCTTCATGTTTGAAAACACTCCAAGCCTTCCTAAAGTTCAAATGGACAGCCATACTTTGTGATTCATTATGTTTTTTAAATGACATTATCCAAAAGCTAGGAAAGGAATGCTCAGTGTGGCCCAAATCCAGAAATTCTGGTCCAGCATAATCTCCAGCTAGAGGGAATGCAATGCACATGTATTTTTCATATCTACACTTGTAGATATTATTAGTTATATTGGAACAGATTACATGTTCCATCTTGTAAAAAGGGCAGGGGTACTCTAGCCTAAATATTACTGGTTGAGGTAACTGAGTCAGATCAATCAAATACCTGCTTTTATCACTACTCTGCTTTCTCTTTTTATAGCTGTTAATCAAGTTTTGATCTGTGAGTGATTAAACCTTTACTGGATGCTCTCAAGATTTTATCATACTGGGGGGAAAAAAGCAGAAGAATTAATTTCAAAGCTTCTTTCAAATGTGGGAGTCATATGAGATGGAAATCTCAAGATTTATTACTTTCTAGCTTTAGTATTTAAACTTTTCTTCTGAACTGACTTCTGTTTCCCTCCCCATTTATCCAGGAAGTACCAGTACACGGAACAGCAGTCAGAAGGGAAGCAGTGTGTTAAGCATCAAGCAAAAATCAAGAAAAGAGCTTCTCATGGAAAAGTTTCGAGAACAAATGATCAAAGCCAAGGCTTTTACAATTAAAAAGTGAGCAATATGAGGAGTTGTGTGAGTTTGGGGGGAGGCTCCAAACAGTAAAGCAGTAAACCAGCATTTTAAAGGGAGCAGGTTACTACTGATGTTAATTCAAGTGTTCACTGTATGCAGATGTCCCACCAGCTGAACATCAGACGAATCAGAAGTTGTTCAAACAGCATCTGCCTGGTTGTCATAGGTTTATTTACCAAATTTCGATTCCCAGTCAGGGAACCAAGAATGTCATGGTTTGACACCAGCCAAGGGCCAGTGCACCCATGAAAATATATTTATCTCAATTTCTGCTGTGAGATAGGACCAAAAAAGGAACATAACCACCCAAACTTAAAGTATAGAAACTTTATTAACTAACACTAAAAAGGAAGGAAAAACAAAGAAACCAGAATGAAACTTCCAAAACATCCATCCTCCCCCCACCTGCTGTTCACTCTCCCACTGACCACATGAAAAGAAAAAACCTAGGATTTTCAGTCAATCCACCCCTTGAACAATCATTTCCCCAACCCATCAGGAAGAGCAGGAGTCCCTCCTGCTTTGCCATAGGTTCCCCACAAGAATACCAGTCCTCTTGTGGCCACACAGTTCACAAATGGCTCGCCTGCAGATTTGCCATTNTCCCCATTTCTGGTCGTCCCTGGGGCTGGGGGCGTCAAAATTCAGTGCTTCATTAGCACTCCCCAAAGGACTAGGACATCCCCCTAAAAAGCATTCTACATGTTATAGAAGCATCCAGTCCATTCTCTATGGCTTTGCAAGAGAAGTCCATGCCAACCCAGCCCACTCCTTCATTCTTCCTTCCCACTTTGGATTCTTTCCTGTCTTTTCCTTGACCTCAGGTCTCAGGTCCCGTCTCTATCTCCTTCGAGCTGCTCCCCTTTCAGTTGAGCAGGATGCATTAAAAAGGTCCATCTGGGCAAGATGCAGTTAAAATCTCATTCTCTGGGACTTCTGCCAATAGCTCGGCTCTTCCGATAAGGTGTCCTTGAGCTGCCAATCTTGGCTCAGCAGTGGAAAGAGGGGTGGGATTCTTCTCCTCTGCCAGGCTGGGGCCAGCCTGTCCCTCCATTCCCCCTCAGGCTCCCTGCCGGGACAGTTCCCTCAGGAGGGGCTCTCCCAACCCGGCCCAGCTCAGCACAACCCAACCCCACCCACAGGAACATTTTGGGGGGGAAACCAGGCCGAGGCAAGCTCTATCTTGTCCATCCACCCTACCACCTGCCAGGACAGCTCCCTCGGGAGGGGCTCCCGGCACAGCCCAGCCCAACCCAGCCTCTCCCTCCCGTAGGCCTCCGTGGCTGTTGGGGGGGAAGCGGGGCCGAGGCTGCCTTGCACGTCTGTACTTCTTCCAGGCTGGAAGGAAAGAGAGCAATTCCCAGGCAGTCCTGTGCCAAATGTATATCCTACTGAGATGCATTTCACTTTTGATTGGCTCATTTCCCTGTCTGTCTTTAAATCTGGCCCACAATTGGTGTTGCACTGGGCTCATGGGAGATCCACAGGCACACCTCACTTCCAGGGGTGGCTATTTCCTGCCCAACAAAATGTCAATCAATCTCAAACCAGCACACTGATAAAAAAGATAAATATCCCGTGTGACCTTGGTTGGCTGTGTATCTTCCTATTGAACAAACCCTAATACATTGATTTACAAGCTATCAGAACAAAGGACTGGTGTCTCTGCAGTCCTGTGAAGGCTGTCAGAGTAGATCTTAGATATCTTTAAAATTATTAATCATACCACACTCAGCCTTTACTTTCTTCTGTGCAAGTTATGTGTTATTAAATCACATTGTGTTCTATGTTGTTTCAGGACTCTCCAGGTGTATGTGCCCATCAGACAGTTTTTCTACAATCTTATTCATCCAGACTACAGTGCAGTGACTGATGTGTACGTGCTGATGTTCCTCGCAGATACAGTGGACTTCATCATCATTGTGTTTGGATTTTGGGCTTTTGGGGTATGTCACAGAGGCATCTATCTGTAAATCCTCAGCAGCATTTACGTGTTGTAGATGCTAAATGTCATGCAAGTGTTCTTTTTCCTTGACCACCCTTATATTTTGCTTTTCAGAAACATTCTGCTGCAGCAGACATCACTTCTTCATTATCAGAGGACCAGGTCCCAGAGGCATTTTTGGTGATGGTGCTCATTCAGTTTGGTACCATGGTGGTAGATCGAGCACTGTACCTCAAAAAGACTGTCATGGGAAAAGTCATCTTCCAGGTCATCCTAGTTTTTGGAATACATTTCTGGATGTTCTTTATCTTGCCTGGAGTGACAGAAAGGTATAAGCCTTATAAACAAATAATATGGGTGGAATACTGATGCTTTACCAAGTTCTTTGTATTTAAATTGGAGATGTTTATAGCTAGACTTTGGAATCATGATCAAGTTTCTTCTTTGACTCATTTCTAAGCAGAAAGTTGGAATGCATTTCCACAGCAGTAACTGTGGCCAATATAAGTTTGAGGAAGAATTAGTTATACACATATAGAAATATTCTTAGTTTAGGCCAAAATGCAAGCAGGTGAAAGAGAAATTGCCTGTAATTGAGTGATTAGAGGCTTCAGCTGAGACAATGTTGGCCTCTGATCCAATTCCCTGCTCCCAAGACTGCTGCATGCTGCTTTAGAAGAGCGAGTAGAAAATGTCTCCCTCAGAGTAACTTATAACTTAGCACTTTCCTGAAATGTGTGAACTGTGGGTTTAAATCTCCTTAAACTGAGCAATGTCTAAAATATGTGTCTGTGTTCTGAAAAGCAAATTTCTCCTCGCGTGCTCCTGCCACTTGGCTCTGGAAGTGATGTGGAGGTGGTCACCTGCTGCATGAAATTTTGTGTCACATATCTGGTCAGGCTCACTCCCAAATCTAACATTTCTCATTTTGTGGCTCAGGACACTGACCACTGCAATCTGCAGTGCAGAGGTGTTAAGGTTCCCCCCCGGGAGTTTGGCTAACTCCCCTCTTCCTACTTTAAGTTGCCTTGAAGTATTTCCCTCACTCCATTGACTGTCCATGGAAACTGAGTGTGTCACCTGGGCACCTTACACTTTATTAACTATCATGTTATTTTTACTGGGGAAAAAAGGAATAGGTTTATAGTGTAAAGGGAGATGGAGTCTCACTTTCTCTCAAAAAGAAAGTGCAGTAGCAATTGTGCCCAAATTTGAAGAAAAAAAAATCATTTTTCAAATGGATCTCTTATCTACTGCATATTGAGAATTGTTATGAAGTAAAATATTTTTTGACTTTGTGCTTTTGGGAAATCTGTATCAAGTTGTTAATCTAAAATGTGCATCTGAAACATCCTGTATTACTTCTAAGTGAGATTGGAACCCTCTGCAAATTTCTTAATTAAAATACTTCTGTGGGATTTAATTGAAAATTAATTGGGTTATGGCTGGCTGACAGATCCTGTCCATCATGAGACATCTGCTGCAGATCCACTGTGCTATTGAATAACAACCAGAATGATACATGTGAGGAGAGGCTGAGGGTTAGTTCTGTCTGGAGAAGAGAAAGTGAAGAGCTGTCTGAACTATTTTTTGGAATAAAACTGGAGTCAGGCAGGGAAGGGCGGAAAGTATTTTCAGAGGTCACTGCATCTTAAATTCCTGTATGAGGTGCTGCCATGAACACAAGTAGCCACTAAAGCTGCCTTGATTGAGCCGCCACCTGGGACTCAAAGAGCGTTGAGCCATCATGGGACCCAAGGAAGACTGGTTTGTGTTGGGCAGCAAGGGACCTTCAGCACCCAGAGAGAGAGGGCACCACCCAAAGCCTTCACTCTTTGGGGAGCCTGTTCCCAGTCTCTCCCCTGTGACCCTGAGGTGGCAATGGATGCTGGTTTTAGACTTTTTCATTCAGTGACTTGTCAATACTCTTTTAACCCTGGCATGGGATCAGCAACCAGGCCTTTTCACAGGACCTCAGGGAGGGGAAACTGCCGGGAGCAAAAAAAACCACATTTCAAGCTAATTTGGTGATACACAGATACAAAGCTCATCATTTTCCTTTATCTTTTCCTTTACAGGAAATTTAGCCAAAACACAGTTGCCCAGCTCTGGTATTTTGTGAAATGTGTTTATTTTGGTTTATCGGCTTATCAGATACGCTGCGGATATCCAACTCGTGTTCTTGGCAACTTCCTCACAAAAAGTTATAACTATGTCAACCTGTTCTTATTTCAAGGGTAAGCATAGACTTTACTGCCTTTCTTCTTTCTTTTGTGTGATTAGGAAAAAACAGTGAAATACAGTGAAATGCTGGGGGTATTCATGATTTTCCTTCATAGACTGCTGGAAATAAGACTGTAAATTTTGCACAGCACACTCTGCATATGCCATATGTCCCCTGTAGTCCACAAAAAAAAAATAAAATAAAAAAAAGGAAAAATCTATTTCTGGAAGGCAAACTTCACAAAATTCCATCTCTCAGTCTGAAACCAGAAGACTGATATACCAAGCAGCCATTCAGTCCCCTATGAAATAGACATTTATAACACAAAGAAATCACCTTTGTGAACAGAAATAGAGGCTGCACATTGTGCTAGAAAACAGGAAATGTTAGTAGTTCTGCAGTCCTAAAAAGTAATAAGGTGCCAAATCCCAAAGAGACCTTTGGAGCAGGAATACCTGCTCTGCCTCAGCAGGTGAAAGGAATAGAGTGAAAGACAACACACTTGAGAAATAGGAACTTAAAAATAAGCACCAAAAAAATGTTTGCTTTGAAAAGTGTTGCGCATTTGAAACTCTACAGGAGTTTGAAGTGTTAGGGCAAGGAACAGGCACAACATCACCTCAGAGTGAAAGGTGGTTTTACACAGGCAGACCACATACTCCATTTACACTCTTACAGTGGCCTTGTGATTAAGCCAGATTGAAGCATATATGAATTTCACAGAAAAAAATGGAATCATTTCAGCCTTTTCACAGTATTTTCTGTATAAGCTTCTTGTATTCCAAGGACAAGTTACAGAAGAAAGCTTTCCTCACGTGAAGTACTCTTTGAGACGTGTCTGATCAGGAAAGTGTGGGACGAGGAAAGGGAATGATGCCCTTTGAACAGCTGCTCTTTGCATGCTGATTTCCTGTTGATTCCCACCTTCTTCTGCTGTTTAATCCTGAGTCACAGAGCCCAGTTCCATATGCAGCAGAGGCTGCCCACCTACTGCACCACTTGGTGTAAGGAAGTATAAAATTTATCCCACCATCATGTGGAAAATATGTGCTCCTCTTCCAGGTCAGAGGAATCTAGGAAACCCTGTACTATTCCATCAGTGGCTCAATCACAATTATGGATATAATTACGCATAAGCATGTTTATGGCCTGGCAAGAAGATCTAGAGTAACACGAGCTATGGCAACTTCAGGATGTGATTGTATTTGTGTTTACAGAGTCGCCAATTAAGCTCTTTTCATGCTGTTCTATTTTTCCCTCTTGCCATATATACACTTGCTGTGCTTGTTTGATGCCTCTGTTTCTGACAGAGTTATCTGCTGTGGTCTCCCTTCAGGTTCCGCCTAGTTCCATTTTTGACTGAGCTGAGAGCAGTAATGGACTGGGTTTGGACTGATACCACTCTCAGTCTTTCCAGCTGGATCTGTGTTGAAGATATCTATGCTCATATATTCATCCTGAAGTGTTGGCGAGAGTCAGAAAAAGTAAGGAAACCCCATAGGAGTGATTCCAGCCTTCTCTTCCCCATGCAGAAGGGAAGAGAAATAATCATGAGTCCCTAAATAATTGAGAAATCTGCCATAAAAAGTTTGTTGGGAGATATGCCTGGTGCATGTGTTCAGAAATATTCAGTCTGTTGGGCACTTTACGTTAGTTGGCAGCCGCCACAAATGAAACTTCAAATGGCTTCTCTTTGGTGCCCAGCTGATTTTTCCACCATTAACGTGAACTCCACAAGCACGTGCCTGCTGGCTAAATTGCATGCCTGGGTTTCAAGGCTGGGGTTGGAAGTCTGGTATTCACACAGTCTCACACACAACTAAATGAGCAACATGGAGTAGGAGGGAAGCTGCAGCTGTGGAGAAAGGTCAGTAGAAAGAAGAGCTCATGGCCTGCAGTGTAGGTCCCAGGGACACCAGGTTCATGTAACTGCAGAGGGAGCTCAGCTGGCTCCTTTATCTCAGGAGAGCCCCTGCACATCCAAAACTGAACTGCAGGCCAGATAAACCCACCTCTGTCCCACTGAAATTTCAGTCTCTTTAAATCATTTAAGCTTCAGTTCAAATTAAACTTGCAAATTCTGGATTCTTTATAATCGCTATAAAGATTGCAACCATATGCTTGCTTATTTTGCCAATTTGAAAAAGAAATCAAACATTATTTTAAGAGTGACTAAACCAGTCAGAAATTCTACATCTGTATTGAAACGGATTTATTTTTAAGTGTTTCTGACGTATTTCTACTTTTATTATAATCCTGTCTCTTAATGGCAATTACTTTCTAAGTGTGTGACTTAGATTAACTCAGAGCAAAAGTGCACACAAATCAGGCATATACGCTTTTTCTCTCTGACTCATACTTCTGACATGAATGGAAGGAGTTCTGAGCAACTTCAGAAGTTGGGGAAGTAATAACCCAGCTCTACTTTGACTCGCCATCTCACTGCATTTTTCTATGCTACAGTTCACATTATGTGCTGCAGAGATCTGACATGTGAAGATCTCCGTGTCTAAGCTGGCACGTATGTTCTAGTGTCATACAGAAAAAAACCTGTGTCATGACTTTACAAGTGTTGTTCAAGGTACTTTGGTTCTCCCTCTCTCTCTGTCTCACTGAGTGGTATGCCTAAGTGCTTGGACTGCTAGACTCTCTCTGAGATGTTCTGTAACATCATTAAAGGTGCCTGAACTAATCTCCTGCAGATAAATAATATGCTCCTGCTGATCGTGAGATGGTAATTTAATGAAAACAGTACTCTGTAGCATGAGACAAATTACTTGATACACTCCTTTTGAAAAGTAAATAATTAGTTTTAAATACAGCATTGTATGACAAATTTAATATTCTCATACGTCTTTATGATTCATGTTGCAAAGCAAGAACAATTTCCTGAAAGCCAGAGTCCTGGCGTGTTTGAGTTGCAGTGCAGTATAGTGCATCTTTATTTTGCATGTGTGGTATGCAGTGCATGGAGGACAGGCTACTAAACACAGCGGAGTTAAACCATGTAGGAGAATTACACCAAAATAAATTTCAGTGAAACTAAACAGTATTACAGGATGATGAGAGTATTGAGAATATTCAGTCATGAGGCAAATGAGAGGACAGGAATTACAGGCAAGGCAGAATAGACATGACGTGTGATATGCTTTGAAGAGAGAAAGAGAAGCAGTCACTTTTGTCCTCAGAAGCTAAGAAAGAGAAGGATATTACATGAGTAATATCTAGATTTTAGGAACAGCGGCAAAATTTTAAACATCAGTTAATTTGAATTGGTATGGAATTCACTAGAAACAGATTGGATCAAGCGTATGAAGTCTTAGAAATACTGTAAGTGAGGTGTGGAGTGAACACGAAGGCAATGCAATATCAGACATTGTACTGATTGTGTATGTCAGCTGCTGGCAAACAATTTTCCTGCTCCCCCCATCCCCCATAATACAGTTTGCAGCATTTCAAGACCTATGAGAGGAAGTCTGCCTTAAGGAGCTTTGAGATAAAACTCTTTGGAAGTGCAAATACAAGAAAGTGGGTCCCTCGTGATAGCAGATTTTGGAACAAATTTTTGTATCACTGTTTCCACTATTATTTTATACCTTGTTCTTGTGAGTTCATGCTTGCAGCTAGACAAAAATAAAATCTGATTGTCCTACCTAAATTTTTCCTTTATGGTTGTGAAGAATCAGAATCACAGAGGTTTACAATATTTTTCACACTGGACACACAGTTTGAGTTCATTTTCCAGTTTCTCTGTTGTCATCAGAAATTGGGTGTCTGTGCAGGTTTGGCTAAAAAAAAATCTCAAAATAGCTGGCCTGACATGGGGTAGAAAATTACCACAAGAGATGGGAAGCCTTAAGACTGATATGTCTTCACCCATCAAATCATATGAAGTGTACCTTTGATAGAAGAGACGTTACCATACTGCTGTTTGCTTTTGCAGAGATATCCCCAACCAAGAGGCCAGAAGAAAAAGAAAGTTGTGAAGTATGGAATGGGTGGCATGATTATCGTCTTGCTGATTTGTATTGTCTGGTTCCCACTGCTCTTCATGTCTTTAATCAAATCTGTTGCAGGCATCACCAACAAGCCTCTAGATGTATCAATCACAATAACTCTAGGAGGTTATCAGGTAAAAAAGAAGAAACACTAAAAGTAAACTCTGTTTTTTGCATTATATTTCTTTGTGCTATTTCTTCTTCCTTTCATTGAATTGAACTCTCCTGCTTTATGCAAGGTACCTGGCAAGCTTCCACACGTGACCCCTTTTGGGTTTAAAAATATGTTAGTTTATCACTGATGTAAAATATTATCTTAATTTTCAAGTTAAAAGCAGACTCTACCTGCAGTGGAAACCGAATAAATTGTCCTACAGGTCCACATGGTAGATATCAGATAATTGTAGGTAGCTTGCATCTCAGTGGAATGGTATTATAACATTGTCTTGTTGAATGGAGTGCCATAATTGTCTTGGACTGTGATGCACAGGATGCTGTATGGCGTATGTAGCAGTCAATATGAAGTAAATGTGTTCTTTTGTTTCCCAGCCTATTTTTACCATGAGTGCTCAGCAGAATCAGCTCAAAACTTTGGATCCGAATGAGTTCAATGAATTTCTGAGAAGCTATAGGGGTAACACTGTAAGTGAAAAGTAGAAAACCTCATTACTTAAAAATGTGTGCATGTTTCCATGGAGGCCTTTCGTGAGTTTTGTTTGTGTAGTTGTAAGTGGTCATCAGTGCTGTCATTGATTGGACAATATTTCTGTAAAGAGGATTTGCATGAATACAGGTTCAGACACGTCATTTGTCAGGACAGGGCTGGGTTATGACGAGACATTAATGTAGACATCTTTGCACAAAATCCTGGAAGGCAGAAACCCTAGCTGTCCTGTTGTCTGAGTAAAACCTTCCTCTCTAAATGACACAAACCTTCAGGAGATGTGATGCTGTTTGTGTACTGCCAAAGAAAACATGCTGCGGGGACAAAACATCTTCTGCACTTTTAAGACACATGCTCCTTCCCAGAGCACACATCTTACACCTTCCAGTGAGGAATGGTGGTGCTGCCAAAAGAAAGTGTGCATAGCCTAGGAATGTTTTGACATTAAAATGTCAAAAAAAAAAGAAAATTAATTTAAGCATAGTCTCAGTGTTAAATGGAGCAACATGCCCAGTTTTCAAAAGTTTCTAAAGTAAAAGGACTAGTAATTAGTAAGAGCTGTTGCATTGCTAATGTAACTGGCATTTGATCAGATATGACTTTAAAATAAGTGCTTGCTACTAGCCCATAAAAAAAATTGATGTTAGAATTTGATATTAGATCCTACCAAATAGCCCATGTATAATAGCATTAAAATTGTAACCTAGATCCGTTTGGAAGTTACGAGGTTCTAGTTGCTTTATCCTTTGCAGACACTTTTCTGTGCAGAAAGATACTTAACAAAAGATGGAGTAAAATTTTAACTCCAGTTTAAATAGCCTCTACAGAGTTTGCTTCATGAACTTTCAGACTCAGTTTGGCCAACATGGCCATCAAACAATGAAACCATTTTTGGTTTGCCTTTTTAGCTTGGCTAAACTTTGTTGATTCCCCTTCCTGTCTCAAGCCCCAGCTGGTACTTGAGGAAAACAATCAGTGCACTTACAGAAAACATAACTGCACTTATAATTAATCAAACATTTACAAGTCTGCCTGACTGGGAAATGTGGCTCTGTGTCTTGTGAATATCACTGCACTGAAATTTTCTTTTCTTCTGCACCTACAGGCTGCTTTGCAGTTTCTAGAGGGCTATGCCAGAGAAGATATAACTCGAGCAGATCTGGAGGGAAATTCAAACTCTTTATGGACCATCAGCCCTCCCAGTAGAAATAAAATGATACAGGGACTTCTAAACTTTGATGCTGATTTCACTTTAGTTATTTCATGGACCATTCAGAGGTAATTAAACAAAGTTGTTATGAGGTGGATGGATCATTTTTCAAGCATTGGCTCAGTAGAACAGTTCAACACTGCATTTTTGGTTTAGTTTTTTAGCAAATTCTATTGTACGGCAGAGCAAAAAACTGAGAGTAGGAGGGAGAGAGACAGAGAGAAGTCACTTTTGTTACTCATGAAAACATTTGTTGCCTGCAGTTCTCAAAAAATAAAGTGGCGCCACTACCAAGCAGATTATTTAAAATGTCCAGGTGGAATTTTCAATGGGACTTGACAGGAAAAAGAAAAAGTAAGAATACTTTAGCCAGTTTTAGATGGAAATGTTCCAATGAACTGCCCTTGACAACAACTTGCTGACATTTATGGAAAGTGAATATTTAAACCTAATTAAGGCAGAAAACCTATGAGGAAATACAAAAAGATCTTCTTGGTCCTCTTATTAAGGGAGTCTGGGAGTGACACAAACTATTTTTATGTGCAAATACCAGAACAATGTCACAGATCCATTTTGTTGAGACCTTTGTCTGCTCACATGAGATTTCTTTGGCCCCAGTGAACTAACTTGACAATGAAGTTTTTGAAAAAGACAGCCTAGAGTATAAAGTTGTCGCACTCAGGCTAGAGCACACCCAGCCATCAAGGTCATTTGCTGGCTACTGTCTGCCAGATGGGGTTCCTGTACATTGCTGGATTAAACTGGAGTTAAGTCATCATGCCATGGAAATTAAGTTGATTTGCAGCCTCCGTATTTACATACTTCTTCAGAAGTAGAAGCTGGATTGTTGTAAGACTATGCACAAGAAGCAGGTCAGCTGAACCACAGTGGGAGCTCTGAACACACTGGGTCCATTCTTCCACAGTCAGAAATAGGCTTGTAATGAATCTGCACGCTTAATTCAACTTTATTTGACATTCCCCCCATTATTTTCCTGGAAGCACAGACTATTAGCTTGTGAATTACATCACTCCATCATTTCTGAGCCTTACATTAATTTTTAGTTCTGCTACTCAGTTAGCCCTTATGTTTTCATAGCTACAAACATTTATACACTACTGGAAAGAGACATTTTTCACCCTCAAATTGTATCTTACACTGTGGGTTACGCTGTGAACATGAATGACTGAAAGGGTTATAGACCTTTCACAGTGACCTTCTACTTAACTGCTGCCTTTCATCTAGGCCAGGAGGCCACAAACACCAGTAAGGTGGGCCTGTTGTGTCACAGAGGCAGCACACACACGTTCTGCCTTTGCACTTCATCTGCCTCACCCAGCTCTCTTTGTAGATTGTCAATGTGTTTTCCTTTTTACTTACAACAGAAATCTCTCCCTTGGTGCCAAAGCTGAAATAGCGTCAGATAAACTTACCTTTAAACTACAAAACCATACCAGAGAACATATTGCTTCAATGATGTCTGAAAATCAACCAGAAAAGGTGTAAGTTATTTTCTTTTTCTATTTATATGCAAAACTTCCCCTTTGAAACCTGATTTCCTAAGGTGCTCAAGCTTGTGCAAATGTTTCATTTGTCTGCCCATCTATCCCCCTCTAATAACAGATGACAACAGCACTGAAGCCAAGTAATAGTAATATTAAAGGTGAAAATTTTTTCCTGTTATAAATGTAGGCTAGGAGGACCATGAACACCAGATCATCAATAACAAGCATAGTAGAGCTTTTAGTAACTTTTCTTTGATTTATTGGATAAACCTGTGCTTGAACTTGTGAATACACAAGTTCAGTATACTCACAGTTCAACTCATCAGTTACATCAGTTCAATCAGTTCATCAACTTGATCTGAGGGCATTGTGTTGAAGACTTTTTTGTTCTAAATAACCATCCAGACTGTATCTCACATTGTTACTCTTGAATAGTACTAGATTGGCAAGGAAGTGTTAAATCACTGCGGTCAAAGGGTAACATCTGCAGTCGTTACTGACATCAGATCTTTTCCTGTGATGGAAATTCACAAGGCATGCTCTTCTTATGAATATCCAACATTATTATACAGATATAGCCTTATAGCATTAACAGCAGTGGTGACTCCTTTTAGATCTGAAAAGAGTCTGGCTCTTCCTCTTCTACCTTCTCACTGGGGATTACTTTACAGCAGTAGTTTTTAAGTCCTGCTAAGCCAACACATTGTCCCTGAAGGCCACTTGATCTGATTTGTGGCCACAGGAGTTGAAAAGTTTAAGCTGAGACCAACTGGGTTTGTGAAAACTCTGAGAAGTTCTTATCTGTTAGTAGGTAGAAATTAGATTTGCCTTTTCTGTGCACAGCTGTTTTTCTGCACCCACGCACACTTGTACATCCAAACAGACTGCTGTTGCACGTGTGATCATTGCACTTAAAAAATACTTGATGCCTCTTTTCTGCTGTGTGAAGATACAGCAATATTTCCTAAGATGATACAGGGCCACAGAGAGTAGATTTTACTCGTTTGTGGAAAAAAAGTAATTCATTCATAATTCACTCTTTGCAGGAGGCAAGCAGTTAACATAGACGATGTAGCTGCATTTGCCTGTCTTGCAGTAATTTTGTAGATCTAAGGTTTTTTTACTTGGCTATTAAGGAGAAATGGTTGTGATAGCTATTAGCCATTCAGATACTTCAGCAGGGAGCTTTCTGCCACCACCTCTGCTGGGACAATTTAGCTGCTGAGCTCTTACCTTTTCTTGGACCCACTGGAGTGATCAGAAGGGATTTTCAATTGGCCACCTTGTTCTTCCTCAGCCTGGTAGTATGTAATGTAGCCAAATGTCACAGGACTTCTCTGAGAGATCCTCATCCTTGGAATTTTTCAGTCATTTGAGGAAAATGTTAGGACAGTGTCTCTGCTTTTAGTGAAATGTGTTTCTAGATGCTGGTGATTTTTTTCCCACTCAAGATGATTTGGAGTCCAGTGGAAGAATTTCCACAAACAACTTTATTTCAAAGTCTGAAATCCTCCTAAAAACCTGTGAATATATTTCCCAATTAAAAATTCTGGCAAAAATTCTCAGTCTTTTCAGGTGTTATTACCAAAACACCTTGCAACACTGAAGTAATAGCTGTGCTCACTACATATTTTTCTAGCTTGTTTTCTACTGGGGATGTGCTGCCTTTATTGTATACTTTATAGCTGACTATAAAAGCAGCTTTTTTAAAAAGAGAAACAAAATATAAATTCTACATTCCTTGCAAACAGATATGCCCCAGATATGTGGAATTCATGGTGTGTGGACGGTGACATTTTGGATGGAACTCTCTGCTGAAGTTCTGAAAAAATGTAACTGAAAAATCCAGCTAATTTTCAGATGTGACATCTGAACACTATGAAGTCATAACGCAAGACAAGAATTACTGAGAACTGTGTATAGCACTGTTAAGTATTTCTAAATTATTTTACAGGTATAAAAATATGAAATATTTTATTTCTCTTTTTTTTCCAGAATATTAGAAGAAATGTACCCCTACTACATCAAGGCTCCTAGTGATTCTCTGGCAAAACCCATAAAGCAGCTATTGAGAGGTATGTCTCAAGACCATGGAAAACAGAGTATGATTTAAAGAAGTGCAAGGCAGCACTCCCACTTGTGCATTCAGGGGTGTTATGGGGCACCTCAGTCTGAAATGCACTTAAAATGGTTTTTACTTGGTGTCTGCAAGCTTGAGGAGAGATAAGGTAATACAGTAGAAGGCAGAAAATGCCTCTCCATGTATTTTAGCTTTAGATTTAACACTAAGGAGTCTAAGGAAGAAGTCTGTCTCCTTTCCTTCAAGTCTGCTTTAGGAACTGCTTTCCTTTGTTTTATGTGTAAGTGATAACAAGTTTCACTTCTCCATATCTCCCTGCTACCTTACTGTGAACAGTCAGTAGTGTTGCCTGTCTGCAAATGCAGCTCCTCAGCTTAAATAATGACACTGCATTATTTTTATTTTTTAAGCTATTCCTTCCTTATTGTCTACAAAGAATCCACTTTAAAGAACTCACTGAATTTCAGAGTGCTATTACCCAAACAGAATCCATACAAGTACTCACAGACATACAGAATGTGTGCACCCATGCACACACACATCGTGAAAAACCTGTTGGGTTGGAATAGTAGGAACAACTCTTTATCTAAGAGCAATTTTCTCAGCAGAGGCTAAATTTGGAGCTTGAATGTAATAGTAGTAGTGCTGTGTAGTATGTTCTTGTCAAGGTTCATCAAGGTAAACAATTCTTGAGGCTGAACCCAGCTCTGTGAGTAGCAATACGTGCTTCACTGTCATTGGTCAGGTCCCTAATTTGAGTTTCTTTGGAAGGGCTTTAATATATACACTGCTAATGTACACTCAGGAGGACCAGAGTTCATCTCCTGTCTGTGTGATCAGAATGCATAAAACAGGATAGCATCCTTTTATGATACAAGACAATAATATCTTTTACATCAGACATAAATGGTTTATGGTGATATTTTCACTTTGAGATATTGAAGCTGACTGCTACCGTTCCAGGTTAAATGTGTTTCTGGAGGGCTGAAATGCAGACGTGATGAGTGCTATTGATGTTTTGGCCTGAAAATACCAAAATTATTTGACAGTTGTACAGAAGAGGATGTAGGTGATATAAAATAGTTTTAATATTTAATGCAGATTCAAGTAAGATTTGCAGAAGAAAAACACAGAAATCTGGGTTTTATACTTTCATATCTAGAAATGATGCAAAATTGAGTTAGAAGAATTTTGCTTCTGCATTGCCCAGTCATTTTATAATGCAGATGTTTGAAGTATCTGTCTCTAAATGTTTGCTTTTTGCAGTTCTTGTTGTATATGTATTAACACTTCTTTTTCTCAATAGACTGCAAGTGGGAAAATATTACAGTTTCCCTTGTCAAAAACACATCTGAAGAGTGGTGGGTTTTGAATCAGCTTGGAAAAAGAAACAAAACATCTCAAGACAGTCTTGAACTCTTCATATTCAGTGATAAAGTCAGTCCACCAAGCCTTGGATTCTTGGCTGGTTATGGGTAAGAAGAAATCTTTCATAAAATTAAATAAAGTACATAAGATAGAAGTAAAGGCGCCTTTATTTGCTGATTTGGGGGGGAGGTGTTGTAGTGTTTGAGCATTACAACATTTTGAAAAGGGGTTTTGTGAGATTTTCAAATCCATGTCTATTAATATTATCTATAGAAGGATTAATATTTGCAAGGTCAGTATTACCCCTGATAATTGGTCTCCAGTGGGAATAAAAACAGAAGCACCCTTCACACAAATATTCTACCAAAGAGAAATAATTCAAAATTTTACTCGTTTATTTTATTATTTATATTAGTTTAGCTGCAGGGAAAGTTCTACCCAAACTCTGCCTGGTTTTGGTGACCTTCTCTATCTTGTAGCCAGGACCATGGGTGTGAAAGAGTTATGAAATACATCTCCACATGCAGAGGAAGGCAGGAGACTAAGCATTCCCAGGAGATACAGCCTTCTGGTAGGATTTTGGAGAAGTCCCCATAGAAAGATTAGCAGGGGGGATGGTAAATATTAGTTTGTTGCCAGTTACATATACCTTAATAAAATATATTAGATATGAAACCTGACAGATTATTTGCCTTTAGCAGTTAGCTGCTGTCAGATTTCCAATTGTGACTTCCAAGCTGTAGCAGGCAGGACATGTGACCACTGGCAACTGGGCTTAAACAATTTAAGTCGGCAGCCTCAGCTGTTTGTGATTCCAGATTTGTGAGGTGTTCGAAGAGATCTTGTTCTCCTTCATCACAGCAGAAACAAGACCCTAATTAGAAATTCGTGTTCACCCTGCTGACAGTTAGCCATGTAGATGAGCTTCGTCAAACTTGGCTGCCCTTTTACAAGGCACGATTGGAACTCTTCCTTTCTTTCTTTCTTTCTTTTCAGCATTATGGGATTATATGCCTCAGTTGTCCTGGTGATCGGGAAGTTCGTCCGTGAATTTTTCAGTGGGATCTCTCACTCCATCATGTTTGAGGAGCTGCCCAATGTAGACAGAATCCTGAAGCTGTGTACTGACATTTTCCTAGTGCGAGAGACGGGAGAACTGGAACTAGAAGAAGACCTGTACGCCAAGCTAATATTCCTGTATCGCTCACCAGAGACTATGATCAAGTGGACTAGGGAAAAAACTAATTGATCTCTTTGGCATCACACTGCAAATCAAGTTGGTTAAATCTGAATTTTAAAGGAAAAAGGAAAAAAAGCACAATATTCTCTTAAGAGCTAAGCCTTTTATAGTTGGGTAGCAATGATTTTTCACTGAAGGAATCCTGGAAGCTACGGCCTTAGGAATCCATGCTGCCTTTCAAATTAAGGATCAACAGTGAAGAAGGTTGAATGATTTGTTGGTTTTAATGTGCCACTCCTCTACAATCTGGGGACTGCTTTGTAATTTAATCAGCAAAATGTTTGCATCTTTGTCTGGCTAATTTAATTTTCCAGACAACCATTACAACTTAGAGAGAAACGAAAGGAGTGAACCCACAGATGACTCCAGTGAACCTTCTTAATCCTTTCTGGAGCCACACAGTTTGGATTGTGCAATATGCTGTTGTACATCACTGACTTTCAAGCTACAGTAATGGGACACTGACGAGCCTTCAGGACACCCAGCACCCAGGGCCACACTGGGAACTGAAGACATTCTAGCCATACCCATTTGTAGAAAAGCAGAGGTTTTGATGTACAAAGGACACTGTGGACAAGCCTCTGTCAGCAAAAAGAAAACAAGTAACAATCTCTTGAAATGCCTTATTTTATTTGTACAGTCACAGGAGACATTTCCACCAAACATCAATGACTTTTCTCAGGAAAAAGAAAAAGCAACTGAAACTTGACACTTCGTCAAGATTAACTAATGGCTAGAAAAATTATGGTGATTATGGGGTGTTCTGCTGGGCCATTCTCTTCAGCATTACTGCTTTCCATTGGATGAGAAAGTGAAATCAATGACCTAATGAGCTACTTCATTTCTTATAACCCTTTAAAGACTGAGTAGTGTGTGCTTCTCTCTGCTCCCCATGACATGCTTTTTCCCATTTCGATGATTTAAGGCAACTGTGTTGTTTTGCTGTTAGCTGATATTCTTCTTCCAGTGTTTCAGGTATATGAAAATGTTTACATATTCCAAGTCACATTTTTACATCTGAGACGGGTTTGGTTTTTTTTAAGTTCCCGAACACAGACATACATATGAGCTTGAGAAATGCCCTTTTTTTTTAAATTGCTATTATTAGTGAAACAAATGGCTCGTTAGAGTACATTGCACCATGAAAATTTACAACTGCAGTGTAGGTTTCTTTCCATGTTCAAAAAAAACTGAGAAAAAAAATCATTGAGTGGGTAGGGTATGTTGAAAGGATATACTTGTAGTTTTGATTCAGTAATGACTTAAAATAAAGCACATGTTGCAAAGTATTTTTTCCTCTGCCTTTTTACATGAAATGGGAAAAGTTTGACATTCTTCTTAATCTGTGACAAATAAATCTCTTTCTTGTAGTTAGCTGCTATTTATTATATGAATGATTAGTTAATCACCAGAAAGAAACTAACATAATTTGCTGGCACATTTTACTGCAGAACTTCGTAAAACAGCACAACTAAATGAAGTTGAAACATACTCTGCTGAGTGCTTCCATGACAAATGCTGTCACATCCATTCTATACTGTGAAAACTAACACTTTGAGCACCTTGACGTGCACAAAATAAAAATTGCTTCATGATATTGTAACAATAAAGTAATGTGGTGACTGGAACTCACTGGAAGACAACCTGATTTCCTCTGAAGTGAAAAGGTGGCTGCTCATACAGCCAGGCAGCACTCCCCCCTGGAAAGTTTTGCTACATTTCTTCCGTAGGTCCCATGAATGAAAATCAAAATATACAGGGCAGCCCTGACATAGCACTCAGGGATGCTGAAATGTCTTTTATAGTGAGATGGATCCTCACCTGGGTGTTCAGTGATTTTAAGGAGACCAACACTGGAAGGAGAACTGTGGAGGATGTGTTTCTAAAGGTACCAGCCAGCAGAACTATGCTGGCCACATTTGGTCCTGGCTTCCTTCCTGGTTCCTTCTCTTCAACAGGCACTTCCTTTTTGTTGGGAAAAATGTGTCTTCAGAATGAGCTGTACAGTTATTTGGGCTTTGCAAAAATGTGCTGCTCTTTCTTTCATGGATCGACCAAACTTTGAAAATAAAAGGATTCTTCTGTTGTTTTTTTTTTAATTTATTTATTTTTAAAACAGCCTAAAGTCAAATCACTGTTCTGGACTGGGTAGCTACCTGGAACAGGTGAGGAGTGTGCCAGACCATCCTTTGAGCCCAGCTGTCCAGATAAAGTTGAACTGTCAGCCAGTTTCCAGGGGCATTCTAGGGGGTCAGTACTGGGACCAGTACCATCCAACATCTTTATTAACATCCTGGGGGACACAGCAGAGTGTCCTTTCAGCAGTGGGTGGACTTCACTGAACCTGGGTTTGGGGAGGTTTCCAATAACACAAGCATGTCAGCTGCTCTCTGGGACATGGGCTGGGCAGTTTAACAGCAGGGGCAGGACTTCCTTGAAAGGCAGGTGTCAGAATGCTGGAGAGATTATCTGCCAGGTACTTGATGAACTCAGGCAAATGCAGCAAAATCCTGCCTCTGAGGCTCTGACTAACCCTTACAGCAATTCAGACTAGGCAGACGGGTTGAGATGGTAGCTTTAGAATAAAAAGAGACAAGACCAGGGGTGGGAATTGCAATGCACCCTTGAAGCAAAGGAAACCAAAAGCACACTGGGCCGTACTTACAGGATCACAGCTGAAAGTCAAGGAAATTTATTAGTTCCCTCTATTCAGCACTTATGAGACCTCATCTGGAGAACTGCAGGGAGCTTTGGGGGTTCCAGTGCAAGTAAGATACTGACACACTGGACTGAGCAGGCAGCTGAGAGCACAGCATGTCAGGAGAGGCTGCAGGAGCTGGGCTTGTTCAGCCTTAAAACAGAGAAGTCACATGGAAAACTTTCTGGTCTCTGCAGCTGCCTGATGGTGAGATACAGAAAAGGTGGAGCCAATCTCTGCAGAACTGCATGACAGGTCTGATTAAATAAAAGGAAAATTATTTTTACCACAAGGGCAATCAAACATGGGAGCAAGTGCCCAGAGAAGCTGAGATCCTCAGCCTTGGAGGTTTCCAAATCTTGGCAGGTCAATCCCTTAGCAACCTGTTCAAAGTGACCATGCTTTGGATTGTAGGTTTGACCTGAAACCTCCTGATGTCCCTTGCAATCTGAATTATGCCATGATTTTAAGATCCTGTCAGAGATACAAAGTAACCTCCTGGTGTGCTTTCCCAGGCTATGGATGCATTAGCTCTTGTTCTGCCCATCAATAGTGCAGACATAACTCCTTAAAGCAGGAAGAGAAGCAGATTTCAGCTGCAGCTTGCTTTCCTTGGCTCTATTTAGAAACCTGCATGTGCTTACGTAGGCAGTGGTGTGGGTTTATAAGTCAGAGCAAGGACAAGTGCTTTGGCAACACACCCAGCTCTACCACCAGGCATCCCAGAGCTCTCACTTGCCTGTGTGACAAGGCAAAAGGTTCAGCTTGCACTGTTTGTGCAATTAAAGCTTTCACAGTTTTCCCTGACTTGGTAAACTGGCTAATCCCTAGGTAATTAATACAAATAAATAGAGAGATAAAACTGCTGCTGCTCTGCCTGGTGCTGTGTGATATTTAAACAGGGTTTCTACTCTGGGTGCATATGGGCTATTTTAGATCAGGTCTTGTTGCTTCCTTCTTAAGGGTTCAAACCAGAAATCTAATGGTCTATTAAAAGCTTGGGGAAAAGAAAAGAAAAGCAACCTGTGAGCATGCAATAGGAAAGACAAATTCCCTGTTTAGTGACCAAGGGAGTAGGACCTACAAGTGCAGGACCTAACCCTGTCCCACTGTACTGAAGGGCTACAGGTTTTTTTAGGTTACATTAAGGTGGACACTTAAGAGAGAAGAAAAAGAGCTGAAGAATAAGTATTCAGAATCATTCAGTGAGACTCCTATGACTGAAGGAGCTCCTTCAATAAAGTCTATGGTATGAGAAATCATTCACACCATAGGTTTAAGATTTGTCTCAGAATGTGCTGCACAAGTAGCAAGCCATGCAAGGGAACACTAGACATCTCTTCCTGCCCTTCCTGGCCTGACAGGCACTTCCCAAGGCCAGTTCCACTGACTGCCACTTAGAACTGTTATTAAAGCAGAAATCTAATTATAACCATCTTCTGCTATGAGGAAAACTAGTTGGAGAATGACAAATTACCAGGGAAACCGCAGACTTTCCTCTCTCAAGAGTAACTGGAGATGTCCCTCCTCAATATGCAGAAATTATGATATACTTAACAAAATGCACAAAATGAAAACACTAACCCTGTCCCATCCCAGGCTCTGGATTCACCAGATCATAAGCCCAAACCAGGACTGGTTATCTAGAGGGACACATCACACACAGAGCTCAGATGTATTGTGACCATCTCTTCCTGGCTCTCCTCACCAGCAAGATCCCACACAATCACACACATTTGGCGTGGGAGGCCGAAAATGAATGTATGAGTATCTCCTCCTAGCATAAAGCTCTCAGTGCTGTCCTTCCAACCCAAACCTCCTTCAAAAGCTTTCATAAGGTCATATCATTTTTCACAGGGAATCTGTTGTTAGTGTGAGGAATCTGACACCTCCACAGGGCCTGAGGCAGCCCTGCTGTGCTGGATGCAGCAGCTAATGCCTGCTCTGCAGCTTGAGCATCTTGCCTTGCACATTCAAATACATCAAACACACGCATGCGTGGACAGTGCGTGCATCTGTGCACGTGTGTGTCTCTCTCTCTCTATTTTATAAGAGCACAATTTTGCTGTATTAGCTCTCATTAATATTTCAAGCTGCTGCCTCCTGCAGCTCGTGCTGGGGCGGAAGAAGGAGCTGCCAGCAGACACAGACGTGACCGTCAGACTCCTGTAGCAAACATTCAGGGAAAGCACATTTTTAATGTTATGGCAGCAAGAGTGAGGTAATGCAGTTAAAATATTTATGAACCCTTTCAGCTGACATCTCCAAATTCCTTGCAGAGTCTGAGCTTTAGAGGTCAAGGCAGTGTATTAACCAGATATTCATCCAGCTATAAAAAATTTTCCCTGTTTTAAACAATGCTGGGGACAGGAGGAAGGGAGGGAGGAGTGGATCAGAGAAAGAAAAGAGAAGACCAGTTGTAAACTTCATCACATATCAAAAGGAAACACATGGAAAGTTTGAACAACAACTGAACTGTACTTTTCTCCTCTTCACAGAAAATCTTCTAAAGTTATTTTTAAAGGTATAAAATAATCTTCAAAAATAAGGATGAGCTCCGAATGCTCCAAGCTTGATACAACATCATGTTACCGGGCCTGCAAAGAGGCAAGTGGGATCTGCAAAAGATCGCAGTTTTTTTATAATCTTATTCCATAGCTCACCATCAGATGAGCAGAAACATGGTGCTTACAGCTCATGGCTTGAGAGATGAGCAGCCACTTGTGGTCCTGCTATTCAAAGGGGAAGGAAAATAAAAAGAAAACAGATAAAGGAGCAAATAGTTAGATGTGAAAAAATTCAATAAATGCTTCTATCTACCAATTGCTCTGATGGACAAATAAGCAAAGTACACCACTTCAGATTGTTTCAGTGGGGGCCCTAGAGGTCAAAAATCATTATTTTTCCATGGTTGGACTCTGCTCGCTCTCTTCCTCATGCCTACTGTGACCAGCGTGGCTTTGACTGCTGGGCTCCATCCCCTGTCATCAGGTCTCAAATGTGCCACATTACAGATGCCCTTCCCTGTCCCCTAAAAATCTGCACAAGCTCACAGCTGCCAGGGCCGTGACACAGAGATCCCAACTCCAGCCAGCCCAGCCTCCTCCCCAGGGTTCCAGCTCCAGTCCAGCCTCAAGCTCTCTCTTGCACAGGCAGGCTCCCCCTTCTGCACTAGCACAAGGCACTGGGAGACGCCAAAGGCTGGCCTTTGAAATGGCACAGCTGTACTCCCACCCTAATAAAAGACACAATGAAAGAATTAAGGAAATCTAGCAGAGCTGAAACTACATAATTGCAAAACAAAATGACTGAAGGTTATTTGTGAGCAAGTAGACAAAATGCATTTTCAGGTGGCTTTTTCAATCATCCTGTCTATCAGATGTTTATCTGACTTTTACAGTACTCAGCCCATCTGGTACTTAGCTCATGATGTATGGATTCAAAACATATCCTTAGTACTTTGTTGATGAAGTAATATTTCTCCTGCTTGTTTTGCTGAGACAAGATTCCACTGCCATTCCACCAGGTTTGTGGGATTTATGTAGCTACTTCAACTGCTTTCAGATAAAAATAATAATAATAATTTAAAAAAATTGGTGGTGGTCTTGTTTGGGGTCCAAGGGAGAGGAAGGGCACTGATCTCCACCAAGGTTTCTGACACACTCTGAATGTGCTGTGCTGGAGCAGAAGGTGGATGCATTTCTTTTTCCTTGCTCCAGTCATCCCTTTCCTTTTCAGCTGACTAAGCAGAGATTCAGATGGCTCCAGGTCTCCTTCCAAATACATCCAGTGAGGTGCTCCCTATGCTGACCACTTCCCAATGTCTCCTGGGCAGAGGCTGGTCACCAGCCGAAGTGGACAGCCCCAAACAGAGAGCGCCACCTTCCGCTGAACTCTGTAGGAAACACCTCTAAACTAAATGTGCTGGCTGCAGCCTAGGGAAGCCAATTTCAACACCTGCAATCTAAGGCAGAGTCCCTTTTTCCTGTGGCCAGGCTTGTTGATACCCATGCACTGAGCTCAAGCTCAAGCTCCCTGACATGAAGTAAAAAGCAAGGCATGCAGAGCAGTGAAAAGGGAATCTTCCCAACCAGCAGCCTCTGAGGGATACATTGGAGAATTTCCCTGCAGCTCAGCACAGCTCACTGAGGTTTCCTCCTCCACTTCCAGTCACAAGAACATGAACTACAGGAATAAGGATGAAAGGATTTGGGAAAGCATGCTGTCTACACAGCCCGCTGAAAAGGGGCAAACCTATCCTAGGGCTCAGTTACTCAGGAAAGAGCTTTTCTGCCTTTCAGGTCAGGAGCTGAATAAGAGCAATGAAACAGGCAGAGAAATTAACTTCTCTAAAAGGGATCTGTAGAGGATGTACCCATTTTGAAGTTTTTCCTTATTAATCATGCACTGGCTTCTACCAGAACTATTCAACATGTAAATAGTTGTAAGCCTTCTTTACTACAACTCTTCATCTTGCAGTATTAGTATGGGTCACACAGGCAAGGGAAGACAATAATTCTGCTCGTATTTGGGGCTGCAGTTCAACATTGATATCTGGAAGATAAAAGAAAAACACATGCATACACACATATATTCTGATTGTTGAAGAGAAGCTTTAGTCATTTGACAGCAGCACAGAACAACAATTTAATACTTAGTTTCATGCTTCCTATATGGTTGAGGGAAAAGAAGAACATGCATGAAGAAGATCATGCATACCCTGGACTGGGGCATTTCTTTCCACTGACCATGCAAGGGGCCAAAGTACTAAACAAGGGAGCTAAAGGACAGACCTAAAGCTGTGCCTTTGATATATTCACCCAAATACAGCTCTCAGCCCTACTAGTTTTAGACATCTGGTGCCGTTTTCCCATTATATTCTCATTGTCCAACTTAAAGGTAAACACACAGCAATGTGCGATTTCACTCAAATCCCATTGGCACAATGTCTGGAATATTATGGCAACAGGTAGTATGGAAAAATGATGCAAGGGTGACTAGACATGAGGGATTGTTAAAGAAAAAACACCAGTTTTAACGCTGAGAAATAAAATCAAATGCAACCAGTGGTGTTTACAGAAATGTGTTTTCTGTTTCACCTGGCAACACCTACTTCCAAAACCCTTCCTCCTTCACTATTACAAATTCATCTGGAACGTCCACAAAGCACAGAGGTTAGCCAGCTCTCAGTGCACTGCATCTTGCTGCTGACTAGGAACTGAACCTTTTTTTTTTCCCCTCATCAGTTTTCCCAGCCTGTACTTATGAAACCTATCAGGATGGATCAAAATAGATCAAGGACTGTTGTTGCTAATCAACTGCACGATTTGGCTGCACTTCACCAAGATTCAGACACTGCGACTCAGCCTCAGCCAACACTCTAGTTTGTTACTTTGAAGAACCTGCTTCCCATGGTTGAGTTTAACCTACAGATGAAACTCACCCTTTTTTGCCTGTGTAACCCCTAACTCACATAAGCCCCACAAAAACCAGGCAGCAGTAAAGAAGAAATTAGAGGGGGGAGAGTTAGAGAGAGTGAGTTGGGGATGACTATGTTAGAGGTGACAAAATGTACCTGCACCTACACACACCTGACAAGGGCTCTGCACTGCACCTGCTCCTTTTTAACCCTGCACATGCTGGGTGGAGGGAAGGGTGGTGTATGACTTCACTGTGGCAGCAGCATCACTGCCACAAAGGCTCCAAGACTGATGGAAGGCACACCTCTGTCAAAGTGCATCTGACTTTCACAAAGGCAGACACTACCAGATTCAGTCCTTTATGCCATTTAAAAAGCCATCCATACATGTTTATGTTGTTGATACAACAATTAAAACATTTGCTTGCAGGCATTTATAGCCTTGTTCAATTTATAAGTATAATGGAATAGTCAGATTGAGAAATTAGATTCACAGAAGTAAAAAATCCAAAGTAAGGATTCCCAAACAACTGTAACTTATATCACATTTTCCTATAAAACCAAAGACAAGAGCAGTATCACTCAAGTTTTCTTCTTTGTTTTTAAGTAGATTCTTCCAGCCAGTGGAATAGGAAATGAACTCTGAACCCTGAACCACGGTGTAAGCATCTGATTATTTTTGTTTCTGGAAAGTATGCCTTTACTTTCACCCTCACGAACAGTGACCAGTCAGCAAACAAGAGGCGCAAAGGCCCCAGTATCTGCTGCACAAGCCATGCCCTCTCCACAGGATCACCTCCTGCAGCTGCAGAGAAACAGTTAAAGGATCAAAAACCACACTGAGCCATTGCAGTCAGTGAGTAAACCATTTCTGCTGGACAGCTGGCCCTCCATCATACACACTTCCTGAGAACCATCCACACAAAGGGAAAAAAACCCTCTCTACAGAAAGGATGGTTATGAGACATGACTGTACTGCATTTTTAAGAATGTTTTATAAAGCATAAAATCTGACTGCTTCCAGCAGTGATCACTAGCACAAGTTTCCAGACTTTTATTATCAAGATTAAGTGCCATTCAATTCCAAGCCATAGGAAATGCTTATGCAGATCAATCCAAAGGTCTAAAACAGGCATCACCACACTTTCCCTATGACACCCTTCTTCCCACAAGCTCTCCTTCCACTTCTGGCATTCCCTGGGCTCCTCACCGGGATACAGCTTGTAGGGCAAACCTATATCTGACACAGCTTGTGGGGCAAACCTACATTTAATGCTGTTTCCTAACCCCAGATCTGGTCTCTGGAAGCAATATAAAACATTAAACAATGTTAGGAAACAAGTAAGAATAGGCAGAGAGACTTGGGGTGATTAAAGGGAATTCACATCTTCAACTGCCTAATAAGTTTAGAGAGGATGGAACCAAACTCTTCGCCAAGGTGTACTGAGATGGAACAAGAGGCAGCATTCACAAGTCCCAACACAGATTCCCATTAGATATGAGAAATAATTTTTTTTTAACTACAAGGATAAAGAAACTTGGGGGGTCTTTGTCCTTAGAGACGTTTAAGTCCAGCACCTTGCTGCAAAACTCTTCTACTTAACTTCCCTCCCCTTGACTGCATCAGACTCTGTCTTTAAAGACGTCTGCAAAACACACGATCACCATCTCCTGGGAAAAGGTTATTTCTTCAGCCTCTGTTCCCATGGAGAGTGCTGGTTGTATTTAGGATGTAGCTATTATTTCTTCAATCTGTCCACTTACTTATTACAGCTGATAAAATGTCTGAGGGTGGTTTTGAAAAGAACTTCCAGTTCTGTCAAAAACAATGTTGGGGCGAAACTTTACTACTGAGTAAATGCTTCAGCACTCAGCAAGCAAAGCGGATGCTGCAGCCCACCCCAAAAGTTTTACAGGCACTGCTCTTTCTGATAGTCTTCTCATGTCTCTCCCTTCCTTTCCTTGCCCTTCGTGAATACTGGCTTGGAAGGTAGGAGGTGAAAAGTGGGAGGGAGGGAAAAGTTATTTTTGGCCATCAACTTTTTACGGCACGCCTGTCCCATAAAACTCTTTGGAGCTGTGCGTCTCACCCCGGGTCAGAACAAAACCAGGTCTGAAATGGCAATTTCCTCGTGAGACACAAGCTGTCCAGCTGCCAGCCGGCAGCAAAAGTGTCCCAAAGCACTGACCTGCTCAGGGCCTTGAGCCAGCAAAATGCAGGCACGGAGAGCCGTGGGATATAAATTCTTATAAACCCGCTGGATGCTTAAGCCCACATTCGCCTCTGAGGTGAAATTCCCCCGACGGGAGCTTTTCTCGACTTGAAAGGGCTGAGCTCAGAGCCCCTGCCCCGTGCAGGGCGGCAGTCTAGACAGGCCGGCGTGGGCGGTGGGGAGGGGGCTGCCAGGGGAGAGCCGCCTCCTGCCCTCTGCCAGGGCTCCTCCGGCCCCCGACCCTCCTCAGCACCGCCACCACAGCCAAAGCTGCCACCCCGCCGCGCCTGCCACGGCCCTCGGCTGAGCACTGAGACAGCACCTCTACGAGAAACACGGGAACCTCCTCACAACTGGCACGGGGCGGGGAGAATGAAGTGTAATTAACTAGGTGACACGATTGCATAGCGCATCAAGAATTGCCTCTCTCTTCGCATCTTCAGTATCGACAGTGCCTGTCAAAAGCAAGATCAAGACTCCTTAAAAAAAAAACTTTTCGGAGGCTGTTATGGCACTGATTCTCAACACATCGTTTGAAAGCTTGAAAGCTGCTTACTGAAAGTATCTAACGCAGGTGGAAGACCCTGAACAGAAATGGGTTTTATGGAGCAGGTCCATGATGTAATTTCTCCTTTTTTTTAGTTAGTTTTTTTCTCTTTTTTCAAACAGAGCCACTCAAGTTAACTGAATTAGCACATATGCCTCTCCAGACACCATTCAGCACCTAATCAAGTGGTAGGATTATAAATACCATGTGCTGCAGCAGTGTCTGAACCTCAGTTGCTGAAGGTTAGATTGTCTTTACAGCTTTGCACCGGTGGGACAAAAAAAATTGCATCAGTTAAGCAGTGATTTCATTGCTTCAGCAAAATGCCACACAGAAAATAAAGTATACAGAAAATGTGGAACATGTGAGTCATGCAAAACAACCTTTCTGCTCTGCTACTTCAGTAACATAAGGCAGAAGTTACCTCTGAACTGCTGAATTACAAGTGAAATGAAGAGGTAACACTTCAAGGTAAGCAGATCCCTGCCTAGGTAAAGCAGTCTGTCTCTTGCTGGGAAGCAGGTACAGCCTCTCCAAACCAGAGATTAACTTTCCTAATTGAATGAGCAGGAGATGTTAGAGGGAGGCAGAGGGAAAGGTGGATATGGATTTTACCTGTGACAGCTGCACGCTCTTGAAATAACCTTGACAGAATAATTAAATGTAATTTAGAAAGGGAAATGTATTATTTATGAATGTATTGCAATAACTAGGGGAAAAGTAGATCTCCAGCATTCTGAAGCTAGGCAACTCCACAAAAGAGGAATGAGCAAGCAACAAGGAAAGTAGACATTGCTGAATGATGTCTCTCTTAATTTTCAAGTGGATCCCAGAGATCACCCAGCTGAGTTAGAAACAACTCCCTCGATTTCTAGGACCTTAACAAAAAGGCTGTGACTGAGAAGAGATGCCCAGATCTCCTTTTTTGGGCAAGCATTTTTCCAGGGCTAGTAGAGGCAGTTAGTTGCCCATTCTCTTGGCTTACTTAACTTTCAGGCTTACTTTCAGAGCCAACAAGTCTGTACAGCCAAATCTCTGTGCTCACTACTAGCAAATTGTTTATTTGTAGCTGTCGTGCTCTGAGTAAGATAAGCAAGATCAGAAAGGCTCATCTGAAGGTGAGAGAGTAGAGCTGGTCCCAGCTAAAGCCAACTGAACGGGTTAGCCCAACGCCTGCATGAAGCATCTGCCATCATCTTGTAGGAAAAACAGGGAAAGTGATCCAAGCACCAGCCAGACCTTCCTACAAAACACACCAATCAGCGAGAGCACGAGACAGATGCACACACAGGAGGAAAGGCAAAGAAAGGGTGGAGGACTTGAGTCGGCTAAGATCAGAAGGCAATGGCACAAACCAGTACTTTTGAAAGGCAAAAAATGAGTGCAGATTTAAGAAGGTTATAAAGAAATTTAGTTTTTGAAGTCCTGTCATAGAATCATAAAACCAGTTAGTTTGGGAAAGACCTTTACTATCTTCAAGTTCAACCATTTAACCTAGAACTGCCAAATCCACCACTAAACCATGTCCCCAAGGGCCATATCCACACATTGTTCTGAGCACTTCCAGGGATGTTGACTCCACCATTTCCTTGGGCATCCTATTCCAATGCTTGACAACCCTTTAGGCAAAGAAATTTTTCCTAATATCCAATCTAAGCTTCCCCTGGAACAACTTGAGACTGTTTTCTCTTGTCCTATCACTTGTTACCTGGGAGAAGAGACTGACCCCACCTTACCACAACCTTCTTTCAGGTAGTTGAACATACAAGCACCTCTGAAGAAGTTACACTCTACAGCCCAGTAATTGATATTTCAGTGAATTGTAGCCCATGAATTTCTGTATTTTGGATCTCTCTCTGCTGTCAGGTACAGCTTTGACTGCACATGTGCACATTCCAGCAGCTGTTACATTTTCTTTAGCATTCAGCCTTCTTCAGCTTTCATCACAAGATCTGTAGTCTGTTTTAGAGCTGATCTGGCAAAGAAATCCACAATGAAAAATTTTGTGCAAGAGCTCCCTAAGATCTCCAGGTCTTATGAGTTTGGAAGACTTCCAGCCCTCTCCCAAGGACTTCCCAGTTCACACTCAAAGAGTTTTCAGACAACTGGACTGATACGAAATAAAATTTAACTCCCTAATTCCCCAGGGGCTTGAATAAAAAGAGAAAAATACATATAAGTTTAGGCAGATGAATAATTATACAACATAGAAGAGCACTGGAGGGCTAATGGAATTTGCTGCTGCTACAGCAGGTTGGCTGATCCCAGCTCAGCTGTGGCCACAAGCATCTTGCTGGGCCTCAAGGTGCTTACAGGAGAAAACCACAACATTTGCTGTGGGAACTTCGTGTTCTCAGATAAACTGGAGGGGTAGTGGGGGAAATGTCACTTCAGATTTAAATCTCATTTCTGAGGGAAGAAGTGTTGACAGCAGCCTTAATTAAGGAAAAAGGCAACAATATGGGAGTCTTCAGCAGTGAAATCCCCCTCAAAATAGTCACCCTTGTAGTAGTCTGTGCATTCTCCCTCATTAAATACTGTATGTAGCCACCAGGAAACAAGAAGATTCACAGCCATGTAGCACAGCTAGAAAAAAAACATATTTAAAACTTACTATGAGTATGCGTCATCCCATAACATATAGGAATGATACTGCATTAAGTAATTGTTTTATCAGCTAATGTAACACATATATTTGTATATTTTACATATAACCATATACATTGCATAGATATTGTCTATAGATTCGTTATATTAGCAGGTTTACAGTATGGGGTTTTTTTTCAGCAAAAGCAGATCTTGTGATTGAAAGAAACCAAACTCAGATGTTCACTCAAGGCAGATTGCTTCGGACTTACTTAAGAATACCGTGGATGGGGTGAGTCTACTTGGTACCTGGCTCCTTTTATTGGAAGAATCCCAAATGGTGGGAGCTTTTCAGAACAGTCCCCCTGCTTCAGTGACTTGTGTCAGCAGCAGTCAGCAAACAGCTGGTTCTGGCCAGACCAGCAAAGCAAGATCCACTGAAAGATTGGAAGCTTACGGAGTCCCATATCTGCTACCTTTTCCAAAAGCTGCAGACACCACAGAGACACAGAGATCACTCATTCTTCACGTGAAAGATTTCGTCTCCAAAGTCAACTCCACAAGCCTGTGTATAGCCATCTCTGCCTGGAGTCCCCAGCCCTACACCAGCTTCTGGTGGCCACAAAGACAAGGCTCCAAAATCTCCCATCAGAGCTGTTCCTTCTCCTCCCCCCTGTCAGTTAGTGCACAGAAACAGCTACGGATCTCTGCCATGCAAGGAAGGCATCATGGCCTCTTCCCCAGCATGGTTCAGCACTACCACGATCCAGCTGGAGAGTCATGAGACCTCTACAACCAAACACGGTGCAGGGCAGATCAGTGCAGTCTTGGACTAAGCAAGCTCAACAGCCAGCTTTCCAGATGGCCTCAAGTTTAACAGGAGGCACTGCAGCTGCTAGGAGGAGCTTGCTTGCTGAATAAAAGAATATGATGCTTGGATTAAAAGAAGTCAGCTGAAGCAGGGTGATGAAGGCAGCCTGTGCAACAGTGAGAGGCTGCAGTACAGCTCACAAACTGATGGATTGCAGGTCTGTTTTCATTAGCCTGGTGGCTCAGCACAATATAGGATAAAAGAACACTGGGTTGAAAACATCACTGCAGATGGGAATTTCACTGGAGAGTGCTGCCATTTTCTTGGTCACATCACAACCAAGACTGCTGTTAATGCTTTTTTTTCTCAGAGGAAAACAGGGAAAAACACACAAAAAAGCAAATCCTAAACAAATCACTACTCCAGTGTTTTTACTTTAAACTAATGCAGAACTAGAAACCACATCCAGACAGTAACAACACACAAATTGAAATGGTACTGAAATGCAGGACCTTGTCAACAAATAGCAATTCATACAGAAGATTTAGCTTTTAGTTTTTACAATAATAGGCATTAATGATTAACATCTCTAGGTTTAAAAGCCTAAAACAAGTGACAGACACCATCCCCAATAAAATAAGCCTCTTAATCTGGAGAATAAAGTAGATCAATTTAGCTTCCTACATGAAACTACAATCTACTGTAGCCCTCTAATAGAAACGACTGCATAGTCATGTCCCTAAATGAGTGGAAAGGCCCTCTTACATTACAAGATACATTCATGATATCAGCATATACTGTCTGTATTAAGTGGCTAGTGCAGGGATGTTATGCTAAAACATTTACAATAAAAACTTTCAGTAGGTGAAAACTTAATTTCCACCTTTACCATATACTTGACTACTCCAAAGGCTCATTTAACTTTGATAAGGACTTCATCAGCTTGGAAATTAGAACTCTGGCCTCTAAAACTAATAATAAAAAAGCTTTAACTACACACAAAAAACATTATGATGTACAAGAAAGCAGGCATTGAAAGAGTATGAGGCTGCTGACAGAAGTCTGCACAAAGGCAGCTTCTCATGCCTCATGTAATCAGCAAGATTTAAAGATCAGCAACGTAACTAACATTTAAGATGATCAGTGAACATCCAAAGCAATGCTGAACTACAGACTGTATTGTTGGTCACATGACTAAATTATTTCATGCAACTAAACCAAAGCACTTTAAAGGATTCCTTCCCACCTCAAAACAATTTTCCAGATATTATATGGCTATGAAATACTTTTAGAAGAAAATCTTGTTAAATGTTGCTTAGTGTAAAGGTACCACAGGGCTCCCTGGGGACTCCTCTTTGCAGTAAAATGTAAATTTCTGTTTTCCTGCCAGTGGTGTGCACACAGCAGAAGCATTGTAGTTCAGACCTGCAATGCAGGACTGAGGGCAACTTCCCAAGCAGATCCCTCTTACCAAACTCTGATTTGTGTTATGAGGTGGTTTTGTAGCATGTTGTCTGAATTTATTCCATTTAAATCTAACCCAGAGCGTGCTCTTACAGGCAATTCAGTAATTCCATGGGACCAGATTCCTTTTCTCTTCAGCCCTTTTCCTTCTGGGGAAATGTGATGGGGTAGTCATGGAGAAGTACAAAAGTCTATGCACAAGACCAGGCTAGAGCTAGATCACTGTAAAATACCCAAATCACACATGACATCAGTGCTAGAACCTTGGTACTGACTGTTTATCCACTGATGTGTCCTTTCTGTCCCATCCTGTTCACAGGTGTGGACAGGAGGCAATGGGAGTTCTCAGAGATTATTAAAGAACGTCGTCTCCTCAAAGCAAAAGGTTGAAACGATGGTCCTGCTCCAGCCTTTGGCTTCTGCACATTTTCATTTCTCTGGTTCTTATTCACTTCATCCTCAGTGCCCCTATTTCCTCTCCCAGACTCCAGGACAGGGTCTTACGGATCACCAACACACACACCAAGTCACACTGATGGGTCAGTGTGACTGAAAATGGGGAGGTCTACTGTCCTTTCCTTGAAGGAGAGTCCCACAGTGCTCCTTCCTAGTGCTGTAACACCCCAGCGTCCCCTGAAGCCAAGGCTTGCTTTATTTTGGTGGTTATAAGGAAGTTGAAGCACAGTTCAAGTTCAATTTTTTGAGCTGTGCTATTAAGCTCCCTAGGGAGCAGTGATACATGGGCATTAAAACACGTGCTTTCATCAGAAGCTTTTTTTAACCCCTCAGACTACTCAGCTGCGCTCAGGACCAAATACATTTGCTCTCCCAGCAACCAGCAACATCACTCTATGGGTCAAAATACATCAATAAATCACAGAGGCCTTAGACCAAGTCAGACTCCCTAAGAAACATCTAGAAAGGATGAAAAGTATTTTCAAGCTCTCATGGCTGGAATACTTTATGGCAATCTTATAGCTACAGCAAATTCCTCTCTTGGAGGAAAGATTTCAAGCAAAAATTAAAGAGAGGATTTGATTCATAATGGAAAAAAAAAACCCTCCAACTAACAGGCCAAGTTTTGCTTACACTGAATAATACTTAGCACCTACATAGGAAAATTCCCACTGACGGTAGTCAGAGCAGATCTGAAGCTTTAAACATGCAGCTTCCCACTCAGCTCCAGAATAGCAGTGCTAAAAATTAGGTGTCGGATTGGGACATGTCCTTCTGATGAGAAAGAGGGAAGAAATGGTATGCAGGGAGCCCCAGCTTCCTCCTGGGGAATAAGAATAGAAGGGCTTTGGCCCTCAAAGCAAAACCTGACTGGGCAGGTCCAATGAACATATCTGGGAAAAGGGTGAGCACTTGTGACAGTGCTCAAGTGGGTGCTGCAGCTCATGGCTCTAGGGAATAAGCTTGGGGAAAGCCACCAGGGACCAGCTGAGCCAGAGTGCTCCATGGCCGTTGGGCTTAAGCCAGAACAGCTAGGAAAAGGGTAAAGTCTGCATTTTGCTGCAGGCTGAGAGGGCAGGCGACCGCCAGCCTTCTGCTGTCAGCCATGTCACAGGGGCAGCTGGCATCCTCCTCCCTCCCAAGCAAGGAGAGGGAGAGAGGCTGGGCCTGTGATCCGAGGTCACAGTCCCCTCCTGGGCGAACAAGGCCTAAAGGGAGCGAAGGTGTTTGAGCAGGATCCAGCTCAGCTGCGCTGCCTGAAGCCGTATCTGTTCTCCAGCGTGCCGAGCAATGTCAGCGTCACGTGCGCTCCGAGAGCAAAGCTGCCACTCGGCGGCCAAGAAAGCAGACAAACCTGAGCATCTGCGTTTGCAGTCTCCACTGCTCCATAAAAGACAAGGTCAGACAGAAAACATGTGTTTCATATTTGAAAATCTGAGTGATTTATATTAGGGGAGCAGGACTGGACTGCATGCAACCTCTGGGTTGTTAAAATTTAATTTACTAACCAATTACTATCAGATGCTGGACTTCTTCAGCTGCCCGATACAAGGAGTTTAGTTTCTCACAATATTCTGCCTTGATTTCATTGCTCTATCTCCTTCCATGGGCTGAAGAGAGGTGAAATTAAGTGGGTGAGCAAAAGAAAAGGACCAGTCAGTCCCATGAGTTCATATTTTATACCCAGAGAAACTGCCAGACCATTACCTCCCAATTTCTGTGTGTCATCCTTTTTCCATTATTTGCAGCTTTACCTGAAGGAGAAGGATTAAACTGAAAGGTATGTCTCACACTCAAGAGAGAGAGTCTGGAGTAGACTGTCCCTAGCTGCCTTATCCTCCTTCTGGCTGGATTGCTTCTCAATCATCCCAGTTTAAACTCCCAGTTTAAAGCACCTAGAACACTATAAATGCATCTCTCAGAAGACAACACTGAATGAACCAGGATAAAAAGTAAAGGCAGAAGCAAGAGTATTGCTGATAAGCATCCTTCCTGTTTCGTGGGTTATGAGGTACAAGTTGGTTCTCGTATGCTGCACAGATTTGGGCTCCAGGCTCACAGAAATTTCTGGCCTTGGGGCAGAGATGTGTGTGTGTTCTTACAACTCTTCTTAACACTGAAGACACAACATCAACACTAGCATTGGCTGAACGGTTTTCAAATGTTCTCCATTAAAATTAACTCCATTCTTGGTTAGAATGTCACTCATGAAATGAACTTGGCTTCCACTTAGTGTGGTGATCAGAGACCAATAACATTTTGAAATCATGGGCCAATTGCCAGCTCTCCTCTCCAATTATGTTATCTTTCCAATGCTATCTGCATTTTAAGTGACAGGTTCCTTGGGATTAGGTTAATGTTACTACTCGTGGAATGAGAGAGGAAAATATTTTAAACTGGGGAATAATCAATCCAGCCCAAACTTCAGGATGGAGAATTATTCATATTAAGACATGAAACTATTAGTTTTTTTTTTTCTGACAAATACCCAGCAGGTCACAAGGCAGCTGGAAAACAAACTCCACCATGGTAATTTATAAAATTGTCCTATAAAGTAGACAACTGGTGTGCTTTTTTTTTTCCTTTTTTTTTTTTTTTTTTGTTGAAGAGGGAGGCAAAAGAAGGGGCAGGGAGGGGAGGAAGCCAACAAATGTCAGACTCCAGGTCTTATGAGTATTTTAGTGTCAGCAATTAACTAAGGACTGACTGCAATAGACAGTATATCAGACTTGTGCTAAAGTTCCAAATGTGTAATGTTCAGAGGTTTTTCCATATTTCTGAATGCCGGTACTTCAGGTATGTTTATACCTTTCCAGAACTCTTCATTCAGCTCTGCTTTCTCTAAAGGCAAAATACAAATGCTGTTGACCTGAGGCTACCCACTCACTATAACTGGAGAGTTACAGCAACATTACTGTCTGGCAGATTTATTCCTACCTGGCATTATCACTTAGGAAGTGTCTAATTAACAGTCTGTCAGACGAACAGAATGAAACATGGCCATTTCTAAGTAACAAACAGAAGGAGAGTAAGCTGGTACAGGATCACTGGGTGGGCCACGGCCACAGTATGTGACAATAAATTCTCATGACGGAAGAGAAAAGCTGAACCAAGGCTAACCAGCCCAGCAATTAGTCTAAGCAGCATCAAATTCCTATTTTAAATCTATACTGTACCAGTATTTAGAGACAATGATTTTTCATATTATTGCACTGTGAGGTTTCTCATACTATGGTGTTGTGGATCCTTCAGCTCTGGAAACTACTGCATTTCAGTAATAAGTCAAACAGTCCCAAGAAACTCAAAGGTAATTTGCCTGGAAATTAATGACCTTGACAAATGATAGATGTTGTTTCAACCTCCAACTCAACCATGGCCTCAATCTCCATGTCCACTTGTCTCTTCCACTCAGTGCTTTGACGAGCATGATCCATCATTTAGAAACCCTGACAGAAGAAGAAACTGAGTACCTTTCTCCCAAGAGACCAATTCTGTGGCTGGTAAACACATACAGGAGTCTCAGTCCAGCCCTTGCCTGCCATGGAGGCCTGTCTGGGAGAAAGGGTAAAAAGCCAAAAGTTTGCAATCCTTCCCTGCAGGAATTTTGGCTGGTGGGTACAGTTGGCTGCCTCCAGGCAGTGCACCTTGCACAGCTGAGGATCTGCTGTATTCTGTCTGTAGGTAAATGCATTAACAGGAGGGAGAGAGAGAAAGATTGAGGGAGAGAGAGAAGTAGAGAGAGTTTACTGCTTAACATGCACTTGGAAAACACTGGACTGCAACTTATCTCCCAGACTGAGGTCCAGGCACATTCAGTTGATGATTCAGATCTGAAACTAGAGCTCAGGATTTGCTTCTAGCTCTGTAGTTGCAATATTGGCTATAAAAAGCAACCATAATTATTTTTTTAAAAAGTCTGCATCACTGAAGAAATAAAAAGTAAATGCTATTTTCTTACCTTAGTTACTTCTTTTCCTTTTCTGGAAGCGATTTTTTTTAAGGCACATGCACTCACAGGTGCAGAGGGATCTGTGCACAGACTATCACAGTGTTTCATCCTCTCCTGCTGGTTAGAAAAGTTTCACCCTTTGATTCTTTTAACTTCAGCGCAGATGGGATGTGCAGCTTCCAGGCTCTTCATGGAACCTCTCCTTCCTACCATTGAGACATTTATATTAAAGAGCTCAACCGGCAGAAACAGGATTATAATCAAGAACTCTCCTCGACTGCTGCTCCAAACAATTTGATTACAGCCTGACTATCAGATTTTGCCAAAGGTCCACAGGCTGCCAGTCATCCATCCAAACAAAGCCCAGAACACTTTGAAAGCCATGAAGTAAGACTCACATGGTTGATATGTAATGTGGCATCCCTTAAACAAAGTGAACCAAGGGACGAATATAATATAGAGACTGATGAGGTGAACAAAAATATACCACAGTTGTCTAGGAGGAACTTAAATCTTCATCTGAAGAGAAAACCACTGCCAGATACTTCCAACCATTCATATAGAAATCAGGAATATCAATGTCTTTAAAAACTACTTAGAAATGAAGTTTAGGAAAATCAGGAAGAGAGCCAAAGACAAATAAATACATAGAAATAACTTAAAAGAACAACAAAGACCATAGCTTTCCTATTTTAGGCAATTAATTCTCATTTAATCTAGCTGTCTCAAAATGCTATAATTCTGTATCATATGGCATGGCCTACATTAATGAGCCACACCACAGTTAACTTAAAGTATGAATTCCACACTCAATATAAAAACAGTTTGGTGACAAATGACAGCCCTAAAAACCTGTTTCAGGGTGAAAAAATAGTTTGTACATTTGAAATTCAAGCCTTCATTTTATCTGCCACAACTGTCAACATGGGCATGGCCTAAATCTAATGATTTTGTGTTATATTCACCCATTATTTATATTTGGTCAAAGATAAAAGGGAAAACAGTGACAAAATGCCAGCCTTTCTGCCATTAATGCAGCACATCCTGGATTCCTGACAAAGACAATGAGTTTTTCCATCTGCTCCAGATCCATGGTAGTACATTAACTACTGAGAAACTACTGTTCCTCTTCAATGACACAAACCAAGTTTGGCATTTTTAAATTAAAAAGTAATCATTTTAATAAGATGCTGAGAATCCATCAAAAATGGTCAGAAGGGTGAAAACTTACTGGAATATCCACCTAAAGCAAAGGTTTGGTTTCTCTTCAGCCCAAACTCAACAAACAAACCCCAAAACCCCCCCAAACCAAAACAACTCAGCCCAAAAGTCATATACAGAAAATCCTTCAAGAAACACTCCTTCTCCTGTAGCAGACACAAAATGCACACAACTACATAACTAAAAAGGAAAGGAAACAATGCAGCAAACAGGATTCCCTTTATTACACTCTCTGTTCAGTTGCTGTACATCTGGAAACGCCACTGCATAAATGCATTAGAACAGAATAGAGAATAGTATAAATTTGACATTAATTGAAGGGACATCATAAAAAATGCTTTCCCCTGCTGCCTTGCATCAGAATTATGCTCAAACTACTTTCAAGTGTCTGACAAAAATGGTGTTTTCTGTGATTTTCACAAGCTATCAGATGTGTGATTCATGCTGTTCTTTCTCAAACAATGTATTATGGCTCCAGCTGTTCCTTCACCCTTCTTCTATGATCAGGAAACCATAAGAGGGCACAATTACTGGAATCCTCCTTGGTTTCTTCTCTCTAAGTTCACTCCTTTCCATCACACACTGCCTCCTAGTCTCTTTCTATACTTCAGTCATAGTGAATGTATTGATTAACATCTCCCATATTCTGGTTCATAAAGATCAAAGTTCTAATAGTGGAAGCATCTATATTTAAAAGTGGCCAATTTTTTTTTATTATAGCAATACAATATTACACATAGTCATCAGTGGAATGATCCACAGTACAAACTCAGAAAGAGAATACCCAACAGGCACTATTCCTGAAATACTCTGAAAAAAATTACTCTGAATTCCCCTCTCCTGCATTTTTAACAAACTATTTCAAAGTCCAGTGATGTGATCACAGATGTGGAGCATTTTCCTGTATGTTTCCTGCAAAACAGATACACATAAATTTATCCTGGAAACAGAAACCTCCCTGAAAGTGTTGAATGAATTAATGTATAGCCTAAATTACAGTAAATTTCAATTCATCCCATTACCACACTTCAGTCTTGTGAAGAAACACTACTTCTGAAATAGGGTTTCTGATTTAGATATCCATGACCTTCTAAAAAAAAATAATCATGTTATAAATGCCAGTAGGGATAAGCATAAAGCACATGTGTGTATCCAGGCTGCTACCTGCACTTACTACCTTGGTTGCACGTCATTGATACCAGATTTTGTTTGGCCATGAGGTATTCACATCTGTTCCAAGGTGTGAATTCTTCCAATCATGGCACCTCCAGGGAAACAAGAGGTAGCAAAAAAAAACCCCACATAGATCTGAAGCCATTTGACAGCCTATCCATGAAGAGATCACAAGTAATTCTGTGTTAGCACACCCAGTCACGTGCATACCTTCTCGATTTCCCCCTGTCCCCATCTCAGTCAAGAGGAATCTTCTGCTCCCTAATGGCTGCAGGATGACAGAAAAAACAACTATTTGAATCTCAGATTGCATACTAACATGCATAAGCTACAAAGAGGAAAAAAAATCTTTATATTAGAGACTATTAAGATCTAAAGGGTAAAAAACACCACTGAATCAACAGAAAACAAGGGTGTTTTCTCTCACTTTCCGGTGTTTCTCAGCAGCACAACCTTTCACCAAACTCATTCTTGCATCAGGATTAGACTGAAGTATTTCAAAGTGATGAGAAATAACTCTCTGATGGTGTTTCAAAGAAAATGACTTCTCAGGAATTCCCACAAGATGCAGAATCTGGTAAATTTGGGAAGATAAACATTAAGGCAGTAGCAGAAGTTACCAGATCATGTCTTGCTTAAAGAAGAATTTTAAAATGCACTACTCTTTCTGCAGCTGTTACTAAAGCTTTACAATATTTTGCTCAGTTGGTGTTGCTAGAGCTGCCTTACCCCCCCAAGTCCATCCAGCTTTAACCACTCCTTACACACTCAACCTGTGCTCTGGTCTCCAGTGCAGCTGAGAGGATCCTCATTCTTCCTCCAGTTATTCAGCCTGGAAAACCATACATTGGTGCAAAAGAGGAGCCAGACAATTACTGGATGGTGGCCAATTAAACAAAATAGTTGGCACCCATAAAACACATGGGGTACCATAGGTCTTTACACTTCATGAATTCTCTGCTCTATTATTACCAGCATAATTACTCTGGGACAGTTGTTGAGCACTGCAGCACAGCAAGCATTGGCTAGAAAGTTGTCAGCTACACATATAAAGTCCCTGTCTGCAGCTATAAAGTTTTACCTTTCATTCCTGAATTCCAGTCAGTCATTGACAGGCAAAGGATGTAACGTGTCTGTGTTCAGACTGCCTCACATGGCACACAGCAGCAGAACCCTTCCCCAGCATGGAGAGAGCAGCCATGCCAGTCCTCATCCTTCCCTCCCCGCCCCTGTACATGAATCAAGAAGTGGCATATTTTTTTTAAGCAAACTCTTTTCAGCAAATTATAGCAGAAGCTCTCTGTTCCATCCGTCAACATACCATTGCCTGACGACCAGCTTCCTCACTCCTTCCATTTTGTTAATTTCCCTGCCCCTATACTTGTTGATGTCTGTGCACGAGGCATTTCACAAAATTTTGTGGCTGCACTAAGACTGCCAGTTGTAGCACAATCAGCCAGCCCTAGTGTTGAAAATTTCTTTTAACAGGTTACACTACACACTGGCTACTATTTTATTGCCCACTCACCCACTATCCATAACTTGGATATTCCCAGGCCCATATTCAGGGAAGTGAAAACACAACAACCTAAGCTGTCTTCGTAAATTGACTTCTACTTTAGGCAGGTGTTTCAATCCACGAGAAGCAGCAGCAAGGGCAGGACCGCGGGTGGGTATTTCTACCCAAACCACCGCTGCAGCTGAGCATACGTAAAGGCAGAGGCTGTTCTGTACACGGAGCAGAGGCTCCCGGCAGCGGAGGAAAGGCCCGTGCCAGCTCTCCGGCACCATCTAGCGCCAAGAGGGAACAGCGCTCTTGGGATAACATCCACGCCCGGTTACGCAGCGCTCGAAACAACGCAAAATAAAGGCACGAAAACACAGACCGAAAACAAACTAGACAACTACTGGCAACCCACTTTCACTTTTCACATGCTGGGGCCCGCTTCTGTCACTCTAGGCCCGGAACATTTCTGTGGCGCGGTCCAAACCGGTGGCACACCAGTGAAGATGATGCCGGCAGCGAGCACTGCGGAGCCTGGCCGCGCTTCTTGCCACTATTCCCACCGGGCTCAGCAGATGAATCACAACAGCCACATGTTCTCAAAACGTACGTGCAGCCCTGCAGCTGCCTCTCCGCTCCCGCTCCAGGCTGCCGGCTGCTCTCTGCCTCAGAGCCGCTGCCCTTGCCCTTCCGCCGCGAGTTTCAAAGCCCCGCCAGCCTTGCGGAAGGTGGTCAGAGACAGCACTCGTGCACATCCTGTCCAAGAGGGCCCGAGGCAGAGCAAGAGACGAGCCCGGCTCCTGGGCACGCTGTTCTCTCTCTACAGACCATTAACTCAGAGATTCATGTCCCTGCTCAGGCTCAAACCACAGATCCCAAGTGGCTCCCCCCTGCTCTCTAAAGTTACATCTACTTCCTCCAATTTTATTACCACTACCAGTCATAGGGGTTGGGGTCGCTTCTTTTTTCCATTTCCTGCATCCAAAAAAGTTCATTACTTATTATAAATCTAGATGACATGGCCTTTTTTTTTTTTTTCCCTGAGAGCAGCTTAACTCTTATAATTTTATACAGCTGCATATTTGCAGCATCTAAGGAACACTTCCTGCTACACTGATAGAACTTCAGTGCCAGATTCTTTAACCTTCAAATATTCCAGCAAGTTTCAGTTTAAAACAGTAGGAAAGGTGATTTTTCTACAAGTCTCCAAAGAGTTGCAGAATTCACATCCTTAAGTTGTGTGAAATCTAATTGTTTTTCAAAGTCCCCATTTATTCCAACCTGAATAATGACAATCTTATGTTCTCATGTCAAAAACCACTTTGATAATCTATCCCAATGACAAATTAAATACAATTAACATTCATTTTCAAAAGGTAGCCCTCAGCAGGACCTGATCAACACCAGATAAAGCTATCACCCATGCATTAATTTCAAGTTTTATTTTTCATGTTGGTGAAACACACAGCCTCTTCTCAGGAGGCAGCATCTGTAGAGCTGTTACAAACACATTTTGTACTCTATTACACCACAGATTTGGGAAAAGAGCAAGTAAAGCACAGGTTTCACACTGCACTTGATCATCTGAGTATTAAGTAACATAATTTAGAAATCTGATTTTACACATACATTGCATCAGCCATTGCTCAGCCTCCATGCACAATTTAACTTTATTTTTTTATTACAGTCAACACTGGTTTTGGAAACTCTCTTGCTGTAAATGTTATATTTTCCATTTTAGATCACTTAAATGGTATTTACATAAATGTGCAAATTGCTTTGAAAGATAGAAACAAACACTAACACATAATATACAGACAGTTTCTTCTATAGTTAAACATTTACTAAAAGGCAGTTAACATTCCTAACACACTTTCACTGTCTAAAATAGGAGAATAAGTTATATAAAATAGACCATCTTATTTTCAGATGCTTCAATTTCTGCAGATTTGGTCTTTGCAGCAACATTGCAATTAAAGATTAAGATTCTACTACTAAGAATCAGAAATGTCAATTCAATGGCAGCTTAACATGTTTAGTACCAGTCACTTTTGTCCCAGATTTTCCTCACTTGGCACAGAACAAAGAAACAACTCAAGGAAGGGAAGGAAACAGTTTTGCACATCTATTTTCTTTTTTTTTGGCCATAAAAATGTTTTAAAAATGTAACACATAAATTATATTTTTTTCTTTTAAGGGCCTGTTAGTGTTACAAGCACAGTTTAAATAAATCTGAAAATTCTCCCACAGAAGCACACAAAGTTCCCAATTTTCTTACGCACCTCATCATTTCAGATACATGCAATTGCTCACACACACAAAAAGCAGACTCCTTGAGCTCACACAATAAAACTGATTCCAGAACAAGAAGGAGCAGGAAATGCTTGAAGAAAATTACTTCGTGTTCCCTGAGTTCCTACATGTGCATTTTTTAATACCTGTGATAAAGACTTGCCACAGTAACTGTTATGTTCAACTTGATTAACAAACCCAGGAGGCAGAAGTTAAACGTCAGTTAAACTGAAGTGAGTTCCTCTGACAGTAAAAATTCCAGAAGAGTTCTAGAATTCTAGGAAAGTCTTCAAAACCATCTTTCATTTATACCTGCAAGCATTCTCAGAGAAAAGCAACTCACTTCCTAAAATTTCAGAGCCAAAACTTTTATATACACCATCAATAACAAAGGGAAATTACCCATCAGACAGTGAAGAACTACAGGTGCATCTTAAATAGCTTTAAAATTCATGATTATTACACAAGACAAAGACACAAAACTGGTTTTTGAACACCCATGAAGTTGAATAATGTGGCTTTCCAATGTGACAGCAAATTATGGTGCAGTTTGGGATCCCATCTCAATGTTACTGAGTGCTATTCACCACAAGGAAAGCAAGCATTAGTCCTCTGATATTTGAACTTTCATCACAATTACACCTGACACAATTTTGTCAGACACATGCTTGGTATTTCTTATGACATCCGATTCCCTAATATGGCAGAAATTATCCCAACACTTTAGACTGTGCTTTTGGTTTCTTGTTTACAGAGCTTTGGGCATCACATCCAAGTCCCTGCTGGATTCCAAGTGATGTCACCCTAGTGCAAACCTTGCTTAGGTCCTGCTGAAGAAACAAGCCACAGGTACAACTTTTAGACTTGACAGATTTTAAGTATAAAATGGTGAAACAAATTTAGGACACTAAAGAAGCTTTGCATGATGACTTGAAACCAAATAGAAATAGGATGCATTAAAATTTGGTTACCTTGGAGTCTAAGCTAGTTTGAAAAATGCCACTTATAGAAGATATGTGTTCAATGCTTTGAAAATAGGGAAGAACCAAATTTCTTCATAGACTAGCATACTGATTAGCAAATAAAACACTGAGGACATTCACAAATTCAAACATATCACTGAAACATCCCACCTAAGTTTTTGTTAAACATTTGTCTTCAGAAGTTTACATTCAGTGCACATTACCTGCTAACTCCAGTTTCTTTTTTGGTTATGGCACGCTTCAAAAACACTGCTAAAATGGCTGTTCACTCCTTCCTCTTCTAAGGTGAACATTACAAACACTACGGACACATTTATTTACAAGTACGTCAGGTCAATAAATTTCTTCTGAGGAAAAGCAGATGTTTATTTTTAAGCTTGCAAGATAACTTCAATCCAGTTGACTTAAGTGTTTTTCACACCCATGTGGATACTGCAAAAAATAAGGTATTAAAATAATATTCCCCAGTGCAGTAAAAACATGTTGAAAACAAGCTGAATGCTCCCCCTAGTGCTTACACAAGTAAAATTCCTGCCTGGCACAGTCTGCCTGAAATGGTCTTAAAATAATATTCCCCAGTGCAGTAAAAACATGTTGAAAACAAGCTGAATGCTCCCCCTAGTGCTTACACAAGTAAAATTCCTGCCTGGCACAGTCTGCCTGAAATGGTCTTAAACAGGAGATAAATAACTAGATGAATGATCATACATTTAACTCTGAAAACAACTGCAAGCTTCTTACTGGGACCAAAAGTGACAGCTGTTAAAATCCAGCATTTAAAATTTTGCACCACTCACCCTCCAGTGCTTCTGAGGTTTTGGTTTCTTTTAAACTGTGCTTTTAGTAAAACTCTTCTCAATTTTTTCCCCGTCAGCTGAGGGCAGGGCCCTAAGGAAGCTCGTGCGAGGTTAAGAGATGTCCAGGTTAAGAGAAGTCCAAAGATGTTTCAGGATGATGGGTACAATCATGCTTTTTCTCCTGCATTGCACCCAGAAGCTGCCAAGTTAATATTAGGATTCCCGTATCACAATTGCAATGAAGCTCTGGTAAATCTGGTACCTTGGGATATGCTCAGCATCACAGGTCAGTCAGATATTTATTACAACCTAGTCTGTAGTTAGCACAGTCCACCAGAATACTCATCCTCTTCCTCATCAGCATGAGAGCCCACTGCAGCTGGTCCTCTGGCTTTGTCTTGGGCAGCGTTTGGAGATTTCTTCTTGATTCCACCTCCTGGGACCACCAAGGTAAGACCAAGCTTGGCATACTGACAAGCAAGGAGGCAACATTCAGTACAGAAACAGAGTAATGATGCTCTCAGGGTCTATTTTTCCAGCTTGGAATAAACATAACATTGGTTCATTTTTCTCTCTCTCAAATACTCTGAGACTGGGATATGAGATCTGTACTGATGCTGCTTATTATCAAATAAATTGGCCACATAGCTCCTCTGGTTCAAGCTTTATGTAGAAAAGAAATAATTCCAGTATGTAGCTTTTCATACACTATCTAGCATTAGATCATGTAAGCAGCCTTACAAGTGTTGTTCAGCAAGACTAATAACTTAATTTTTACTATTCAATGAAGCAAAATTAGACAATAGTGCAACAAGGTTTGGCAGGGATGGATGTTTCCATTTCTTCATACCTTTCCTATCTCATACTTCCACCAATTTACAAATTCAATTAAATAAAAAATGGTGGGGAAAGAGACACAACTACTTGGTCGAAATTCAAAATCTATCCTGAATGAGTAACTCGCTAAGAATAAGCAATGGAAAAAACCATTCAGTGACGCCATCCTGTAGGCATTGTGCTCTGCTCATGTTTATGCACACTTATCTGCTGCATGGTATTTCTGAGAAAAAGCAGAAGCAGCAAACTGTTCTTGCTCTTAAGGAAGCAAGCAGAAAAGGACTGAATTTTGGTCAACTCATTAAACCAATTCAATTCAGCAAATCCTTAACAAGCTGTTCTTTCACTTAATCCTTCGCACCATCTGAAAGGCAGACAGCACCATCCCTGGCAGGCAAAGTGAAAGAATGCAGGAAGCTCATAGCCAAAGGCCAGCATGACAGGAAGTCACAATAAATACACGACTGTGTTCTTCTTATTTTCCTCTACTAGGAAAAAAATCCACCCTCTCAATCTGAAAAAAAAAAAACCCCGATCACAGGATCTGCCTACTTACATCATTATCCATGTATTTGAAGAGTGGAGAATTACAGACTTCAGAAACTTGATCCTGATCTTGCTGATCATACCCTTCTAGAAGTTGCTCCAATGCTGCACAGTCTTCACTTCCATTAAATCCTGGTATACTGAAGGAAATTAAGAATTGATTTCTTCAGCTACATGAATCATAGCCATAAAAACTAAACTTTAAGTAATAACAGTTTGCACACTGCAAATAAGACCACAATCATAGTCAAGATGAAATGAGAATATTCCTTATTTTATATTTTTTCCTGATAGAGTCAATAAACTCTTTTTCCACTTTATATTCAGAAAAATTCTGTCATGAGTTTCTGTATATAAAACTGGAGATTTGGAAAACATAAACAAGATGCTTAAAAACCTTCAAAGATGATTTCTAAAGGTAAAGTAGTACAATTTAACTTACACATATGTTCATTTCACTAAAAACACAGTTTAAATAAAAACATGGTTTGAGATTTTGCTACTGAAGCTCCAACAAAAGTTGAAATGAAAAATTGCCAGGGTTAAACACTAATCAATATTTTGACACCAACATTTTCTCCTGTAACATGGAAGGAACTTTTAATTTCCATCTCATTTCCCTTGATACACATAACTAGTTCTTTATGACTTTATATTTTAGGTTCGTTAAGAATAATCACTGTAGCCATTACAGCTAAATCTGTTACGCATGAAAAAGATTCCTGATAGCCATACACCAGGGAATAATATTGTACTATAAGTACAATATTACAAGTTGTAAGTACAGTATTTTACAACACTATTGTACTGTAAGTCAACTGAAGTGCAGGTTTAAAAATTACGGAAGAACAGTGTCAAGCAAGATAGATCTATACTACTGAAACATTCAGTTTGAGATTACAGGACATGAAGTAGACTTACCTGTAGCTTTCCCTCACACATCTTTCTGCAGCAACATAATCATTTCTATGAAGATGAACTAAGACTTGAGCAATAGTTTTCTAAAAAAAACAAAACAGTAAGCCTTATGATTCTTTAAAAATTAACAATAAAATGTGAGAAAAATAGTAGAGTGCTAATGTCTAGTATAAGAAAGATCATTACAATCCACAGTCATCCTAAGGTACTGACACAAGTGAGTCAGAACAATCTAGTGAAAAAGTAGATCTCCTCAGCTGGTATGAAAAAGGTAATCTCCTATAACATTTAAACTGATTGTTGTCCCAAGTAACTGTTTTAGTTTGTTTTTTTTGATAACATCTTTATTTTTTATGTGTTGTTTGGTTTTGACAGCTCCTGTAGGTAACAGCTACTTGTATTAAAAATTATAAAAGCACAGCTAAAGTTTGGGGAGCCACCACTACCACAAACTCTCATCATTTAGAAAGAAATTTATTGCCCAATCAAGAGGTATCCATCACCTCTCAGATGTTAGTAACAACAAAAATAAAAAAATTGAAATGCATTATCAGAAGCTGTCTCTTAGAATTTACCTTATAGCAAGTGGGGTAGTTTTCAATTTCCTTATAAATACTTTTTTCCTTTTGAAGAGACAGTGCAGCCTCATCTAATCTAAAAACCAAAAAAACAGGAGTATCAGTGCCAGGAATACAACACAATGAACCCAAGGCTAATTACAAAGTGTTTAGCTAATACAGTGGCAAGTCTGTTGCAATAAACAGCAACACAACTAAAAATCAGCAGCAGATCTTTCTAACAGAGTAGGTATACATATAATCAGCAATTCCTCTTGCATACATGCTTGTTTTTTGTAACATTGTACAAGATAAATGTTTCATTACATACACTAACACATTTCTGTATGTCCTGAAGTTACTATAAACTATCAGTGAGTCTGATATCCATGAACAAGCAATATGGTTCTTAAAGGACCTAAATGCCTCAGTGAAACAAGTCTAAGATGAACTGCAGGTCAAGTTTGGTGTAGGCAATTTACAATTAAACTTGTCTCACTGAGACTCCAAGATTCATTCTTCATTAAGAAGTCTAGAATCAGACTGTAGCAGATTTCTTTCCTCAGGTTAGTCCTAATTCCTCTCTTTTATATCCCATAGCTATAGAAGACTTTCAAGTACGTTCTACATAATGTTGGGAAAAAAAAACAACCAACCAACCAACCAACCAAAAATCCTTAAGTAGTTTAAGAATTAATGAAAACTGGTGTTTACACAGAGCTAGTCTCTCAGCTCACATTCTCCCATCCCAGAACACAAAACAGGTGCTTCCTGGATGGACATGGCATATCCTGCAGAAACTGGATCTTAGTTTGAAGCAAGTCTCAAATAAGAATTAATAGTACATACTACTGTTAATAATACCAAGTACCAAGACAGAAAAACACACTCAAAATCAAATTACATTAAAAGAACAAAAAGGGATAAAGCTATACCTGCGTCCTCTGACAAGAAGTCTTGATGCCTTCCCTAGCATTTCTAATGCCTGCCGTAAACGTTCTTCATTCTAGAGAAGAAAAAAAGAATTCAGACATTCTTATTTCATTTGCACAGAATTAAGACCACTAGACCTTAATCTAAGTGTCACCTGTAACTTAGAACAACTGTTAGTTATTAGATCAGCAGTTCACACACTCAAGGGAAACATGAAGTGTACTGGTGCTCCCAAGTTCCCCAGACAGCTCCTGTAGGGATCTGCTCAGCAGAGGAACGCCAATGCAAATTCACTGATCTGGAAATACATGACAACTGACAATAGAGAAGTACATCAAAGCCACTTGCAAAAAGGCAAATCATAGGCTCATGGAATGGGTGGAGCACCAAGGAAAATCTTTTCCTCTGTGCCATCAGGGATTTCAAATTATTTTGAGTCCCAGTACTCAACAGCAGACATGTTCTCTACCCTCTGCGCTGCCCAGCAAGAGGTAGAACACTTGAACTACAAAATTCAGATTCTGTCAAGTCCTAAACTGAGAAAAAGACAAGGCAAACTGACTCCTAACTTCTGTTATCTCCTGCTCTACAGCACAAGAAGCCTTCAGCTTCATTACTCAGCCACTGATGTAAAATGAAGGAAACATAATTTAGAACCCAAAGTTAAGTATTTTTCTTTACTTTATAGCTGAAAGAAAAAAATACAACAAACTAAAAACACCCACAAAAATCCCCCACTTACTTCAAACACCGATGCTGCTTGCTGATAAAGCTGCACAGCCTTCTCTGGACTCACATTTTCTATTAACCTGTAATAAACATCAATATTTTTTACTTGAAAGCATCAAAAAGACATAAAAGAAAACCACAGACATACCCATGCCCTGCACAGATTCTAGCCAGCAATAAGTCAGACTCACTTTCCAGCCCGTTCCAGTGCAATGGCTGCTGTGTCTGGTGTCCCGTTCTCCAGGTACATCATACTGGCTTTCTCGATCAGCTGAACCGCTTCAGGGAGCCTCTGCATCTCCTACAAGGCAACAGTCACAGGAACACTGCTGTCAGGAAAAGACTTTATGTGCAAAGACACAAATCAAAGCAAATTGCAATAAATTATTTATTAAGAGTCTAATTTTTATTTACAAACTTGCAAGGCTAGTGAAAGTTGACCACCAACTCCACAAAACTCACTTTTAAGTACTAAATTTTTGTGTAAGTCATGAACTTGTGGTAGTTTAGAGTAAAAGCAGCACCACTCTTCTGTTACCCTCTGACACGAGGAACTCTTCTTTCCTTCTACGAAAGGAAAACTATTTTTCCCCTCAAATACAAATGTTGCTTTCCTAATCTACTGAAGGGAGAGGTGGGGACAACAAAAAAAATTGCACCGGAATACACAATTTGCTTATATCTATTTGTAAAATAGTCCAGTGCACAATATTTGTCGCCATAAAATAGAACTTAAAAATAAAAACTCGTAAATGAGAATACCTTTAGCATCATGCCAGCTTGTTCATAAGCTCTGCAGAAAAAAAAAAAAGTGCAATTTGGTTAGAGATGGTGTATTACAACAAGCCGTAGTTATGAAGCAAAAGTCAACGTGCACTGACAAACATCTAACTGTTACCTACCTCTTGTGCATCTAAGGTGCATGATCTAATATCTTCTCTGTTAATATTTAATGCTTTGAGGATATTTCAAGTGTTTTATTTAATGACAGTGCACACATGTATCTGTATCTTCCACAAAATTCAACCACACTCCCCAGTAAAAATCTATTCTAACCTGATCCCCAGGCCATATTTAGATTATTGTCATCTCTGAAGTTCTCTTTAATTAAAAATTTCATAATTAGCTCAACAGTGTAGAATTTCAAGATTATGAGAAGCTCATCTAAGAAAATATATTTGCTATCAAAAGGTGCAGAAGAATGCCAAAATCCTAATTTCTTCAGGTGGCCATTAAAGGTTTTCAGACTTTCCTAGCTCACACATTCATTGAACTAATTTTGAAGCAGCAAAATGACTTGAATCAGAACACTTACTACATTGAGATCAAAATGACAGTTCATGCTTGTACAATATGTTAAAAAATCTGTTTCAGATTACTGAGCACTTCCGTACTTACTTGGCAGCATGAAAGAGACTGGACATAAAATTGTTGAAGTCAAGGACAAAAGCCACAAAAATATAATGCAAGAAAAATATTAATGTACAAAATCTTACAAAACTACTAATTTCAAAGCAAGGACCTCCATAAAGGCAAACTGAACCTACTACAACGGCAGGCGAGTTGCCAAAAATAAATAATTCAAAGGACAGAATAAATGCAATATATCAATGTATAGCTACATATAAAGTTGTAAAAAGCACATTTACTTAAATTATGTTCCTGCTTATTAAATAGTACTGCAAGTACTGTAATAATGTTAGAGCTTCATTTAGTTTATACTACGCATTAGTAGGTAATTAAAAAACAATTAAATTTCTGAAGCAGTACCCAGGTATCTCAGGCACCTGTCAGCTGTTATTTGGGACAACATTAACTTTCTCATCAACAGTTCTTCAGTTTCCCCACTCAGAGCATACAGGAACGCACTTTTAAAAAGCAATTCTGTTACACTGGCAAAATATGCAAATATATTAAATAACCTGCTACCAACCCCCATTACTCCAATTTAAGTAACAATTAGTCAGCTTCTTGGGAAGAAAGAATGTCAGTGAGTGAAAAGATACGCTTTATTGTTTTCATGTGCCTCAGCTTCCCGTAGGCAGGCTTCCCTTGCCTGGTCAAACTGCTTGGCATTCTTAAAAGCAACAGCTGCAAGAAAGCAAACAAGGATTTTATTTACAACTTGACTCTTTTACCACTGCTGCTCGAGAGTTTAGCTACCTTAAGATGCAAACAGGTTCTTTAAATACATGGTTACAGTTTACCAAGGTCCCCCCAAAAATTCCAGACAGTTATCCTTGTTTTATTAGTTACTTAGTTAACATGAAAGACATTTATTATCAACACCACTTCTGTACCACCACAGTATCATACACAGCTCTCAAGGTGTTTAGCTGGACTTTGAGAGTCACGTATTTTAAATACAGAAATGGAGGAATGCATATTTATATAATTTTAATCATTGGGAGTTCTACAAAGTCAGAAATGTGCCACCAACAAAGCATATCCATAACCTCATCAGCACAATCATCTCAGGGTACAAATATGTATTTCTATCTCATTTGACTAATAAAATATAAATTAAGATTTAAAATTCAATTAATATTTAAATTTCAATTTATAAATGCTCAAATTGTTCTTCCAACTTCTTATTTTTGTATTTAGTCTTAGGTGAATAAGTAGGAATGCCTAGATTAAGAAGTCAAAAGACCACGACAAATTACTACTATGAGAAAGAAGAAAATGCTTAAGAACAAAAAGAAATCAACTAGTAAGGATTTTATTGCAGTCTGTCACTTGGTAGTGGAAAAAGGGAGGACCCAGACCATACTGTACCTAAAAAAAAAAAAAAACAAAACAAAAAAAACCAACAACCTGGCAGCATCTCACCTTACTGAGACAGTCTTTGACAGGACATATTTCATAGGATGATGATAAAGCAAAATTTTAAAACCAGCTTGAACGACTGTTGTTTTGTAGATAAAGTCACAGGATTTGGGGGTGGACAAGTGAAAGAAGGAAAGAAAGCTTTATTTTTGCCACACATAGCAATATAAAAAATAGAAGTTGTAAGCTTGAAAAAAAAATTGGTTTTAGAAACTGTTCTAGATCTCCAAGTACAACCTGAAATTTATTTTACAGTACTACCAAGAGGATTTTTTTGGTGTTCCATCTTACATTTAGTCTTCACACAGTTTTACTTGCACATCAATGTAATATAAACATGTAAAACATTATCAGGGCCTAAGCTTGATGAATACTTTGAAATACATATGGCCATATTTACAGCTGCACATACCTGCCTTCCCATATTCAGTAGCTGCACTGTCATAATCTGGTTTCCACTTTAAGAATCCAGTTTTCAGGCTAAAACACAAGAAACAATTAGTAAAGATCTTATGTTTTACCATCAAGGCACTTCAGATACATTTCAAACTTTAGAATACTCCTGGAAATGAGCAATTACCTATGTACCAATACTATGGTGGCATCACTGTCATAAAAACAAATGGCAGCACTGTTAAGAATTGCACAAAGCACTGCAATTACCTCCCATAATTACAGCTCTCACCCTAACATGCTTCTACTGTTCCCAGAGAGCCTTCCCAAGTCCATTTTCTCAGCAGTAAGAAGTCAAATACTTCCTCCTACACCAACATGGTATCGCCAGATTTCTAATAACACAACACCTGACATATCAGGAAGTTTCCAGCATTCCTCTACAAGGTATTTTTTTGCTTCTGAGAATTATCAAAGACTCTCCAATGCATACACAAATAAAATAATGTGCTTACCAACACAAAGACTCATATGTAATTTATATGTCTACAATAGACATGATACTAAAAGGTGCCACACAGAGGCATAGATACATAGGTGAAAATGAACATTGGAAAATTAGGTAAGCCATCAGGACTTAAAATCTGAAATTCAATATGCTGTCTTCCTCACTTCTAAAAGAAATTTAAATATTACCATAACTTTACAGTCTACTTGCATACTTGCTGTAGGCCAACACATCATATGCAGTACATTCTTTACTGGGCAAAACAGTTGTGTATGGATCCTAAGGTGGTCTTGTTGTCTGGACGACGACCACAGTGTGTAACTCTGATACAAGCCTTTATATTGTGTTATTTTTATCACAGTCAGAGTCTCAAATGCATCAAGCTGAAACAGACAACACACTCGATCTACTCAAAATTTGAGGTCTCAGTGCCTTTTATTTCAAGTGTTCTCCAGATAAGCTTAAAATTAATTCTGCTGGAGGGTACTTCTGGTCAAGCAACTTGAGTAAGATATGCTGGGTTTTCCGATTTCAAAGTTTTCCCTCTATGCCAATTTATATATTTGATTCATGATTTCCAGAGGGCCTGTCACTACTCTTACTAAAACAATAGCATCCTTCGATTAGTCAGCTCTATTGTACAGCTACACTGTACTCTGTGCAATTGAAGCAAAATGGCTATATTCACTGTTAAATTACACAGTAACAGGCTATCATAGATGTTAAGTTCTCCAAGATAAACCTAAGTACAGGCCTTTGAAGCCACCTAAGATGCACCAATCACACATTTCTCACGGGCAGGAAACAAACATACACTACCTCAGCAAAGTCAAGCCCTTTTATCCAACACAGCCTCCATAACTTTTCTCCCACTTGTCTACAGCCTTAAGATGTGCCAGGGGAGGTTCAGGATGGACAGCTGGAAGAAATTCTTCACAGAAAGGGTTATTAGATATTAGAACGGGCTGCCCAGGGAGGTGATAGAGTCACCACCCCCCAGGGGTATTTAAGGAAAGGCTGGATTTGGCACTCAGTGCCCTGGTCTACTTGTCAGATTGGTGTTGGGTCACAGGTTGGATTCGATCAGCTCAGAAACCTTTCCCAACTTATTGATTCTGTGACTTGTCTTCCTCCCTCTAACTTTAGCAGAAGGGCAGAAGTGACTGTCCTGGCTTTGCAGTCAGGCTCGGAGCAATAGAGGCCACAAGGCCCTAAAGGAAACCGCTCAGGCTGGAGGCCGCTGAGCCGCACCGCCTCACCGACCCCACTGCTGAGTCCTAGGGCCGCTTTACCGTCCCTGCTCGGGGCAGCAGGCCCTCTGCAGCACCCAGCCCCCGAGGGAGGGCCCCTGAGGCAGAAAGGGGGCCGAGCAGCCACGTCCCCCACTCCCTCCGGCCCCCGCGGCCCCGTCACCTCCCTCCCGTTCCACTGATATGCCACCGCCAGGCACACGGAGTCTCCTCAGCCCCCTGCCAGGCCAGGAGGGGACAGGCCGCCTCCATGGGGCAGGAGCGCCTGGCAGCCGCTCGCCAGCTCCCCCGAGCCCGCACCCTCCGCCCCGCGGCCCTCCGCTCACTATTTCTCCGCTTTCGCGATGTGCTCCAACGCCTCGTTAATCTTCTGCGCCGCCATCTCGCGGCTGCGGCGGGCCGGGCTCGGCCACGCTCCGCCACCTCCCGGCGCTGCGGCTACGGAACGGCGCAGGGATCACGGGCACCGGGAGCAGCGGGAGGAGCGGCCCGGGCCCCGCCTGCTCCCCGCGCCTGCGCCGGGGCCGCGGCCGGAGCGCCTCGGGAGCCGGCGTGTTCAGAGTGCCGGAGCGGCCGGAGTGCCCCGAGTACCGGAGTGCCCCGGGTACCGGAGTGCTGCAGAGCGGGGTGCCCCGCGCGGGGCTGTGTCGCTCTCCGGGGACGGCGGGCACCTCCCGTGCACAGCCCCGGCGTGTGCTAGGCCGACGGAAGGTTTTAAAAAACAGAATCCCAGAATCCTTAGGCTTGGAAGGGACCTCTGGAGGTCATCTGCTCCACCACTCCCGCCAAGCAGGGTCAGCTAGAGTAGGTGACACAGGAACGCGTCCAGGTGGGTTTTGAATGAGGGAGAGAGAGGCTCTATGACCTCCCTGGGCAGCCTGTTACAGTGCTCTGCTACCTTCAGTGTGAGGAAGTTCTTCCTCATGTTGAGGTGAAACTTCCTGCACTTTATTTTGTGGCCATTGCTCCTGTCACTAAGCACCACAGAAAAGAGCCTGGCACCATCCCCTTGGCACCCTCCTTTGAGATATTTATATGTATTGATGAGATCCCCTCTCAGTTTTCAGACTAAACAAGCCCATCTCCCATAGTCTCTCCTTATAAGAGAGATGCTCGGTCTTTATGGCCTCTGGTGGACCCACTCCACTAGCTCCTTGTCTTGTAATGAGGAGCCCAGAACTGGACACAGCCCAGAACAGGAATGAGCCATACCTGCGTTTCCCAGGGTTTTCAAAAGGAGGCTGGGTTTGTTTATCAGTGTACAACTCGGAGGCCAGTGTCTGAGGAGCACTGTGTGCCCTGCCTTCAGGAAGCCTCCAGAGGCAGTTCTGCTGAGACATGATCTTCTGACTCAGTGTTGGTGACAAGAGGGTGTCTCCAGCTGGGCTGGCACAGAGATCTGGTGCAGAAGGTGTGAGTGGTGGCTGAGCACACCAGAGTTGCTGACACAGGCCACATGATCATGCAAGCTATCCAAACTATACACTCAGTAATTAATGAGAAAATTATAAAGTCTGTATTATTGCTCGTACATACAGCTTCCTTGATGCCTTGCTGCCTTGTTCATGTGAAACATCCCTGAGAAACAGAAGATCAGTCATTGAGCTCAGGGAGGTATTTATTCTCTAAACTTGGACATTATTATTTTATTCCAATCTGAATAAATGAAGTATTTATCAACACAGGAGAGAGAAAGCAAAGCAAGAAGCTGGTTAAATTTGCAAAACTTTCCAGAGCCTAGAAGTCATTGAAATGATCCTTATGGGTCCCTTCCAACTCAATATTCTGTGATTCTCTGAAAGTCCATACCGTTTACAGGAATCAGAGCTTTACAGGTTTCTACATCAAACTGGGAAAAGAAGCAATATTTACATGATTTTTTTTACTCTAGGTAGTCATAAAACTCACAAGGCTGAATTGCTTTCCCTTCCTTTTCCTTTTCCCACATTCCCTTGATGATACAGACACTTCATTTTCTGACTTTGGTTCTTGCATCGCACTAGAGAGGTTATCATCTATTGCAGATGGTGGAAAAATCCCCACTAAGACTTAAATACTATTATTCTGTGTCCTAGACCAAAGTAGGAAAAAAGGTTGTAGAGAGGTTTTCTGCTTTCAAAAGCAGATGAGTTGTCACAGGAGTACTGGGAGAAAATAGCTAGTCTTGCATAATACGTACACAAAAAAGGTTTTTGGCAAGCACTCCGTGCTAGCAGGTATAAAGCAGAGGAAGCTATGATTGGAAAGATTCCTGTGTCATCACGTCTGTCTTTTCTTTCCCTCATAATGTCAGCTATGATAGATCTGGCCATATAACTATGAGCCTGCTGCAGTGCCTTTCAAATAAACTTGTGTTAACTGGGAAAATTAAATCCTAGACAGCAGCATGAAATGACAGAATAATCTCAGACTGTTGTTCTGGAGCACCAAACTAATGACTTGTAGTTTGTGTGCTTGTTTTTGCTAGGACTTCTGGCCTGCTCTGTTCCCTGGGTTTAAATATCTGTTCACTTTCTAGTGAAACTGCACATGTGCACTGTCTGGTTACACTTTATACGGGAATGACCAGATGAAAGATTTCCAAGACTAGTATTAAATGAAATAGGATATTCTTGGGTAGCTTTTATTTTGTAGGCATGGAACCTCCAGAGATTTTACATCTGGGAAGGATCATATCACAGCATCTGCTGCTTGGCTGTGAATTAGAATTTGGTGCTGAAAAATGACCAAGTATAATGTGAAAAAAAAAATTACAGGGATAATAGTTGGAGTGACAAAGATGTGAACTCTGTAAATAGCTGTATTAGTAGAAGTCATTGATCATTAGCCAGTCCTCATCTGCCCATCACTACACCTTGCAGAGAGTTTCTGTCTTCTATCTAAGCATTTCTTCACATGCACCATTGCAACCATAGGAGTCAAACTATGAGAAATAAGGTGCATAAGCTTTACAATTCATTTGTCTTAAATGGGTTAAAAAGCACTTGTGTGAGACTTCATGGGGATAACCTCTGGCTAAAGGCTGGAGGCAAACAGCTGGAGACAGCACCTTACACTGTTATGGCTGGGTTCCCCTACAGCCCTGGCACCAGGACAGGCTGGGTGTCCTTCAGAGAGCTGTTGTTAGTTATATGAAACTATCAGTACAACCACAGCTAAAATTTATTTCTTAATTAACTCTAACTTTTATATAAATATGTAGTATTCTTTCAGAAAGTCAGGACTGATCACAGTGAAATGCACTTTAAATCAGCTGCCAAATCCTATCTGCTACTCCAGTAGATCTGGAAGGTGAATTTAAGTTTTCCTAGATCTGGATTTCTCACCTCTTTCTGGTACCCTTTTTATTGCAGCAGAACATGGAAAGTTCCGCCTTGTAATTTATTAGTGTCTGAAATGGAGTCGTAACTACAATACAGCTCCACTACCACCTCCACTGCTGAGGAAATTATCTGGGAGGAAGGGAGAGAGATCTGCACATTTCTTCTCCCAGACAGACTGGGCCATCTCTAATGGTCTAATGTATAATTGGGTCAGACAAATTTTGGGCCCATAATACACACAAAAATGTGCTCTGTGATCGCTTCGACCCAGTGCCAGCACCTCAGTGCTCTGGTATCTTTCCTTTTCCTGTCTTCAGCATTAAATCTGTATAACTCATTTGTCTTTCAGATATTACTGTCTTTATGGATGTGGCAGAAAGCAAACAAATAACTCTGAGGGCAGGAAGATTAATAAAGACTGGTTTTCTGTAGATTTGTGTCTCCCTACTGATTGTCTTTAATTAAATAGCAGAGGACTGCCGTGTGAGCATGCCTTTTATTAGATGTCAGGGAATAAAGAGAGAGGCGTTATAAATATCCCAACTGGGGGAAGGTGGTAATGTCTACTTGGCTTTCCTGATTCACTGGACAGGAAATAGGAGGAGGGTGTTCTGGTAGGATGAGCCAATGTGAATCATTCATGATGCCTTCCACACTATTTGTTGAACATACATAATTTATAAGCTCCTGTTGAAGGTTAAGTAAGGAGGACTGCCCACATAGGTAAGGCAGGTTTATTTTGTCAGTAAGTAGTAAGATGATGCATCATGATTATCAAGACCCTTTGAGTCCCTACCTACTATTCCCCTGGTGTCCTTTGCTTCCAAAAAAGAATCCATTTCCCTCAGTCACGACAACCCTCAAATTGTAATTTATTTAAAGTCAAATTAATTTTATACAATAGTTAATATATGACTCACATATAAATGTACAGGATTTACAGGTGAGAAAAAAAGCTCTTCTGGAGGAGAGTTGAGTCACCTATTCCTGTTGGGTTCTTGAGAGCCCAAGGCTGGATAATTGCCACCACGCCACTTCCCACATGCTCTGATGGGAATCTGACCAACTCGGTATTTTTGGTATTTATCACCTCCTAGACGTGCTCCTTGATGCTTCCTTATCTTCTCAGCCACTGCATCAGCAAGTGATGATAATTTGCTTTCACACCTGATCATTGTATGCACCACCAGTGCCTGACCCACCCTTAACAAGTGCTTGTAGAGCTTGTTTGGTGGTCTCAGAGAAGTTGTTACTAATTTTGTATTTTCCATTGGTGGCAATTCCACAGCCCTGACAACCTGTTCCAATTAAAAATATCTTATTTCTGCTGGTTACTAGGTCTTGGAAAGATGACCTGTGGAGCAAAAAATTTCCAATCTGAGACGGGGATCTTGCCACAAAACCACTTCTGGAATCACCTTGACTCCTTCTAGGTGCCAATTTGTTACTGGGCTAGGCTCACAGTTTGTTGGCTGGGCTCTTCCTAGCTGGCTGTGTTCCCTCTGGCAACTTACCAAGCAGTCACACCTGCATGAAGAGGGGCAGGAATATATGCTGCAGACATGAATTACTTAAATCAATTGAAGTACCACATCATAAATGTGTAATCATAGCTTTACTTTAGCTTCTCTTTCTGTTGATGAAGTAACTTGTTCAAGATAGAACACATACATAATTTTGAAATGTGATACCTTTTCTGCTCCAGCTTTGCAATTCCAGAACCTCTGGAAACCTCTTCAATTTGTCTTTATTCTCCCTTCTTTCTGAATTGTTCTCTACAGAAAACTCTCACATCAGATTCTCCTGGTAGAAAGCCAGCTATTCATCCCACAGAATACACACAGTGTTAATGGCTTTTGATGGATCTTCCATTGCTTTGCAGCAATTTATCCACAAGATGCTCAGTGCTTCATGGAATGACAAGTAGCATTGCTCCTCAAATCAAGAGGCATTCATAATTTGACGTGAACATTTATCCTGCAGATTTTCACTGAAATACTGTTTGAAATAGATCCCAAAACAGAGACAGGAAAACATAACAGTTTCCATCAGCTTTGAAAGCATAATTAGATTTTTCCACTTTTCTATGGGATTGCCAAATTTCATAATGACTAGTTCTTCCAGGTGCCAGCTTCTACTCTATACCCATGAACAGGGAAGTGAGTTCACTAATACCCAATAAAATCAGCAAGTCTGTTCCTTATTCAAGGATATCAATAAGCTTATAGTCACTTTTATTGTCAGCATAATTTTGCACACCTGAAGCAAGATTTACAGAGAAGGGATAACTTTTTTTGATTGTTTTTAATTGGCTTAACCTTTTTCCACGTTGTTTTTTTTAGTCTGCTTTAGCAGAGTATTGTGTAGATCTTCTGGCCTCCTAGGTAGAAGCAGGAATGCAAGCCTGGATGGAAGGTGCTATGCAGCGCTCTCTTCATTAGAACTATGGATGAGACACAATACAGAGCGGTCCCAGTTGCTAGGTTTTATTTTACATGGCAGCATGGAGTCAACAAAAACATCTGCTGCATTCTCCCAATAAATTTCCCCTCAGCATAAAATGTTTTCTGAGATCAATTGCTTTGGTCATGCATCTGAACATCCTACCTCATGACACCATTGATTAGATAATATCAAATTTAGATATTTCCCCCTGTAGAGGAGTCAGTTCTCCCACTCTGAATTGTTATTTACATCCTCTGTTATCATGCTGCTGCAGTACATGTCTGCAACAGCCCAAACTATGCACTTACTGTAAGTCTTTTCCAATGACCTGATTATCAAAACTGGTGAGGCAGTCATGTGGGGGTGCAGCTCAAGGCCTCCCAAGGTACTGAACTCAGATCCATGGGTAGCTCACTGACTGAGAAGTGAAGCTCTGTTGTTCTCTGTGTAAACATCAGAAGTAAAGAAAATAACCTTTCAGTTCATCTAGCACTGATTCTTACTCTCAAACATAGCAGTGAGCTAGTTTTTAGAATATTAAAGGAGAATTTGATAGCAGGATTCCATTTTGATTGAGTGGCCTAAAAACTATTTACCCCTACAGGGACTACATTTGACATTAGTCTTGGTCTCTAGATAGGTAGCAAAAATCTCCTTTTGAGTGTCATCTGTGGACTGGAGAAAATCTTCAAGTCACTATGGTGACTGAAATTTCTATTCTCTAATAAAAAAAAATCAAACACCTCTAGCACCTGTGTGTGCTTTTCAAAGCTCTTAAGAGTTCAGTGGGCTGCTTCATACAGATACACTCTGATGTGCAGTTTGGGTTCACTGGTTGTGACAAACTTTTGAAAATCTGTTTAGAAGAGTTAAACAAGACATTCACAAAGTGCATTCCTACTAGTCTTAACTGTAGCCTGTTGTCTGCATTTAAAGCTTTTAATTCATTTCCTTCCAGAAAAAAAAAAATAAAGTCCATAAAAGCCTAAGCAAACATTAGGCATTTCATGTCATTCTCCCACCAGGGCTTAGATTTCTCTTCCAGTAGGCCAGTAGTAGTTAAAAATGACTGTATTTTAAACAGCCCTTTTGAGTTAATGACAAACATTTAGAAGAGAGTGAATGTCTTGGTTCATTCAGAACAGTTAGCTGTGGCCCATTCATCAATTTCCCTTGAAATATAGAAATAAAGATTCAAATAAACTTTAGCAAACATTATTTCCTTTTCTATAGTCCTTTCCAAGTCACATGCATTTTCCCATACCTAAAGCTTTGTCTTTCACCTTAATCCTATAAACCAGAATAATTTAAATTCATTCAGTTCAAATAATCCACCATTTCTTTTGTGTGACTTATTTTGATATAAACTCTAACTTCATTTTCCGCTCCAGAAAAGACCATTTATTACTGTAGTGCATATGGACAGAACTTAGAGGTATTTTTCTCATGAAAAGAAAATGTTTAGAATTTTGTGAAAAAAATTTTAATATCCTATCCTTGAGCTGTCCAAAAATACATAATTAAACTGTTTCTAATATGCTAAAATCATGTGAGCATAGTGAGTTGTCTTCAATGTAATTACCATTAATGTTATATCCTCTGAAAACACTGTGGGAAAATTTCAATCTGGTGAATCAAAACCTCCTTGTAAAATTCATATTCACTATTTTTACTCTTAGTGTGGGAAATTAATTTTTGAAAATGGGGGTAGAGCTCCAATTTTATTTTGAAGAATTATAGGGTAAATCAACAACAAAGTCTTTTTTTTAGCTGCAAAATGTATCTTCTTGTCTCTAAACCTGCTTCACAAAGAGTAATTACTGAACTTACAGATCTGCTTCCCCTGCACAGATAATCAGTGAAGACTACAGATTGACCTACAGAGAAGGAAAGGTAACTCAAGGTAGCATTTTCCTACAGTTCTGCATGCCAGGTCTTCCTTGCAATGCATGTGCTTCTTACAAGCTGTTCTCTTTCAGTGGTGCAGAGCACAGAATCATGCCCAGCTTCTGTGCATTTGCTTTCTACCTCCTACATTTTTTACGCTGTTCTCTCTTTCTTTTCCCACCTGTCCTCTGCTCAGCCCTGGTGAGACCCCACCTGCAGTGCTGCATCCAGCTCTGGAGTCCCCAGCATAAGAAGGACAATGACCTGTTGGAGCAGAGGCCACCAAGGTGACAAGAGGGATGGAGCACCTCACCTGTGAGGAAAGGTTGAGACAATTGAGTTTGTTCAGCCTGAAGAAGAGAAGGCTTTAGAGTGACTTAATTGTGGCTTTCGAGTACCTGAAGGAAGCCTACAGGAAAGATGGAGAGGGACTTTTTACAAGGGCATGTAGTGACAGGACAAGGGGGAATAGATTCAAACTGAAAAATATTAGGTTTAGATTAGAGATTAAGAAGTATTTTTTTTTTCCTTTGAGGGTGGTAAGGCACTGGAACAGGTTGCCCAGAGAAGCTGTGGCTGCCCCATCTCTGGAAGCATTCAAAGCCAGGTTGGGTGGGGATCTAAGCAACCTAGTCTGGTGAAAAGTGTCTCTCTGCCCATGGCCAGCGGGTTGTAACTAGATGATCTTGAATCTCTTCCAACACCGGCCATAATATGGTTCTATGATAAAAATCATAAGTAATACTTATAACAAATAAATTACTGATATTTATCATGCCTATCACTGAAAAATGCTCTAAGAAAGAGCTAGTGGCAGATTCTCACTTTTCACCTTTTGGAGTTTGATACAATACTTGGCAAGTGGAATTCAACAGTCCATGGAGTGTAAAAGTGAGAGGACAGGGGCTTGGCATTCCCTTCTGGAGCTCAGTCTTGTCGATGCAGGTCAATAAATTGTCTGTCAGATGTAGAGGCTGTTGTAATGAAACCTAGCAAACACAGGAGGGCTCTATGTGAACACGTATTAGGAACTGTTTAGCTTGGTGCCAGACAGGAGTGGTATGTTGTGGTGTTACATAACCTTAAGTTCATTTGCAAGATAGTTTAAAATAGTAAAAGATTTTGCTATGAAATTACCATCTTATTTTGGGTATGTATGGGTTTATGTCTAAGCATTGTCTCTGTGCTGGAGCATAAAAGTACAGAAATAAGTCCTATAAACTGCAGCTGAAGGGGACTATTATGAAATGAAATAAAATTCCCGATTTTGACATTTCTGCTAAATGTATCTGTTCTTTATGAAACAGATTTAGGTTTAGCTGTCATAGATATATTTCAGTATATCATAAACTGGCTTCTTGCGGGAAAAGATGGTCTTTTTCCTCGATTTTACATTACAAATCCTAATTTCTCCATATTGCTACCATGGAAACAAATGGGGATTAAAGACAGTAAATGGAACAAAAAGCCACTATTGCATAATGGGGTTTGGTCATTCCTCCATAGACACAAACAGGCTTTCAAAACAGAGCTCTGCTGCAGCACAGCCGTGTCTCTGCAAGTCCTCTGGGACAGGGACTGGGCCTGCCTGTGCCAGTGTGCAGCTCATGGCAAACTGCTTGTGGCAGGGCCTCTGGCTCTTTTGGAGGAGTGGGGCTGTGCAGCCATTCAGCACCAGCTGTGTCACATGAGCCAAAGCGAATGTGTCTCACGTCAGGCAGTGCCCTGAGAGAGGGTCGGTATCTCCGCGCTGCCCAGCATCCCTTTCACAGAACTATTCTGGGAAAACAGAGGGTAAAGAAAATCTGACAGTAACGTGGCAGCCCCTGCATGAAGAAGGACCTCTCCAGTTCTGATGAGAACAGTGTGGGTGATGATTACCAATGACAGGAATAACAAGGAAAGGGAAGCCACAGATTCCTTGTCTGTCTGCAGGTACGCACCTGTGAAGGAATGTTGCTTTCCTGGGCCCAGGGTGCTGCTCTGGACTTTACACAGGAGATGTCATGGGTTTGTTTCCTCCCCTCATCCATGACTGTCTACATAAGGTAAGGAGTTTTGTTCCAACATTTATTACTATCAAAAGTAAAGCACTGTATGTGAAGCATCAAGGCACTAAGTTGGATTTTTCCTGCCCAAATTTGAGCATCTCACTGGAGATCCCATGATAGGAATGTTTTTCTGTTAGGAAGTTCCTGAACCCAGTTGTAGCTCAGCTATCTTACAGGTGCACCATCTCATCTGTTGTTCAACGGAGACTTCTGGTAATATAGACGTTAAAAATCAGATTATGTAGATCCAAGCTGCTAGGAATAATGAAGGTGGCCTATTGACAGAAACCTCAAGATCAAACTGTCTGGAAGAATCCATGAAAAGGACAAGTTCACTATCAAATCAGAAATCAAAGGTAAAGTTACTCCAGTTAGATGAAGAATTGTACAAGACTCTTGGATTAATCCTTTAGAACATAATTATCTCAGTTCATCTGTACACTAAATTTACACGTGAGTGCTTCTGGTAAGCAATACCAGTTGTCAAGCCCATCACATTCCCATTATAATGCTAGTTGACTTTAATGCTTAAATCTGTCATGTTAAGACCACCTTCAGCAGTCTGGTGATTGAAGTTAGATTTTATTATAACTGGGAATTTTGCTTTTTTGTTTTCCAGAATTTTTCTTTCGTCAACAAGTACAAATCTACACTGACGTGGCAAATGATGTATTAATTTATCAACCCTTTGGGAAGGAAAGTACATTACAAAGGATTTCTGGAATGCAATTTTTAACCCAGATAATAATTTCATAATCTATTTTTCCTTCTGAAAAATACTTTTACTTAGTAGACATTGTTGATTGCTACTAATAATCTTAAGTATTTTCTTTTTCTTCTCCCTTCAGTGATAAAGGAGAATATATTTCTATAGGGACATGTAAAAGTTCTTCTAAAAATCAGTAGTACAAAGTATAGTTAATCAGCATGAAGAGATATAAACATGCTGTTCTTGACAAGCAGGTTATCATTTCTTTACAGCAAGCAGTGTTAGAAAAATAATTCAAGGCACACTTACATGTGTGCAAACAGAGTAGCTGGGCAATGATGGATCTTCAATCACGGACTCAAGCTTTGAAACTGGAATTTCTGAAAAGATTGTTGCTCACAGAATGTGTGGATTTGTCTGATTACAGAAACAGGTCACAACCTGCAAACTTCTGACCTAAAATTGGATGAAAATATCTTCCTACTTCAGCAAAGTTTGGATCAAGGTTCTATATTAAGTCTTAATTCAGATTGCCATATGTTCTTTCATTAGGATTACCAAGAAAAATGTTGGCTCAATACGAGGTTTTCCCTCTCAGATGTTTGTTGCAAGGGCTGCTGAAGCATTCCAGATTGACTGCTGTACCTACATAATGGAAAAGACCATGTATTTTCTTCATGTGACTGCCCAGGACAACAGGAAGAAAATGAGCGTTACTGCAGTACAGCTGTGGATTTGCTGAGCAAATCTGGCCCACAGACACATTTATATAGCAGATCCCCCAATCACTGCTTCCATTTAGATGAAACACAAATATCTTGGCATTCTAATCTCTCCACAGCATATTCATCTCAGTTTGGGGAAAAAAAAAAAGAAAAAAAAAAAAAGAGACAAACTGTGAAAACAGTTTAGGAATGATTGCCTTCTTCCATTCCATCATTTGATGCTTGCGCTGTTCCTCCAGAGAGGAAGATGAAGGGAAGTAGTAACACATTTGTGGTGTAACACAGACAGAAAATCTCTTCTACTAAATGTTTTTAAAGGTTAGTCACCTTATAACATGAATTTTCTGCCACTGCTAAATTCTGCTCACTTAAGCTCACGTTAAGCTATCCTGTGGAGATGGGAATCAGAGAAGAATCTTTTATCAGGTAGTGGGAAAAGTAATGCAGGTTTATCAGAGGAAAGTCTAGGCAGGCAGCAGAAGCCATTACAAATGACAGAAATATTTTTGAGAAGGAACATTCTTAAGGAGAAAAATAAAAGAAAGACTATACCAGTAAAGGCTTGATCAGATGATATACAGGCGCCACAGGTACTGTCCAACACATTAAAGACTTTTCTGCCTCTGGCAGATCAAGCAGCCACAGTTATACTGGTTCTACAACCTTCCATTAGCTTACTGTTGTTTTCTGCATTCACAGACAGAAATCACACATCCACCTGAAAATTTTTAATCTGCCATTATTGTATATGCCTATTTATTTCATGTAACAGCAGTAAAACAGTTATTCAGTTACTCTCCCATTTTCCTTTTTTTGGTGGAAGCAATTGACACTACAGTTGTTAAATCAGTTGCACTTGAGACCCAGTCAGTGAGCTTTTTTTATTTTTGGCTGAAATCCTTTCCTTTATATGTTTTATAATAAGCAAGCAGGAAAAAATCTCACAGCTTTTGCATTATAATTTCTTTGAGGTCTTTATCTTTTTAATGATTCTTTAATGTTACACCGTAACTCAAAGTCTGATTAATTTTTTCTTACAAAATAAAGGATTGCTTGCTTTGAAGTCTGTCATGCTTGACAAATCTGAGGCTGAGGATTGTCAGAAGCTAAGAGGGGTCACACCTGGTTAGACAATAGAACCATCTCTTACAGTCTTCTGCTCTTCAAAAGTAGCCAAAATACCTAGAAAATCATGTAGCAAGGCAATCATATAATGCTCCCACTTGTATTCTCCTATCTTCCAAACACTTTTATTTTGGAGACTTTCTAACAGAATTTACTTTTTATATATCATAAGCCTTGGTTGGTTTTCCTTACATAAGTTTGTCCAGTGTTCCTTCACACCCATTTAACATTTCTTCTTCTGCAGTATCTTTTGAAGAGGTGTTCCACAGCTCATCTACCTGGTGTAATAACAATTACCTTCTTTGATTTATTTTGAACCTGGAATTTTAGTAGCTTTGATTCCCCTGGAAGAGACATTAAACAGCAACCCCCTTTCTTTTCTGTCTGTGACAGCTGGGATTTTATGGACCTACTAGTTTCATGTTAAAAAGTCCTGAGAATAGGTGTGACATGCTTATACTTGGCAATGCTTGAATGTATTCTCATGGCAGTGCCTGGTGGAATCAGTATACATGCTCAAAACCAAATTCTAGCTGAAATAATTTATAGATATGTTTCTCAGGAAAGATTCTGATACAGAGATACTTTGCACAGATAATGAAAAGAGTTCACTCTTAGCAGCCTTTCAATCTTCAAAGACAACCTTCATATACAGTTTATCCCTTGTAGCTGTGAACAGATTGAATCCTATATTCTGGTCTCTCCAGATGTGAAATTACTTTTAGGCCAAAATGGGCATAAAATACATTCCTTAAATCTTTTTATGCAAGCCTGAAGTATATACACACATATATTTTAAGGACTTGGTTTAAGTGATGTGCTCACATTTTGCTCACCTGTTGCACAACTTTGAAATTCTACCACTGTAGGTAGGTTTAAGTCATGTTAAGGTTTCACACTTAGATTGCAGCTCATTCATGTTTCTTACATGAATATCCCTCCTGTGCACATTATCCTGTGAGTTCCTAGGATGTGCCTGGCAGTATGCATGCATATAACTGATGTGCCCTTCTGCACAAGGTACAAGTGTGTTCAATGCTCAATGAACTGTTTTCCTTACAGGCATCTGCCCAGTGCTAATCTGTTAAATTTCAAAGACTTCTAGAAGTCTTTTGAGGACATGAACAGTTTTGCCATCTTTCCGAAGAAAGTACAATAAGATAAGAAAAATGAAAATGAAAAGAAAACTGTTTTTAAACCTCTCTTCTATATGGGGAAAGTCACTTAAGGGTAAGCAGGTAGTAGCGCTGCCTCACAACAGTTTTCTCTTCTTGGCCAATGTCACTTCTAGTCTATCAACACAGTAAGCCCAGATCTCTGTGTGCTGATGCTCTGTCCTGTACAGCTGCAGCTTGGCTGGACTCTTCATTCAGAGCTACTTTGAATGGCAGCTGACTGTCCTCACAATGCTGTTTGACAGGCAAACACAGACCAGTGAAGAAGAAGATGCAAGCAACAAGAAGGACACTTTTCACAGAGCTATGCCACTAAGATCTGAAATTCTTCCAGATGCCACAGCAAAGAAACTTGCTTTCTATCTCTTAAAAATGCTTTCAGCAACCTTCTTTGAAAAGAAAGTCTGCCTAGGAAGCAAAAAGGGAAGTGATATACAGGATCAGAGTATGACAGACTGCCATATATATTCTTCTCTGGCCTTTAACATGCATCTGGAAGGATAATGACAGAATTATTTGTTGTAAATAACAACTGGGAATTAAGTTGGTGGAAATGTGATCAGCCTTCATTTTTAAACTAAGCAAACTTGATAGAAAGTTAAATTAAAATGTCAAAAAGATAAACATTGAAGGCTTATTAACCTGATTTTAAAAGAGCATTGTTATCCTTATGCTAGAAAAAGCCCATTCCCCTTGATTTACCAGGGTCTGTTCTTTGAGGTTTATGTGAACAAGTAGAACAGGGTTCTGCCCCTCTTGTTTGCCTTACATAACTCGTAGTTTCAATATACAGACCGTACTTGTGCCTAGCCAAACAAAACCATTCAGCTGTATCCCCAGCCCAGTTCATGCACTGGTCCATATTCAGAAGGGCAGGTTTCTTATGTCTTATTTTTGTATAGATTCTGATTCATCCCTCCAAACTCTTTGTTGGAACATCTCTCTGTTTTCCATCAATCTCAGAATCTGCTTACAAATTTATGTCAGATTAATAAGACTGATCAAATACTTCAACTAAGGGAACAGTCCTTAGGTGACTTTAGACCAAAGTGGTAAAGATCAAGCTGTTTCAGGATAATTTGTGACCTGGGTGAAGTTCATAGCTTGTCCTAAGGAAAATTTTCTATGAAAAGAAAAGAAAAGAAAAGAAAAGAAAAGAAAAGAAAAGAAAAGAAAAGAAAAGAAAAGAAAAGAAAAGAAAAGAAAAGAAAAGAAAAGAAAAGAAAAGAAAAGAAAAGAAAAGAAAAGAAAAGAAAAGAAAAGAAAAGAAGCACATGGGCTCCCTGGACACTGTTACTAAACAGAGGCCAAGAATTTAAGGGGCCTGGGAACAAATTATCCTTTGATTTCTGAATGTTTTCTTGTAATCTATACATCTATGCTAATGAGGCACTTTTGTGGAACAATAGTAAGACATTATAGTCTACTCACTTTTTTCCAGCCTCTGAATTTTTAGCTTTCTGTGAATTTATGTGGTTTCAATCCCATGATACCTAGGAGCAGTTGTTAGTTGATTAATTCTCACTATAGCCTTCTCACTCACTAAATTTTACTGAGAGTGAAGGGAGATGTTTACAAGGTTTGCCAAATTTCTCCTGGGAAGTCCACAGTAGGGAAAGAACTTGGCTCTGGTGTCTTACTGTACAAGTTTCTTACTCTAGAGCTCCTTTCAAACACTTTGTTCAATTAAAACTGGTGGGAGGAAGGCGAAAATGTCTGTACAAGTTACTAATTTGAAAATTAATTGCCTTCCTCAAGAAGCAGGTTCTCAGATCTGCAAAGCTTCTGCTGATAACTCCACAGAAACACAGTAGTTCTCTGGTGCTGTTAAGCTGGAATTGTGCATCCTAATTAGATTGCAAATTACCAGATAGTATCATATGAGCCAGGCTGGGATGGATGCCTGCTGGACTTGAGATAAAAAAGGTTAAAATGGGAAAGGTGGAGCTGGTTGTAGAGATGAATCTTCTGATGTCTTTGTGTGGGACAACTGTGTGGTAACACTGTTGAAAACATGCAGGTATTAGTCCAAAATACATAATTGCAAGCTACAGGTAAAAGATAATGTTGTTAAGAAAAAAATTATATTAAGGTGACATGTACACAGTTGCAGATACTAAATACAAGATGCATTGGAGCTCGGTCTAGAATTGGAATTAGCTTTTATTGCTGAATCAGATCACAAATACAAGATGGCCCCTGTTTATTTTAGGGTTTTGAAAATGTTTGACCTTGGATATAGGATGACTCTTACTTGTACATTTGTTTTGTCTCTGTATTCTGGCATACTCAACCCTTCAAAAAAAGCCACACACATTGTCAAAACAGGGCTGTGAGGATTCTGCAGAGGCTCATTACTCCAAGTCTGCAGCTTCAATCATCAGTGTCTTGTTCTCAGCTGCACATCCCTGAGATGGGACCAGAGGCCTTGATGATGGAAGAATTTCAGCCCAGCACAACAGTGAAGGATGGTGAACATTGTGCAGATATGGCACAAGCTACTGCAAATCCACTTTTGGGTTTTGGTTTGTGTAACTGCTTTTGTGCAGAATCTCTCTCTGTGGCTCCTGTACGCAGAGAGGCCCTTGTTGGTAAACTGACCCATGTTTTCTTGACTCTGTGTAAAACAGGATCCTCTGTTGGTGGAAAAATAAAAGTTCTGTTTTCTAGAGCTTTTGTCCAGGGAGCTCTGACAGCCTCCCTGTGTTTTATTAACATTGTAGATGGTATTCACTGAACAGGATATGTACTTGCTGAAATATTTTCTCCTGAAAGGTTTATTGTTCTCTGATATTTTCTTTATGTGGGGTCACCAGAAGTTTATTCCTATATAGTCTTTCATTAGGCTACTAAGGCTTTTTAAATTTTTATTTAGGTTTTTAGGTTAAGGGCTTTTTAAGGTCTCCTAGCTTAGCTGAAAGCTGTCAGGAAAATCCTATAGTTCTTGGAAATTGAAGGATAATGCTTTGAAATGCAAAAGGTGACCAAAATAAACAAAGAGAGAAATTAGGTTACTGAAGTGGATATTAGTGTCAACATTTCAACTGACTGAGGGAAGATGCTGTCAAAGAAATACATTAAAAAAAACACACACCAAATAAAGGATTTTCACAGAGAAATATCTTTTTAACTGCAGATCTTAGCCAATTATTTCATATTAGTTGTGCATTATATTTTTTTTAGATCACAGAAGATATTTTGACACTTCCACTGCATTCCCAGTTGAAAACATCAGTGTCATGGTTTAGCCCCATCCACCAGGGAGAAGAATCAGAAAGAAAAGATAAACCTCATGGGTTGAAATAAGAACAGTTTAATAATTCAAACAAAATAAATAATAATAATTGTAAGGAGAGAGAAAGAGAGAGTGGAATAAAATCCAGGCAAAACAAGCAATGCACAATACAGCTGCTCACCACCTGCTCACCGATACCCAGTCTGTCCCTGAGCAGCGATCAGCAGCCCCTAACCAACTTCCCCCAGTTTATGCACTAAGCAGGACATTCTGTGGTATAGAACATTCCTTTGCCCAGTTTGGTTCCCCTCCCCCAGCCTCTTGCTCACCTGCTTCACTGGCAGAGCATGAAACACTGAATAGACCTTGATTTAGGGTAAGCTCTTCTTAACAGCAAACAGAACTCCAGTGTGTTATCAAAATTTTCCTCATACTAAATCCAAAACACTGTACCAACTGCCAGGAAGAAAACTAACACTATCCCAGCTGAAACCAGTGCAGTCAGTAATTGAAAGTATCATGCTATCATACAGTCATGTAGTTTAAAAGCATTTTCAGAAGTTTTATCTCTTGGATGTGTTGATTTAATTTTTTTCCCAATGGGTTCAGTAGCTTGGACTCCATATGTTATAAGGTTTGAACATATCCCTGCAGTGTGTAGCATCGAAAGCAAAACTAGACCTGTGATCAGCGGATTGCCACATTCAAACAGTTGTTTTTCCAGCACAGTGGTGAGTAGGTGAAAAAGAACATCAGTTGGAAACCCGCAGTCGAGTCATACAGACATCCTGGCCACACAGCAGTTCCCCATTGGAATGACCGATAGAAAGACCAAAGCACAGGAAGCCTCTATCACCAGGCTGCAGGTGTTTCCAGGACAAAGACTGTAGTTTTATGGGTCTGCTGTAGAAATGTCTGCTACACTGAGTTTTCTAGGTGTTACCATAACATGGATAATAGCATTTAACACCAATGGTAAAGGCAGAAGCAGGAGCTGGACTTTAATCACCTGATTTGCAGTCCCAGAAATTCGTAGCTAATTTGTTATGCTGTACCTCTTGAGATCAACTGAAAGTGCTTGTATTTTTCTTGGAGGATAGAGACTGACAAGCCATAGCTAACAAGGAGAACCAGGAGGTAACATTCTGATATCTTATTTGTTGGCCAAACTCCCTTTAGACTGTTTCATTTTATTAATGCTCTTTCTTCTTTTATTGTCTTTTTCAGTAGAGCGTTATAAATTCTGGCCATTTTTCTTTGAACTGATTCCTAATGCACATTTCTTGTTTAGGAAAATCAAGTGTATTTGAAGGTAAAGTTAGCGTTTTCCTAATATTTCCGTTGCTTTGTTGTTGTTACTGCTCTGATGTGGGAAGATCTATTGGCCACAGACATAACTCCCTCTTTACACACAGCTGGCAAATGAAAACAATATCAGAACATCTCCATGACACACAAGGCTTTTATACAGTGATGTTTCAGACTTTACTGCAGTTTCCTTTGGAAATGCTTAAAACAACTACATCTGTTTCCTTTCATTGGGATTTTGTGTTCTTTAAGCCAAAAGGAGGGGATAAAACTCATTAATTCTGAACAATAATTGCAATGTCCTATGTAAATATTTTTTAGACTGCGGGGTCGTTGTTTTTTTTCTTTCCACTAAAAATATAAAATAGCTTGTCTGTTCAATGTAATGAGAGTTCCTGGATACTTCTGCATTGCTATGTTATGCACAAATACTTGAACTGGATTTAAACAATCTGGCTCGGTTGCTGGTATCAAGCTAGCAGTGACTGCACAGAACGCAGTACAGAGCCATTCTCCTAACAGCAGGAGAGGGCATGGCGTGGGTTTAATTTACCGTGTTTCTGAAGTGAATTTGGCATCCTACAGAGCCTGCTAGCCTGTCATAGCCAGACTATTATTAGTCTGAGTACATCCTTCCTGAAAATGCAGTAGGGACCCACCTCCTACAGCAGATGCTGTAGCTGTGTCTTAAGCTAGGCTCAGAGAGTGCCTGGCAATCTTCTGTGGCACCACACAGAGGAGATTCTGAATGTGGGCATAAGCCAAGTACAGCTTTTTGAAGGAACCCTTCATTTTGCTAATAGTACACAGGGGTAAAAATTTTTTGTGCAAGCTACAACATATAATCCAAACAAAAAAAATCGGTGTCATCTCTCCTCTCATCTGAGGGCCAGGTCTGTCTCTGAATCCATTTGTGGTTCTCAGAGCAGTGCTCTTCTAACAGACACATACAGCTGTTGTCTAGTGCTCCCTGCTTAAGAAATTATTTATTATTCATTTCTCTCTAAATCCCTATTAATCCAGGCCAAGATAAAGTGAAAATCAAAGTGCTTATAACATTTTGAATGGATGATAAATTAAAAAATGTTTATAAATAAAAGCTTAAAAGAGAAGAAAACAACCCATGCAGATGAGGCAGCCTCTCAGACATCAAGTCTGCTCACCAAGAGCTTGTCACCTGCTCAAATGGCTGCCTGCTTTTCTCTCCTAACCACAGTGGCACTAGCTATCTGGTCTGTGACATTTCTGCTATGCTGGGTTGCTCTCTGCTATCCTCTGTTACTGGAAATACTGCAGATATTTCTGGTTAATTCTTTCTTGGGTTCACACTTCCGAAGTCCAATTCCTTCTGAGCTGCCTGGAAAATTCCCATTAAGATGTGTGAGCCTGTATCTCCACATGCTCCCTCTGCAGCTTTCCACTATAGCTGTTTTCTAATTTACAGCATAGGTGCTTTGGGACGGCTGACACTAGATGCACTCTAGTGTGCTGGAAGAAAAGCCATGCGATCGTGGTCACAGGAGGAGTACAACAGTGTCCTCAGGCCTTCAGCTCTCTCAGCATTTCCTTGCCTTAATTCCTGTTAGAGCTTAAGATGGCAGGGAAGTCTCTGCTTCCACAGGATACACCTCTGAGTACACACAGAAGAGGAAACAGTATTGGGGCAGAGTATAACAGCTTTGTAGTCAGCCCTCAATAGTCACGATACCTGGAGACTTAACTCCTGTTCTGACTAACAGTCCCTGATCATCCCCTGTGCTCTCTGATAGCTGTTTCCTCCAATCTTGAGGGGAACTGGATCTCTTGGCAAAGGTACAGGAAAGAAATATTTGCTCTCAAGTTCTGCAGCTCAGTCACCTCAAGGCACTTGGAGCCACCAAATTCACCCCAAGCTGCCACAGCCACTGAAGGCTACAGAATTTGGTACCTTTATGCCCTATTTAACCTATCACTCAGCTTCACCTATGGCAATAAGAGCTGTTGATTGAAAAATACCGTCTCAAAGCACCCATTTGGTTTTGGAGTATAAATTGAGATACTTTTAATATGGACATAAAAGGCAAAATTCACAGGGTGATTAAAACACAGGCAAGAAGTGGACTTTCTTCACAGGAAAAAAGAAAGGGTTTTTTTTTTTGAGACATCAGGATTGGGAATAGCATAACACTGTCATATGTGAAGAAGGAGTACATCTGTGCTTGAAACACTGCTGTAGATAACAGAGAAGACATGACATTACAAAGATTTCCCAAAGCAATGAGACCCAGGATGAGCCTCAGGTAATTCCAATCTGTGATATTAGGCCTGGGACTAAGTTATTTTACTGGAGATGAACAGAAGTAAAAAAATTTTAAAAATCATTTATTGGTCAACTAGTCTTTTTTTTCATCTTAGCATCCTCATCCTTTATCATTTTATGTCCCCTCTCTTTCATAATTTAGCATGGAACACACCCCCCCTTTTCACTGCAGATGCATCCCAGGAACTGTGTAAAACAACCACAGAAAACAGATGTGCAATCATTGCTGTGTACCTGAAATGAAAACTGAACTTATGGGGAATGAATTACATCAATAGAAATAGGCCATTTTGGCATTTACTTCTTTCTGGTATTAAACAAGATTAAAAAGTGAAGAGCTAGATATGGCTTATGGTATGCAGAGAGGGGAGAAGGAAGAATATAACATTACAGCTGGTACCATATGGTAAAAATAATTCCCTAAGATGGTCCATTTGCTTTCAATTTAATAGTTAAGGAAATACTTTTAAGGGTTTTTTTTTTTTTAGATCTGCAGTAGTTTAGATCCACACATGTGAGGAAACTTCCCTTCTATTATCTTTCAGAAATAGTGTAGTTAAATATTTCTCATCCCACTTTCCTAAGTTTCTACTTTTAGATATTTTGAATTTTCTCCCATCAAAACTAAGTATGACACTGAGACAGGGAGCTGTACTGTGCCAAGAAGTACAGGAGCCAATGCTGTTCACTACTCACACAAAGTTATTCAAGGTGTGAGATATCGGTGATTGATAATCTTGTCAAAGGATGTGCCCTCTTTTTATAAATCTTACATGAAGTCTTACAATAGCTTCAAGGTTCAGGTGGAAAAAGAAACAATAATTTAAGACTTGTAAGTTGTGATTTTTAAGCTGAAAGGTCCATTGCTAAGAGTCTTATATTCAAAGAAGACCTTTAAGATTGCTATAATCTGCTCTGGAATGTTTCTTGGATATATTCATAAAACCTGTTCTAGCACAAAGACATTGAAAAATTGACCAGTTTCAGTGTTGATGTAGAAATCTACAATAATTTGGCTCTGATCATGTTGCAGTATATGGAGATCTTTAGGAAAAATTCTTTCATCTGTAGTACTGCACAGGGCCTCTCCTTTGTCTGGGGTCCTGAATTGCACATCGTTAAAGGCAGGATACCAGAATCCATGAAATAAGGTTGCTACTGTATTTGGAGACACAACTAAAGAGCTTCTTTTCCTCAAACTTTGCTGAATATAATAAAGATGAAAATACACTAGACAGGAGTAGCTTATGCTCTGTAGCATCTGGAGAGAGCTGAGGTTGTAGAAAAAAACCACATTCAGAATCCTAGAAACTCCAACAGATTCTTGAAGTTATGAGAAGCTGTCAGGGTGAAAATGCTATAGTAACTGGGAATTTCACTCACCCTACTGCAGATGGGGTAAATACCCCACAAGAGGAGGCTGATTAAATTTAAATTATATTTTTAGAAAATATATACATTAAAATAAATAAATTTATGAATAATTTTGTTATTAGGAAAATTTATAATATAAATTTATAATTTTTAATTTAAATTATAAATAATGAAAATAGCAGCAATTTGAAAACAATAATGAAAGATCCAAAGAAGTGAAGCTCTTGGATTGGGCCTGATGAGTGAGCAGGAGCTGATTCACAATGTGTTAATTCAGAAACATTCTGAAATGCAGGCCCTTGGCACTGAACCTCAGAAAAGCCAGCAAAAGATAAGGCAAAGCTAATCAGGTGGAGTAACTAACATTGTAAGTTAACACTTGAGAGAATGAGAGCAAGAAGTTTTAGGGTCACTATGTTGAAAGACTAAATATTTTCTACCAGTTAAAAATTTTTAGTCAGGAAACAAATAAACTAATGCAGCTAAACAAACAACAAAAGCTATCATGTGTGATATGGCATTCTTCAGAACTGAGGGTTATTTTTAAGAGAAAAATAGAAGAAATCATAAACGTTGGCAAAATAAACATAAAGGAAGGCCAATACAAAGCACGCAATTTACCAAAAGTATTAAAAAACTAATAATAGAAACCTTTTAAACATCTAAAGCAGGACACATGCCAGAGAATCGGTGAGACTGAAAAATGATCTATGTGTAAAACCTAATATTGATGCCAAGGCTCCACTGTTTGTTGCAGAGACATTTATGGAGCTTCCCATACCAGGGCTGTCCTTTACAGAGGAAGAGTCCAAAGATTTATCTCAAACTGAAGTGTTGATAAGAGGACTTTTATGCCTAGACAAAAATGCAAACCACACAATAATTGTTAATCAGGACCATGTGGTATTTACCTAAATGGTCCAGAGGAGCTCGCTGTGAAGGCTACAACTGAGCTGTGGTACATGATATATTGCTTAAATCAGCCCAAGCACGAGAGAAATTCAAAGTGATAAATACAACAAAAACCTAAAAAGAACAGAGTTAGTGCACATATGGATAATTATGATGTATTTAGGAAAGACTTGAAGAGGAGAGTAAAGCCTTCTAGAGGAAAAGTATTATCTTGTAAATCTATTTCAGTTCTTTGATCCAGTCACTGAACTTGTAAGTAACATTGATTCAATTGATACAGTGATTTTATCAGCAAGCATTTGATATCTTTTAACAGAAATGCTTAAAGGAACTAAGGTGTCATGGGAGTGGTCACACAGATTATTAATTTTTCTGGAAAATAAAGGGTAAGGAGAAATAGTTGGCTTGTTCATTTGAAAGAGGTTACCAGTATGGCCCATATGAGGAGCTATACTGACTCATGCAGTTCATTAAATGAACTGGGAAGGGGCTGAAGAGTGAGGTGATGAAGTCAGTAAACTATACAGAATTATTCAGGCTAGCTAAAACTAAAGCACAAAGTAGAGAGTTGTAGCAGGGTCTCATGATACTAAGTGACTTGCTTTAGAGAAAATAAATAGGGAACAATTAACTGTAAGAATTTATTGGCAACTAATTAAGTTATGAGGCAAGCAGTTCAAAGCAAACAAAAGTAAATAAGTTTTCTGCAAATAATTAAAATGGGGAACTCATTGTCACAGGATGCTCTGGAGCCCAAAATTACTTTTATAAAATAATTAGGACAGATACATGGAAAAACAGCTGATGCAATGTGGCTAAACACAACAATGTGGATTCAGCCTGTGGCTTAAGAAGCCCCTAAACGAATTAGTACTGGAAGCTGGAAGGTAAAGCAATGGAAAGGTCTTTCTGTAACTGCACTATTTTTGCATTCTTCCCCACAGCATACACTTCCACTTGAATTATGAATAAATTAACAAAGAGTTTTGAGTACTGACTCCTAAGAACTGGGAATATCCTATTTGATTTCTTTCTTTTTTTTTTTTTTTAATCTAACCCATCTGTTTATATTTGTCATATCTCATAGGTTTGGGACAAGAATATCCATGTTTAGAGAGCAGTTAGTGCAATTAGGCCCAACAGCATCTTAATTCTGGCTCTGAGTTTCCAGGTGTTGTTATAATATTAATGTTGAGCTGCATTTCACAGGAAAGACTTGGTGTATTACCAAAACAAACAAACAAAAACCTCTGTTGAAGAAAATTGAATTGCAATGTCAAGCACTTCAGAGTTCAGAAAGATGTAATTTAAAGCTCTCCAAACAAGATTTAACCTTTGCAGTCCAAGCCTGGCAAAGCTATATGAAAGTGGAAGTAACTACAAAGAGGAGAAGCAATCCACTGTAGGTGCCATGTTTAACTTGATCTCTTTATGTATTCGTTGATGGCTTTATACACACATTCTACTCATATGCACACAAAAAGTCATAAAACCTAGTGCTGTGACTGGGCCCTTCATTTTACAGTTTCATCATGAGTAATGGAAGAACACTAAATGAAAGAAAACTGAAATGAGGAATCTGTGAATCAGAACTGTAAAATAAAAGGGAAGAAGGTGAAGCTTGAGGGAATATCACTTGTAGAAGTGATATGTTTTCTACTGGTTAGCAAAGAACTTGGGTTATTAGTGAGACAAACTTAGGTAATTATTTTCAATGATGGAAGTGCATTTTGGACAGCTGGCTTGGATACAAGTGTTCCAGGACTGAACAGGATCATGTATTGAGTAACTGTTGCAGTATTTCCTTCTTGATCGAATACAGACATAATATGGTAAAAGAAAAAAAGAAGTATTTATTTCTTAATAAGGGGGGAGAAAAAGCAGCAAGCATTTAAATATGTGCATGCATGTATTTTGGATGTGAAGAATGAAGGCTGGAAAGTTTAGCTCCTGAACAAATGAAGAGGAATTTCCATACTGGTGATTTGCCAGAGAAAGAAGAATCCAGAGCAGCATTATGTTAGAGAAGCAAAATACAAAAACTGAGTGGTATGGAAAGAACAGCTAGCCCAGGTACTCTGTTTACTCTAGTGTCTCTCTTTCTTCTTTGCAAACTTTTTATTTTAAACTTCAACCTCTTTGCAGCAGGGCTGTCTAGTTCCTAAATGCCACTTTTTGGGTCCTGTTCACCTTGTTTCTGGTACAGTTGTCCTCAACCCACTTCTGTACATGGCATGATCTGCTAAGGGTATATAAATTAACACCATCTGAAGTGGCAACCAGTGTCTGAAAGCCTTTATTCTTGAAGATTGCTTTTTCTCTGTGGCGTCAAAGTACTGAATAAATTTTGTCATAAAAGCTGGGCTGTGCATACAGCCTGGGTGTCCACCCGTGAGGGCTAGAAAAGTCCTGTGGAATGTGGTCAGCTTCATTTGACACACTGATTATTTCCATTTGTGTCCTATTCAGCAATAAGTTGCAGGACACTGTGCTGGGAATGGGATGTTTCTTACATTCCCATTGAGAGGCATCATTTTATCACTGAATAACACCAGAGAAGGTGTTAGTCAATGATAAAAGGACCATGAGCAATCTTCTCTCAGCCTCAGCATCACTCTTAAAAGAAGGGTGTTTGTAGTTATGCCAGTGAGGCTAGAAGAAAATGAGGCTCACCTGTTTTTATGCTTCTGGGCATAAGCTGAGGGTCAGAAAGGCTTGGCTTTTTGCTGTAACACAGTGTTGGCCTGTACTGTGAGTGAAAATCATCTAAAATAGACTGATTCCAGTCTGCTTACCAGATGACACCACAGAAGCTAACAGTAAGTTACATCTTCAGGGTAACATTGCTCTTCCTTGAGGTAATAATGCATGCTGCTTCTAGATACCTGTACTGTCACTTGCTGCATCAAATGAAAGATATTCCATCTCTCTATCCATGAACTGACAGGAAAAGGGGGTGTTGCATCATTGCCTTACAGATCTGCTGTTGACATTTTAAAGTGTAGATGAGCTAAGGTTTCCTGCTTGTTTCTATGTAGTCTATCAGCAAATCCCCAGGTGGCTCATGAAAGCTGACAAGGACATTTTTGCTGCCCTAACAACTGATTTTTGGCCCCCAGACCATGCAGAGCAGGCTCCAGGCAGACAAGGCCAGATGAATTTTTTCAGGCACTGTCACCTGCCTCCAGGATCCATATGCCCCTGGGTCCCTCTCACGTAACTTTATCATGTAGGGACATAGGCCAGAGAGGTGGGACAGATGAATGAGACAAGGTCTCTAAGTACATCCTTTGAAGAGCTGAGCTCTCACAACTCCCAACAACTCCCACTGTCCCAAACCAGTGAATTACTAAGTAGCTCTTTTGATTGAATCATTGTTTGCTTCGCCATTGTAGTCTTTCCAGACATCTTGCTATCCTTACTTAGAATCTTAGGAAGGAAATATACAGTGAAAACAAATTCCTGTCACACCCAGAGGCGTTCTGAATAACAGCACAGGCTGTTCAGGATCATTTCTCATTGAAAAATGTATCTTGGCTGCTCACTGAAATGCACAGAAGTTAGATAGCACCAAGCAGCCTATTCCACAGGTACTTTTTGAGAATGAAATCTTGAAAAATTATATTACAATCCCCTGGTTTCTCACCAGAGTGAGAAACCAGGAGAGGGACACACATGACTGAAACAGATTTTACTTCAAGGAATTTTCTCTTATCCTTCAAGACACGATTGGGACTGGAGCAATCTTTGTGGAATGACCAAAAAATCTCTATGAGGATCAAGTTCCACCAGATCTGAATAGGAATTAGGTGCTCACATTTCTTACACACTTAATAAATTATGTGGAGATCTCATCACTGAACCTCAAGAGGATGCAGTATTACACAACCCCCAAGGAAATTCCCAAATATTGCAGTTACATTATTTACATTATCCTCTCTCAGCTGGGATGTGCACATTCTGTTGAACACAAAATTCCAGCAGGCCCATGTATGATTCTAAAGTATTATCTTCAAGTAGTACATCCCGACATGTATACACCCCTGTACCGTCGGAATGAAAATGTGTCCTGGAGTTATAAGTCCCATGCTTGCTTTGAAAACAAATTCAGCTCATTAGCTTTTAAAGACATGACCAGCAATCTGAGCAAAGCATAACCTCATAAGAGTCAGAAAAATGTGTGCAAGTTTGTAAACTAACCAAAAACGTACAAATCACAAGTAGTTTATGCAAAGCTGTTGTCATGATATTTCTTTGTGCCATTCATCATTATTTTTAGAAATATCTAACACAGATATTATTCTGCATTTTAATTTGCGATTGTTTTCACTTGTACTCTAATTAGTACAAGGTCAAAAGGAAGGCTTTTGAAAGGAGATATGAGGGCTTTGTTGTCACCAGATGACAGTATGTTGAAAAGTTACCAAAGCAACACTATGGCAGAATAAAAGGGGGATTTTGGGTTTTGTTTTGCTCCTTAACATGAATTGCTGGGCATTCAGGATTTCTTTGGATCGGGGCTCAGTCATCACTTTCAGAATGAAGAAATTACTCTTTGACAGGAAAGGGCAAACTGGATTCTTGTTTTCCTACAATTGTATCAACATTTACGGTGGTCTGAACTATCCCCATTGTAGTTTAAACCCACAGGAAGAGGCTCTGGAGAAAAAAGTCTTTGTGTGAAAATACTCTTGCACAGCTTCTAAGGGGTTTTAGTCACGCTTTCACCAAGGGGCAGGCTTCAGGGACTATGCCACAGGGCTTGTCCCCAGATCCTAAACCAGCAAGAAGGCCTTTAAGCTGTTCTCAGCTTTTCACCCAACATGGTTGCAGTATAATTCCCCGAAGGCTAGCTATGGGAGATTGGGATGGCTCTTTACCTTTGAAGGTCTGAGGGCAACATAGGGGAGCTTCAAAGGGGAACAGCACGTTGTCCTTCTCTAGCTTTCTTGTAAGCTCCCTTTAGATACTGGAAGGCTGCTATTAGGTTTCCCTGGAGCCTTCTCCAGGCTGAAAAAATTCCAGATCCCTCAGCCTGTTTTCACAGGAGAGGTTTTTCAGCCCTTTGGTCATTATTGTGGCCCTCCTCTGTACCCACCACAAGAACTGTAGTTCTTCTTTCCTTAGGGGTCCCAGACCAAGACACAGCACTCCAAGTGGGGTCTCACCAGAGCAGAGCAGAGGGGCAGAATCCGCTCCTCACTGCTGGCCACACTGCTAGACCTATTGGAGAAGAACCTGAGAGTCTTACTGGATGACCAGCTGACCACGATCTGGCAAAGCCCTTACAGCCAGGAGGGCCAGTGGTATTGTGGGGTGCATCGGGAAGAGTGTGGCCAGAGGTCGAGGGAGGTGATCCTGCAGTGATGTGTCAAGAAAATACAAGAAAGACATATAAATATCTCAAAATCTGCTCAAAGGCAGGTGCCAAGAGGGTGGTGCCAGACTCTTTTCAGTGCTGCCCAGTGACAGGACAAGGAGCAGTGGCCATAAACCAGAAATCAGTTTCACCTCAACATGAGGAACTTTTATATGCTGAGGGTGGCAGACCGCTGGGACAGGCTGCCCAGGGAGTTGTTGGGAGTCTCCCTGTCTGGAGACATTCAAAACCCACCCTGTGTAACCAGCTTTAGGTGACTCTGCCCTGGGAGGGAATTTGGACCAGATGATCTCTAGAGGTCCCTTCCAACCCTAACAATTCTGTAATTCTGTGAAGTCTTCCTTCCCAATCCATTCTCTTCCCAGCCTGTGTTTGTGCCTGTGATTGCCCTGAGGCAACATGAGGTAATGTAACCAGCAGCTACTTGGCCTTCAGTTCCACTTAAGAGACATTTGTGCATTTCTTTTTGGAAATTTTAGATGAACCTTTGGAAGCCTAACTTAAAGAAGCTTCTCATAAGCCTCTCACTGTGCTAGACTAAGTAATTTCCAGGATAAAGATTTCCAGGTAAAATTCCAGGATGTGGCAAGAACTTTTACTGAAGTGAAACCTTTTTCAGTGTTTTCTGCATCCCAGTGTTCTTTTGTATTTCATAATATATCAGCAAAATATGCTTATGATTAATAGATGTATACCTTTTCTTTCTTCTGATTCAGTTTTCTAATGCAAAAAGATTTAAAATCTTTTAAATGTTGAAGCCATGAAATATGCTGCTTTATTTAAAATAACGACACTCTCACCAGTTTTGAAATATTGAGGACCAGTCCAGTCATAGAGGACTTTCTCACTTCTTGTTTGCACAAAACTCCTCTTTAAACTACTGTACTCACTAAAAGCACAGAAAACTATTCAAGACTTGGATATTAAAATATAAAACCTCCAGATTTTCATCAAAAGACATGAGACAGGGTTTGTTATGAACCCCAAAATTCCTGAATGAAGTTCAACATGTGTCAGTAAAGACAACACCATTTCCTGCGAGCTGAATTTGGTGTTTTGGTGTTTGCCATTTGGTTACCAGTATCTTCAACTGCCTGCGTCTCAGATAATACTGATACTGTTATTAAACTATGTTGTGCCAGAGTCAAGGGATAATGGCAGCAAGCCTGACTTGTACCTCATAGGAACCGGTAGGAAATACATCATGCCTCTCAAAAGTGAACCTGTACCAGGTATCAATTCGTTGGGTGCTGGGCTTGTCCCAAGGGTAGATCAGAGTGTAGTGGTGGATGAAATGAGCTATCTCTGCCCAGCTGCTCTTTGCCCTGAGGCCAACAAACACACAACAGCTATAGGGTAAGCTAAACCACCTTATTGTGTAAACAGTGTGCTTGCAACCAAAATGCCTTTTGGTCCTTGTCCTGTGCTAATTCCCAGCTGTAGCTGGGCAGTCTGTGGAAGACTTTGACAGCCTTTTTTTTTAGTTTAGGCCAAAATGCTGCGAAACCAGTGCAGAAAGAACCAGACAGTTACAGTCTTGTTCCTGGTTCTGGCTGTGCTCCTTTACCTGTGGCAAATTCATTTCCTTCTTTAGGTCTACTAACTAGCACGCAAGCCAAGATCACTGAGCTGACTTGTCTCTGCACTCTTCCAATTCCCATATGCAAGACAAAGAGTTAGATTCCCAGAAGGAACAGCACTTGCCCTCTTATACAGTGTGCATAACACATGTTGAAAAATGGCGGGGAATGTTTCAGCAGCACATGGTTTCATCTGTGGGTACTACCATTCTGGCAGAAACACTGCAGACTGACTTCTCATGCTTTGCTTTAAGATATTTAAAGTGGGACACTGGAGAAGGCTGAATGTTGGCAGCCCAGTCTGTGCATCAAGGCCAAGGGTGACTGTAGGCCCTCCATTCCCTAGTGCCTGTGAGCACTAAAGCCAACAAGAAGCTTCAGGGAATAAAACCAATTTTTTTTGTTCTTAAATAGCCCATGTAACTGTAAGAAAATTCGGGTTCAACTTCTCAAGAGCACATATCCTCTTGTCGTCAGTCCCGTATACATCTACTGGGGAAAGAGTAACTTTGTAATGTCTGCTACTTAAAAGAACAGCAATTACAAAAAGAACTAGCCACTAACAACAGTGTCTTTACTTTTATCTTCAAACAACAGATGGTGTTAATCTGGAGCTTCGCATTCCTAAAAATGCTGGAATCCTGAAACTACTTGCTTCCAGAAGGACCCTGAAACACAACGTATTGCTGGGAAAAACAGTCAAAATGAGTGATCAGAGCAAAATATGCCTGCTGTCAAGCAGACTTCATGTGAAATTTTTATCTTTTCACAAGACAAGATGTCACCCAGATGACATTTGTGGGTCTCATTCTGTTTTCAGTCCCAATGGCTAAATCAGGAGTTGTTTGTGAGTCTCCCAAATCTGGAGTAGCTGCTAGTGACTGATTCACTTCATGACAGGATAAGACTTATAAGATCACAGCTGTGTTCGCACTGGAATAAATAGGCAGCCCTCTGCAAGTAGGTCACATTTCAGCAGAGTTACTTCAGATTTACTTCACTGTTAGCAAGATCAGAATCAGTGACTGCCTGGAATGAAATGTTAAGGTGACACTGAGGCAATTTCTTTTGTAATTCATGTGGGGAAAGCTAAAATAAATAACACGAAAGGCCCCCACATTATTAGCTAGTGTGTTTGAAAGAATCCTGCAGTTGTGTTTTATCTTTTCTTAGTGCAAGCCAGAACATTTAAGATTTAATTATTTAGAGAAAGGGGGAGGGGAAGTGTGCCTTTTGAAGAAAGTTCCACAGGTTTCCAAACACTTCAACATTTCATCATGGCAATCAGCCAGATGCCAAACAAAATGCGGCTTTCCACCAGGGATCTGACAGGTGGCCTTTCCAAAGTTTACACACTGAAGTGAGAGCTGATGTTCTGCTGCTTATTTTTCTGCCTTTTAAGTTATTCTTTTATTGAAGCCAGACTGCAGACATCTTTCCATGTAACAAAAGATAAGATCTTTCCTCAAATATTTGGGGATTTTAGTATGCTTTTATATTACCCATATCTACTCAGGGGATTATTATTCACACGTTCAAATGAAGAAATGTTGGGCTGGCAAGGAGGAAAAACACATACGTATGCAGGCAAAAGATAAGCTATTTGAAGCTTCACTGATAACACAGAGCCAGATACTACTGAGGTACAAGGCAGGGAAAAATCCCATCTTTCCCTTGAGGTGTTTCCCCTGTCTCTGGCTGTAGAGAAGGCTGGCACCCCAGCCTCACTCAACCCCTGGCTTATTCTGTGGAGCATCTCCACCCAGCTCCATCTGCCTGAGGCTCTCCACCTGCCACCACACCAAAGAGGCGCCTTCAGGGAGAAATAAATACAGTTTGTGGCTGCACTGCATTTCCCTTCATCGCATCTTTCTCTCTGTTGTCTCAGGGTTTTCAAATGTCTCCTCAGAATTTTGAATGCTCCTGAAAAGCCTCTAAATTAACAAAATATCAGGGGAGACAAAAGTGCAGGGTAAAAATTGAAGTATGATATCTCTAGGTTGTATATCTCACTTTCCTTGCTTCCTTCAGGTATGGTGTCCCACAAAGCACACAGCAAGGTCCAGGTGAAGAGGTAAGAGAAACTAAAAATTCTTTTGTAGAAACAAATTTCTTGAAGAAACAACTACTACAACTGATACCATGGAATTGTTCATGACTAATAACAAGGTTAATGGGGGTCATGTCTGACCCAGATTCTCATAGTTCACAGGAGAAAACTTGGGGCGTGCCCTTGCCCTCATTTCCCACTTGACCATTATGAAGCCAAAGGAGAGGAGTGAATTAGAAAATTAAGTATATAACAAAAATTATTAGCATTTAAGAGGGAGATTTTGGCAAAGAAGGGCATAAGTCCTGACAAAAAGTGTAGCTTACTGTCAGCAAGAAGCAGCAGGGAATATTTTCCCCTGTTGTGTTCATGTTCTGATATCGCACTTTACCATAGCTTTTGAGCAGTTTCTGAAAGCTTCCCATGTGACTAAGATTTGGCCCACATCATCTGTTTGTTCACCATTCCTCAGGAAAGACAGGCATGAGCAGTGAAGCTCATTGGGTGGTATTATTTTTGAGGGGTTGCTTTAAATTGTGGTTATCTATGTTCATATATATCTATACTACAGAAGATAAGGCTGAAGAAGTCACTTTGCACTTGCAGCAGGCACGCAGACAGTGCTAAGTCTGTGCAGGACCTCAGTTCCTGGGGAAGTTTATTCCACTAGCTGAAGGCAGCACACGTAAACCTTACTTTTATGGAAAAGAGTCCTCCTCTGCCAAATGGGCAAGCTGGTAGCCCATAGCACTTCTCTTATATACAAGAATGTGTGTGTGTATATGATAGAAGTCTAGACATCAGACAGGAGTCCTTGAAAATTATGTCTGTGTTGGAGTTGTTTTACTATGCCAGAATGCCGTAAAGGGACCTTCCCAATTAAACAAATAAAAACCAAAATATATGAGCAAGTATGCCAATGGAGAAATTTACTGTATGCTAAGAGTACTTCGTGCAGAGACAGATCACAGAACAAAGTTCTCTTTCCTTTGTAGAGGGGAAATGAAAATATGGTACGATCAAGCTGAATTGCCCATCCTTACTCATAATCCTCATGTTTTGACCAGTTCTTCTCATGCAGCCCTTTGTTTTCTAAAAATCAGAGGAGGGAACAATGAACCTACCTGCAGATTTAAGAAAGGGGTCGTACACTTCAGCATCACATTTTTGTTTAAGATCTCAGTTTCTATCCATTCATGACAATAGCAAAACAACCAAGGGGTTCAGTTGTGCAGTTCAAGCACATTGCAAAATAAGCATAAAATTATTTACAATTGTTAGCAACATTCCACAATACTTAGAGCAGGCACAGAAATGCTTGAACTCCTCTGTGAGCAGTAAATATGCTCATAAGGTCTTGTCGTTTCTCCTCCCACTCCACACCCTTNAGAGAGAGAAAGAGAGAGAAGAAATATAGTAAAAGAAACTCAACAAAGCAGGCAATTCCTTAGGAATTTTGTTGTATTCAAGATGCCTTTGAAATTATCCAGCAACTAAACCACAGGCTCCCTCATCCTTTTGGTCTCACAAAACAACAACAGAGCATCTTCTGTGCTCAGATGCAGTAATTACAGACAACATGCAAAAAGAAAAGCAAATAGAATAATTTCAATTGCCAGAGCCAAATATGCAATTGTGCGTCTATAAAGGTAATTACAAACCAAAAGATCAGTCATGGTTCTGGTTTCTTCAAATTACTGTTTTGCCCTGAAGAAAAACAATTATCACATAAGTAATCCTAATAATTTTAACATTTGTTTTGCATATCAGCATCAAATCTGAATGCCTTCTTTTTTTTAAAGTGTGTATTGTGAGCCAAACATTGTGTCTCTGACTAACTTCTAATTCAGGAAAGCCTTGGTCCAAAAAGCCACTGGTGGCAATGGAAAGACTCCATAGAGCTTTTCACTGCTGATTCAGATATTTTTTTACTCTTCTTATCTACTTTTAAGTCACTTGTCTCTCTTGCCAAAAGCCATTGTAAATAAAAGGAGCACAAAGCGAAGATACTCCAGAGGCAGGTAAATACCAAAAGTTGACATATTGTCCTATTGCTTTTCAGCTTTACTGTTGATATATAGGAAATTTATTTACTTGTTGGTATTTGTGGTTAAGCACCCGGTCAGTAGTTTTGTATACAGTAATCAAATACCCTGAGTACCTCCCCAGCCCTTGACCCAAAGCACTGGAGAATGGCATCTAGTTACCACTTTCAGCGCAGGTTGATCCTGCAGAGGATCCATGTTTGTGTAGAAAAAACCACATGCCCTACTGGCATAAGTATTTGAGCAAAATACCTCAAAGAAAACCAACCTACTGCCATCTACAGACCTTGATGAAGAATCTCATTAAAGAAATTAAAACTACTAAATTAAACACCTTTACATCAGTGTGGTATTTGGGGTAGGTTCGACCTTTGGAAGCGTTCACCATACATTCCACACCTCTCTAAACCTATGATGTTTTGTGCAGGGGAGAAAGAATTACAAATGAAAGCAGACCTGGCTGCTTTGGGGAGCATTAGCTCTCAGGAGTCAGATCACAGCTGAAAAACCAGAAACAGAAATTAGTGTTATAACATCAGTGGGAGCGATCTTGATGAAACCTAGAAACATTGCCTCATTTCAGGGGCAATGGGGGGAGATCAGGTCAGGCTTTTCTGCTTTTTTCCCGATGGACAAGCCAATCTCCATACTGAGCCCAGCTCACACAGTCTGTCAAGGATAAGCTGTTGAGCCAAAGAAGGAGCAGGCCAGGCTCGTGCTTGATGCCTCATTTGGGCTCAGTTCAGCATCCACATGTAGATCCAGGCCAAGAGAACCAAAGCCAGCAGGGATATTTTGGCACCTTTTCCTGGCAGCCACAGTGATCTTGCATATCTATTATGTATTTTATTTTTTTTCATACTTTACATATTTAGTCAGCCTTGTTGGCCGATGTCTGCTTTTTGGCTTTGTTGTACCTTTGCTCACTTGGCTTGCCCAAATCTAGTATCACTTGATTTGTAAAGCTGCTGCAGTTTCTTAACTGGACATTTATAGACTGGAATAAATTTATGAAAGTTTTAGGTTAGCATTTCATGCCACATATTAACTAATTTTTTCATTCACTCCATTCATTCATTCATTCATTCATTCATTCATTCATTCATTCATTCATTCATTCAGCTTGCTGACAACAGAGCAGGAGCATATACATAAATCTGGGAAGAAGGCTGAGGACAAAGACTATGATCAATAAAGGTCATGAACCCTCCTCAGAACAACAGTGCCATTAGCAACTCAGCACAGGATTTTTAAGATATTCTGTGACACACATTATCTCATTTTATGATGTATATTTTTTCTTTCCTCTGTAATTATTAAGCTCCTTCCAAAGGACAAGCTCATACTGTCTTTCCATATCTTAGCTGTAGACAACAGCTTTTACCTGGCAGAAAGCGCTCAACAGGTCTAGCAATACAAAGGACTTTGCATAGCAGCTGCATCTCATCCTGTCTCTAGCAAAGAGAACCTCCCAAGTACTGCTGCACCTTGCAGCCCCTTGGTTCCCCCACCATGGTCACAAGCCTACATGACACAGCAGTACTCAGAATACATGAGAAGGACAGCATGTAATCACAGAGGCAGGGAAGGTTCCTGGCCTGGAAAGGATCACTTCTTATTTCTATCTCCTTCCTCTCTCCTTTCTCAAAACACTTCTCTTTGACCCTCCTATTTCTGCCTTAATATTTCCCTTTCTCATGCCAGGCTTCATGCTCTGCTGTCTTCAGCTGTGCTTTCTCTCTTCTCTGTGGTCATTTCCACCTGCCTGCCTGGCCCTAATCCCTTCAGGCAGGTGGAGGAGGGGAGAGCAGGAACTTGAAGGCACAATCTTCGCAAGTGTGAAGATTTTCAAGCCACAACATTGGGCTGCTTGCCAGCTCACAAGAGGTGCTCCTTGTGCTCATCAGCAAAGTCAAATGCAATGCAATGGGGCACAACAGGTCAAGTAAGGAGAAGAGTCCATACTAAGAGTCACACTAATGTATTGCAAAAATGCTCGAAAGGAGCAGTGCTTTCTCCTGCTCTGTCATGTCCTCTATGGTAAAATTTTTCTCGACCAAAAAAGCACAGGAGCAGCACAGGTGTGAATGCCTCCTCCCTCACTGCCCCCCACGTGTTTCAAAGCCTTTTCAGGACTGATTGCCAAATGCAAGCACACTCCATGGGCACATTCCACAGACCAGACTGCCTCTCAGGATTTCCACCATGCGAATTTGGGGATGAGCAGAGGCTACTTTAACTTGACACTCTTGCTTCAGGCCCAAGCCAGCAGACAATTCCTGAGGCAGCTGCATGGAGTAGTTGGCAGGCGAGCGGTCACCTGCAGAGCCCTGGCTGCTGCTAAGTCACTGAGTCAGGGAGGGATTTCTGCAGTGGCAAACAGGCTGTGGGGCATTGCAGGAGTAGTCTCTGTGCCAGGAAAAGGACTATGTGGCTTTTTCTTTCAAATGGCAAGTGAGATGTGGTCACAGGCAGAATAAAACCAAAATAAAAAGCCTGACAAACAGCCTAGTGGCTTGTGAGAGAGCTGACTCTACAGAAGCTGCTCTTCTGCCTCATGCAGTTGGGCAGACGCACCATAGGAGAAGCTCCACTGCATTTCTTCAACTGGGGCTAGGGCTTGATCCTGCCTACTCTGGAGAAACAGCAGGCAACATGCAACAGAAACTCCTTGGCCCTGCTCCAACAGCACTATTTGCTCCAGCCTCAATTCAAAACCCAGCAGGAAAAGCCACTCTGTAGCTCACGGTGGGCAAATGTTTTCATTACCAAGGCCACATGCTGGTTTAGGTTATGGGCAGAATTACATGAATGACATCCCTTTCTTCCCCAGGAGTTTCATGGTGGTTTAACACACATGGGCACACAGAAGATGTTTAATATGTGCAGGGTTTAGCAGGAACTAGCTGCCTTCCGCTTCCTGCTTGGGGTCACACTGCATTGTCCCACAGACTGCACTCACCCAGATCTTATGGGCACTTTTCATATTCAGTGTATGACTGCAAAGGAGCTTTCCCCTCCAGTCTTACACAACTCCTCTTGAGGTAAACCAGTAGCAAAATTACAAGAGGGAGCTTAAGAAGCACATCACCTTTTGTGCCACAGCCAAGGAATGAGCCCCATTCTAATAAGCAAGCACACAGGAGGAGGCAGTATGATGCTGTGCCTTTTCTTCTCTGTGCTCTGCAACTCAGTCGAGATTTGCAGGTGGGAATAGGACTGCAAGGTGTAAGATGATTTACAAATGGAATATGATAATATTCCTGGTTAATATGTGATGTGTTAATACATAATGTTATTTCTTCAAGATGTGTGGTCATAACTGGGAATTATTGAGGGGAGCACAGGGCTTAGAAGACTAAATTTGGATTTGCATCCTTTTATTTTCAGAACATTTTTAAAAAAAATTACTTTTCCATTCTGCCAGCAGTCTTTTTGCCTGCTGTGATGATCAAAGCCCTCGGCTGTGCCATAATCAGAATGACGGTAACAGATCTGTTTGAAACTATCCAAGTGTCACCTTGTACAGAACAGCCACGTTGAAAGATATTTGTGTAAGGATGAAATAACTGACTAAGAATGGTTACATTACTCTTCCGCCACAGGTTGCATTTGTTGCTTTGCATTTAAAAACTCTGCCCAGAAAAAGAGGTGTTGGGCCAACTGTGCCTCCACTCAAAAGCTGTCAACTGGAAAGATATAGCAGTTCATGTTCAAGACCACCAGCACTTCTCTGATGGTTGCTGAGCTCAGACAAGCAGTGTAATGGAAGGAGAAGGACTATCCAGATCAGTTCTGATGTTCAATAAATTGTACGATGCTTTTGCGTATCTCTCTCCGGCAATATAAGGACAGGGAAAGTGGCCTCAGAAAAGGAATGATTTTTAGTACGGAACATTAAAACTACCCTCTTAAGTATATTTGCGGGAATAAATCTTATAAAAGAAACTGGCAGAATTCTGTAGGAAGGCTTGGTGTGAAATAGCAGCAAAAAAGCAGTACTATTATTGAAATTAATTTTGATGGATTATTACTATCATATGAATATGGGGAAAATTCTGGCTTCAGGAGGGAATGTGGAGGAAACTTATGCCTACCTTATTTTAAGGTAACAACAGCTATTGAGTAGCACAGATGTCCTTAACCGTTGTGAACTTAGTACATGAGAATACAGCGGATGAACTTTCTCTGAAACTGGACTTGCCCCCAGCACTTCTTAAAGCAATTCAAGATACTAAAAAAACAAACCCATTTGCTGTCCCTTCCAGAGTATAAAAGAATTGAGCATTGTTTAATAATACCGAGCAGATCAACAGCAAAATTTCACAACGCGGAGATCCAACACCATCAGGATAAAATACTGTGACTTCTTTAAGTATAATTACATTCCCATAAGCTACACAAGACACTTTCCAAGGTGCTGGTCACTGGCAAGGCTATAATTAAAAAGATCAATAGAGCCTATAGTTTGGAAGTCCTTTGAGCTCGAGAATTATATGAAATGGGAATGGAAAAGGAAAAATTTGACACAGAGCTTCCACAAAACACAAATTCATTCTAGGGAAGATCATACTCTGCCTGAATGTCCTCTCTAATTGCTCACAGCCACACAGCTACCCAGCCCCCTGGCAAAATGGGTAGTGTTGGCAGTGGTAATAATTAATCAGCTGATTCATAGACAATTAAGTGATCAAAAATGGGCCTAAATCAGCCAACTGGCTCAACTTGGTCATGGAAATTGCATCAGTGGAAAAACCTATATACTGCTTTGTGGTGGTTTAACCCCAGCTGTCAGCTAAGCTGCTATGAAGCTGCTGGCTCACACACACTCACCTCCCAGTGGGGAGTAGGATCAGGAAAAAAAGTAAAACTCATGGGTTGAGATAAGAAAAGGTCAATAATTCAAACAAAATAAAATATACTAATAATACTAATGATAATAGTAAGAACAATAATAATAATAACTGTAATGAAAAAGAGACAGAGAGAGAGGACAAACCCCAAGAAAGTCAAGTGATGCACAATACAGTTGCTCACTATCCACTGATCAATACCCAGTCCATCCCCAAGCAGTGATTGGCGGCTCCCTGCCAAATCCCCCCAGTTTATTGACTGAGCATGACATTCTCTGGTATGGAATATCACTTTGGCTAGTTCAGGTCAGCTGTTTTGGCCACGCTACCCCCTAAATTCCCATGATCCTGCTCACTGGCAGAGCATGAGACACTGGAAACTTCTTGATTTAGAGTAAACACTGCTTAGCAACATCAAAAACATCAGTGCGTTATCAACATTATTCTCATATCAAATCCAAAACACAGCACTGTACCAACTGCTAAGAATAAAATTAACTCTATCACAGCCAAGGCAAGGATATTTATGAAAAGTTATTAAGTGGACACAGTTTTACCATATTAGTATAACTGTGGTATGTATCACAGGATATTAGAAATTCCACTTTACTAACAGCCTTTAATTAAGTTTGATCTGCATGGTATTCATGTAGTTATTGTGTAGCCTGCTCACAGCAGGCTGACATAGACCCAATTATACCTGGATTGCAGCGGTTCTGAGCTCAGGAATCGAGCTTTCAAACTGAAGGAAGCACAAAATTAAACAGTTTCAGAAAAATTCCGCCATAAGATACAAGAAGATCCCAACAAAATGGTACCAGTGTCACTGCAATGGAAATGTTGGTGTGTTACTGAGTTCCACTCCTATGAAGCTACAGGCCTGGAAACCGGCAGCCTCCTCTTAAAAGTCTCAATTTTCTAAACAGGCTTAATGCAGAAGATTATCCAAGATAACTGAATATAGTTAATCAGAGCTGCACAGCTTGCCTATTGTAAAGATTCTTAATTTTCTGTCAGATGACAAGAGCAAACACATATGTTGTTGGCAATCCTGCTGCAAATGTAGTCTTCTTCATTATAGCTCTGCCATTGCCAGTGTAAGAGCTAAATAGATTAACAGCTTAGTTCACAACTAGTCTATAATAACCAAAGCAAGATAAATTTCTAAAGCACTTAAATTTTTCTTTTGATTACATAAAGTATTCAGAGTTTATATACACAGGAGGACGCAGGTGGAATAAGCTGGATCAAACAACATATAGGTATTACTTGCAACATATGCAATTTAAATGCCTTGGAACAAGGAATGTTTGAAATGTAACAACATCCTACAACTAAGACCAATGCTCTTAGTGAGAGATGGGTTTTTTGGGAAAACACATCACCCAGCTTAAAGCCAACATTTGATATTCAATTCAGCCTGCCCTGATTTCAGCATGAGACTGGACTATCTGCTAGCTCTTTCCATGGCTCCCTCCAAGTCACGATTGAGGAACAGAGGTTCATTTAGTCTGCTTAGCTCTAGCCCTGCCATTATGTCAGCTCCTCCTGTTTTCTGGATCAATGGCAGCCTCCAGTTATTACCCTGTGGCCTCAGTCCAAGGCTGGACTTTCCAGAGGCTGAAGCATAAAAGAGCAGAAGTCTGATGCTGGTGATGAGCCAGAGCACTTGGTTTCCAAATCAAGATAAAACTGCAATCATTCTTTTTTTTCCCCTCCTGTTTTTTCCTTCCATCCTCTTTTTTTTGATCTGTCCAATGTAGATCTCATCAGTAAAGGGCTTTTACACACGTTTTCATACACCACTGCCATTGTCCTTTGTTCCAGAGCTAAGTGTTGGCAGAATAAGCCCAGTCATCACAAAATGTATTATTATGTGCAGACACACAATTGAATAAAGTCGGTCTTGATCAGAACAGAACTGTCTGAACACAGCTCGATGCCTTTTCATTCTGGGATTAATTAAGACTGAGGGAAACACTGCTGAATCCTCTTCTGGAAGACAAAATCCAAGCACTTTTTGAAGGCACATCATGAGCATTTGCTCTTACATGTTATTTCTGTGTTTCCTAGCAGAAACTCATTAGCAATTCAGTAGTGAAGGGATTACTCATTAGCTGGTAGCAATATGGAGCTGAAAACCACATAAGAGTGCCAAAGGAGGCTTTTATCTGTATTGTGCATGCCAGATAAAGGACAAAAGCAAAAACACAGCAAAGGCTTGAAAGTCTTGACCTAAGTCTTGTTCTTTCAGTCAAAATAATTTTTGTGGAAAACCTCAAAAAACACTTGGGGTCAGCTCTTACAGGGAATGAATCAATATCTAAGGTTAGCATGGAGGAAGGGCAGGTCCACAAGTAAGCAGCAGGAGAACTTCCCTAGGCTTGGCATTGCAGCAAGCAGACGTGCAGATCAGACACTTGCATTACCAGAAGTTCTTTGTGTGTGCTCCACTGCAATAATTACATGAGACATTGCACGTGGGTTTACGTCTTTATAAAAGAAAAACCCAACAGACAAAGAGGTGACATCTGCCCACAATGGATCCATCGGCAGTGGAGGAGCTCATGTTCATTCCACTTTCAGACACTGTTAAAACAACACATTTCTAAGTGTTTAGTCAGTATCCTAATGCAATATAGGATATATGCATAATGGCCATATTTCCCTGAAAAGAAATTTAGATACCCTTCACCAGACTTCTTAGTATTCAGCTCAAAAGAGAGACCTACTTGAATAGCCATAAATCTGTCCAGATGCTTATATTCTCCTTTCTTGTCAATTCAAAGCCCCTTAGTTCAAAATGTTATCACAGATAAAAATTTAAAACTAATCTACATTGTTTTCATTATCAGTACCCACAGTATCTTGAAATCTCTGAGTATGGATTTGTGTGCATCTTTTAAATAAAAAAAATTCAGCAAATGCAATATTCTTTCTAAGATCTTGAAATGGGCAAAAGATGAAGAAATGCTGATCCAGCAAAACTTCTGCTAAACAGCTTCCTCCAGCATTCTGGGATTGCTTATTTTTGTCATCTAGGAGGTCAGAATGTACCTTAAGAGTGATGGGGAGGAAGTTACGCAGAGAAACACAGGGTGAAATGTTAGGATTCTCTTCCCATTGCAAGAAAAAAGCTCTCTGGTTTTGTATAAGTAAGATTACCTGACACAACGTTGAAGGAGAACCTCTTGAGCCATGGAGTCCAGCCCCAGAATCCATAGTAAAAAGCATGATATATACATGCATGCCTCGTATAGCTGCTGTACAGTGAGGGTCTTGATGGGATAAGACTAGAATCACTGCATCAGAGGGGACCTGCTGCTGTACATGCATGATCACCTTGGCTTCAGGAGACAAGTTCCAGCAATGGTGTCATTTGTCAGTACTTTATGCAATTACGCTGAGCCACCGGTCTCTCTGCTACCCCACATCAGACAAAGTTCCTCAGCTGGTGAGTAGGGAAACACAGAAAGAAATCCTGAGCAATAGCTTCATTTAAGGTAGCAATTGCTTCCCCTTTTTTTACCTCTGAGCTCCACCTGCCCACACTGGAATTTCAAGGATTTCTGGGTTAAAAACTCAGGCAATTATGAGTGCTTGAAAGAGAGGCCTTCCCTCTTCATCAGAAGGTGAATGCCCCCTTCTTCAGGAGAGATTTTTTTCCCTTTCACAACGAGCAAGCAGATGTTGATTGATCTTTACCCTGGCAGCTGGTAGGTGGAGCAGACTCCTCCCAGAAGCAGGAGTAGGTGGGGGTAGCCAGCCCTCCAGCTGTGCAGTTGCGCTAAGGTTTGCAGTCACTGGACAGACTTGCAGTGAAACTTCATCGGTGCAATGTAGCAAAAAGACCATACATAAACCTGTCTGGCTCCAAGGAACAGCATAACTGACTTTGCACCAGTCCACAGCCCTTTTAATCTAGATGAGAGTGCTGCCCTAGCATGACCTACAAGCTGAAGAATTAGTTAATTTTCCCCTCTGATTAATAGCTCATGTAAAATTAGTAGGAAGGAAAAAAGATGTGCTAGTTAACCACCACATCTTTCTTGGCGGGAGGATGTAAATGTTGAAGGCAGAGATAATATTACCTCCCCTGGGCATTAGATGCTTGGTGGTTTGGAGCACATGCCTTTGATAATCAACATCAGTATCTCTTTCATGTCACTGAACAGAAAATAGGGCCTCTTCAAAGAGACTAACTCAGAAAAGAAACTGTTAAACAGGCCTGACTGGGTTGAGCAATGCTGGAAATTAAGTACCCTGGAGGGGCAGGATTAGAAGTGAGGTCAGCACCCTCAGACAGGGCAAAGGAGTGCATTAATAGCCCTCTGTACAGCCTCTGAAGTTCAGATGGTTGTCATTGAATATCCACGCAGCCCTCTCATTCTCCCCCTCCATATGCTGTTCTGTTAATTAGCATTCTGCCTTCTTGTCATAAAATACATGAATTAGCTGGTGGCCAGGAGCTTACTGGCCTAAGCTTTTGAACTGCTATGGAGTTTCAATTACACAGCCTCACTGAGAATTATTTATTTTTTTTTAATCCTGACTTTTTCATAATGTTAATCCACTAGTAGATACTTGTCCTTTATCTAAGACACCAAGGCGTTCAGCAAATGCACATGAAAGAATGAGGCTTTGTTCCTTTGCCATCCGGACTCCTGTTTCTTGTGTGCTTCAAATAAAGGAATTATTCCTTTCTAATGACTCAGAGTTTTCTTTGCTTTAACCCTTCTAGAGACAAATTACTAGCTCTACACTGATGACATCATTTCTTTCCTGGATGGTAAGTAACACAAAATTAAGCTTTCAGCAGAAGCATCTTTACAAAAGCACATCTGGTTTTAGCCTGGGAATTTCTTAATAAAACTGGGCTTTCAGTAGCAATGTTCTTGGCTATTGACACTGCCTTGCAATGTTCTATTATTCTGGACTGTCAAAGCAGCTCAAGGAGTCCTGTGGAGCAGGAGTAGGGAGTCGAGGCTGTGCTTACAAGGGTTTCTCTGCAGCACAACTGAGAGCCATGGCCAGATCCCCAAGTGAGGTTTGTCTGTCCCTCCATGGCTGGGCCATTTGGATACACAGAGCCCTTGGAGCCACACGCAGGGAATAACAGCATACCTGTGTCAGGGCAGGCTGGCTGGCCTGGGCAGGGAGCAATGCTGGTGCATTTATGCTGCTTGCTGACCCACAGCTGAGTCATGGAAACCAGGGGATCTCGGCAAGATAGTTCATTGCAAAAATGCAAATATACCTCCTGATGAAAACAAAAGGAAACAAGAGATTTTGTTTAGGTGACTTAAGGTACAGTCTTTCCTTGTGTCCAGGCTCTTTGTTGTGACTATTTTCATGTATGCTTCTTTCTAACAAGGGGTTAGTTTCTGTCCAGTGTAAACATGCATAAACCAACTAATTACTGCCTGCTCTGGCCAGGAAATATTGTCAAGCAAGTTGCTAGTAGGCCCACTATCTAAGCACAGATGAAACTGGTAGAGTTTGGATTCTGGAGTCAGTAGCATCTGAAAGAGATCTGCAGAGGTCTGGGCATGTACTTTTTTAACTGAATGCCAGCAATTTGCTCACTTCTCAAGCTGATAAAGAAAAATTGAAACATTTGACAGCAAATCTTCCACCATCCACTGTTCAGTGCTTAAACTGCTTTGGCTTAAATTGCTTTGCACATTGTCTCCCTGATGTACTCAAATGTATTATTTCTTTCCATTTCCACTCCTTTCCAGGAGCAGATTTTTACACTTTACCTCCTAGATTACTTCAACAGCCAACCCTAAGAGCTTAGCTGCAGAGGACCTTAAGATCTGATGCAGATATTTTTTCCAAGTAACAGGGAGTTAAGCTCTGGAGAGGCTCACAAACAGACTGTTGTTTCTATTGAACTAGAGAGCAGGGCCGGGTAAGCAGGGTCCTCCCAAGGCTACACAAAAATGCCAGATGTATAAATGACTTGAACGCTTTTCCTGCGTGCCCAGCCAGCAGGAGTGCCAAGGGAAACAGGAGAGATTAAAACTTTATCTCGCACAGCAGACTGCAGCACTGCCTCCCCACAGTTTCTGCTGCAGCTTTGGGATTTAAGTTACATTTGGGAGGGGTCTGCCTGGTGAGCCAGCATACCCCAAACACATCCGGGCCTGCCCCTAAATCAGCTCTACCAAGATGTGCAGGGGGCGTTACTGGCACCCTGATACAGCAGTAGTCTCTGCAGAAGACCAGTGAACAAGAAAATAAGAGACAACATTTGTGTTAGGACCCCTCTCTCAGCTCAAACATCACTGCATTGGCCATGTTCACCATTTAAACTAATCCCTGCTTCATTGTGCAGATGTAGATCTTCAAGCAGACCTTCTCTCCCAAACTCTACTCAGGAATTTTAAAGCAATCAAATTTCACAGTCAATCTGCTTGAGTAAAGTACTGCTGAGTGTGGATTTTTGGTATTTTTAAAGTAAAAAGACACTGAGGCATGATGAAATTAGGAGTCTCAGAAAGCCAGAGTGGAATCAGAAACAGACCAATCCAAATTTCCGGTGTGTGCCATCACACACTCATTTCTTCATGATGCAACTCAGGAGATCCAACAGGCAAACCTTGGATGCTACTCTAAATTGCCGAATGTAGATGGAGTTTGTTAACCTAGTAATCTAGTCCTATTTCTGATTCTCTTAACTCTCAGCCTCAATGAACTGGTATCCAGTTCAATGGTATCTGTACAGGTCCAGGAGGCTGGCAAAAATTTACAGCTGTAGGATATTCTTATTTTTTTTAAAGGGCAAAAAGGTATATGTGATAAATTCAGTCAAAGATCAGGAAAATTCCTTGGATATTTCCTTCCTCTTTTACAGAACCAATACAGTACATTCTAATGCAGTTTTGAAATAAAATTTAGCGCTTTGTTTATGCCATGTTTAAGAATTTGTATGTATTTTGTCTAAATAACTGCCAATCAGTCAATTCTATTAAAAATGAATTTTCACTATTGTTTGTTTATTTAAGAAACATTTTCCTGAAAAGCCACAAGAATGAGTGTGATAGTCTGCTCAACAATGTCTTTTACCTCTTGCTTTGCAGAGAAAAAAAACATTGGGACACTGCTGTCCATTTTTTTTTTTGATCCTGCTTCAGCCAGGGATATCAAAAGATGCAGGTAGCAAACTGGATACGTACAACTTGGGTCAGCAATATATGTTCAGCAGTACTAATGGGAACAGTGCAATTAAGAGGAAGTTTGATTGATAAAAAGTAGGCTGATTAAATACAAAATATGCAGACATACAAACAGGTATTTAGTTACTACCATTATTCTACGTAAAAATGGGGTAATTATGCTTCTTTTTTTTTTTCTTTTTCCAAAGAGTCAAATATATAGAATTCAAAGCTACATTCTCCTTCATGGTGCACTTGTTACTACAAACAATACTTATAAAGGGGTCTCTGTTGACAATGACAGGCCTGAATAAACACTCAGCTGGCACACAGGTTTCCATTAGCCCAAGTTTACATGTCTTGTCATGCTTCTCCAGCCATCATTTGTCATCATGCTTTGCACAAGATCAGCAAACACTATTCTCTCACAAACTTTCCCCCATTACTTTCTTAGGAAGGGAGGAAGAAAAAAATAGAAAAAGGGTGAGGGGTTAGAAGGGCAGCATAATCACTTCTTCAGCAGAGCACTCAAGCTTTGCATTGAGGGGCAGCTTCAAGCCTTCCCTCCCCAGACCAAGAGCAGTGCCCTGCTGCTCAGCAGTCTCTGAGGCAGCTTTCCTGGCAAAAGGCTCTTCTCCTGGACAGCACAAAGGCGCCAGAGCCACAGAGTGAAGCACAGCCAGGCTCGGGGGTTGTTTCACCAGTACTTAACTGGCCACAGCGTCCTGCTGCTACCAGCAGACCTGCAAGCCAAGCAATTGTCAGAAATAATCTGTTTTCAGCTGCCACTGACCTTAAAGACACTTAAAAGTTTCTTTGCTCATTCTGGGCTACTGAGTGCTCAGACATATTCCTCACAGAGACAGAGTGATTCAAAGGCACGTCAGGCAACTTCAGGTACACACAAACACAAAAAAAACCCCACAAAATATATAAGGTCTTTGACATAAAACCCACATCTAAAGAAAAGCAGTCCACTCAGGGGCATGTTCATAAATGTACTGCAGAGACTGACCCTCACACAAAGTAAACCTTGAGCTCAGGCTGTGGGCTCGTGATCAACATCTGGTGAAGAGTCAAGAGGACATTTTGTCATTGCTCCTCCCAGCAGAAACACAGCCTTCAACTCAGTCTGGATCCAGTTTAGAAGCAGTAACATTTGGTGAGTCAAAGTGACCTCAGCTTCATTGAAACTCCCTGCCTGCTATTAAACAGCCAGCAGGGATTTAAGGGAAAAGCAGGAACCAGATGGAAAAGCACCAGGTCTGGGGACAGTGAAGCTACAGAACCAAAGGTCATTAGTGCTCCACAGGGAGTGCCTGAGCCACATGTGTGCTAGTCCAGCCCTCAGGCTAAATAGTGGCTGCAGAGCTGGGCAGCCTGGGGAGAAAACCCCTTCCCTTCCCTTCTGCGATGGGCGTTTAACCACTAAAAGCACCTGGAAGTCAGGCTGTGCATGTTTGTTTTTACGAGGCGGGGCAAGGGGTCTGGCAGCAAAACAGAGACAGAAGAGCTGATGACAAGTTGGTTTTGTGCCTCTCTGGCAGCAAGAGCTGCCACCTTCCTGCAAAGCACACCTCCAGGTCCCAAGCCCTCTGAGCTACCCACAAGGCATCCACCAGGGCCAGGGAGAGGGCAGAGCAGCAGTGGTCCCCACAGCAGCATGGCTTTTTAAAAAGAACAGGAAAAAAAGACAGGTGTGCTGTTTTCTTCACAGTTAGGAGAGTAGGGCAGATTCAGGCATGCTCCAGAGGAACATCATTCAAGTGAACCACACATGCTCCACTTGCAAAACTTCTATTAAACAGGTAAGGCTGAATGTCAGACCCTGAAGGGATGGGTTTCACACTCAGGTGCCCCAAGCACTGGGGGAACAAGCCCAGGGCCTCCCGACGGCTGTTGTCACCCTGACACCACGTGCCACTGCCAGCTGCCAGTATCCAGGCAGGCCAGCACAAGGGTGCCACAGTTGGATTTGTCCATACAAACACTCTCCACTCTTTCCCCAGGATGTCACCTGATTACACAAGCTGCAGTTCCTACAGCATCGAAAACCCTGTTTCCGTACTTTAGGGACAGGTACTTCCCTACTGCCTTTTCTCCTCTACCACTAATAATCCTCTCTGCCAAAGCAGACATTCAAATGTGCAGAAATGGTGAAACAGCTGGAGCACTGCAAAGAGCTAGAGCTAGGCAGCCTAACCCTCAAGGGCAAACTGACCCTGGCAAGGGGGTGCTAGGAAATCCCAAGATAAGTCTGTCAAAGTAGCCTTCAAGCAGGATTTGGTGCCCAGCCTGTTCATCCTTAGATGTTGTTGCCCCTTTGAGCAGGATGAGTATTGACACAGGGGGTGGGGGACCTCTGTCATGCAGAAGGAATGTTAACATCCTCCAGACTTAAACGGCGCCATCTGAAGAGCAGTTCATATTCTGAACTTAATTTTTCATGTGTACATCATGAGGTCCTAATAAAAATGTTGAAAACTGTCTTTGTTGTCCTCCGGTCCCTACAGGACTCACTTCTCCTTTGGCATTTCTCATTGTTGTCATCTGTAGACAACAAGTTTATCATTAAAGTTATGGTACCGGCTTTACAAAATGAAAAGGACTTTNGGGGGGGAAGAGATGAAACAAAACAAAACCAGAAAGAATATGGGGAGGGGGGAGGGGGAAGTGGGGGAAGAGAAATGTGCCAGGAAGCAATATAAAAAAAACAGGGACTTTTGATGTTTTCTTTTCCTGCCTCCTTCATTCTTGGCTGAATTATAGGGCGTAGCATCGTATTTTCAGAGCATCTTTTAAAACCTTTATTTAGTTTAGTGATTCACATTTCCCGAACAAGGTTAACCAAAGGGAGGGGTGTTTCTCCCTTTGCCCCTAACTGTTCCCCAAATTTCAGATAAATTGTATCACATTGTTAAAAAGAGTTGTCAGAAAGGAACCTTTCCTGATCTCCTCCAATGGCATTGTTTTCCCTAACAATGTACAGGATGGTTCATTACTTATTCACTTTGGAGAGTAATTTAAAAGTACTTTACACAACCTTGAGCCTCAGACTTGATAAAACATAGGCACATGGTTAAGACTGAGAACTTAATGGTCACTGCTCTCCTAAGCCTGTTCTTTTCTTCCAAACACACGTGCCTACTCTGAAAAAGCAAAAGGTTACATATGTAAGTCTGCTGACTTTCTTCCCTGGACAGAGTTGAGCACTCCCAGGGAAAAGCTGGAGCTGAAATCAGATGCCCAGAGAAGACATTAGAGCTTATCTGGGACTTACAGGCCTGCACTGACAGCACATGAACCTCCAGGCTCCAGGAATTCCCCGGAGCTGCATAGGCTGCAAGCTGCTGCAGTGCTGGACTCTCTGTGATCACTGATACCATAAAAGTGCCAGAGCAATGACCCCTCATCAGCTGGCAGAATTTACTTCCTCTACTTCCTACGCAATACCTGTACATCCCTTGCAGCTCGACTCCCAGCGCATGAGCCCTGCAGCTGGCAGAGTATCTCCAAGAATTCATGCAAGGCTGTATGAGGGGTCACTTACTTCATTAGTTCTGTCCAACCTGTGCATGGCTTCTCATCCTTTCTGCACGTGCATTAGAGGGAGCAGCAGCAGCCACAACAGGGCTCCAGGAAAGTGAACACATGTACAGTGGCTGGGGGGTGCCAAATACCCAGTTAAAGGAACAAGGAGTTAAGTGCATAAGGCATGACAGGCAAATCAGCCCTGTCAGTAAGAGAAAAGGTTTGAAAAACCTCATATCCATCAAGGAATATCTGAATTTTAAAAAAAAAAAAAGGGTCAGGATAGGAAAATTTTACCCTTTCCTGCTTCCTTTCCTCTGGCTCAAAGAAGCTTCTACTGTCTCCACAAGAAACAACTGTAAGGTCAGATTTCTTTGAAAGGAACAGAGAGGAGAGCCTCTGGTTTCTTTCCAAAAAGCTATTTATTTTAGCTTCACAAAAGGTCAGGAAGCATAAATTGCAATGGATACTCTTCCCGTGTAGCCAAACATATTTCCAAACAGAACCAGGACGTTATCAGGAAACAAACAAGTAAATATAAGGAGGCCAAAGAAAATCCCAACCTGCAAACATTTCTGACTGTAGAATGGTATCACTCTCACATTTAAATACAGGGGCTGGAGGGAGAGTCAGAAGTGGTAGATGTGACTTAGATAACCATAGAGGATAAATTTGGGAGGATAGTTACGCATCAGAAAAAACATTCCAGCAGTGAATTAAACTCCACCAGCCTGGCTTAGTCTTGATCTTCTATCGCCATCCTTTAGGCAACAACAGAAATTGTATATCAGCCAGAAAATTCATAAATCTGCGGGAAAATGTTGAATGCACAAAGCAATATAAGCAGTCTGTTATTTACAGTAAATGAGGTTTGTTTAGGTCCTTCAGTACAACCTCCATGCTCCTAACAGCAGCATGTTTCACTGTTTGGATGCTTTTATTCCCACATAGTTCCCTTTTGGTTACCTGTAGCTCCAATTCAGCAAGTGATAGAGAAAAAAAGCAAAGGATTACCTGGGGAACACTGCTTAGCTTGTAAACCAAGACTATCATACTTACTTTTGTGGGTTCAATCCATTAAGTATTTAGTGGATATATTCTCCAGCCAACAAAAATTATTGAGATACACATCCTACAAGGGGGAAAAACTACTGGATAGATTTTTATTATTGCCTATTGATATCCTTAGTGCTAAGGAAGCCTAAGAAGTGGAAACAATATGGCTGTGTCTCCAGAGGGCCCTGTCTATTTACATGTGCTTAACACTGAGTTGGATTTTTGCTTGAGTCAGCACAGGCTCTTAGGAGCCCTGACTGAACATCTGTGGAGGATTTCTACTGCCTGCCTGAAAATGGTCTGTGGCCAAGGAGGCCAGAGCCCTCTGCTCCAAGCACCAGGAAATGGAAACAAACTTTCTTGTTTGTGCTCACAGAGCACCCAACACAGGGCATCACAGACTATCAGTTTTCCATCCTACTGCCGTACCAAAGCACTAACAACTGTCTTGCTGAGTTTTCAGGTAATAAAGACAAACTTTTCTCCAACTGCCATGGCCACTCACAGTTTATGTTAATCAGAGTGACACCAGCATAAAGTGCTGGGCTGCCAGACTAGAAAGCATTTTACCCTCAGCTGTTTCTGATATGTTTGTGTGCACAGTTCAGTTTACCATTAGGAAGGGCAAATAATGACCCATCTCTAATTTAAGGCTGGGTCCCTTAAGTAATAAATTGAAAGTCAATGTTTAAACAAAGAGACACAACTACAAATTCAGCGTGACACTCTCCAGAAAAAGGGTCATGAGGCAGCAGAGGCCAGACAAACTTCAGCTGCCCCCTAGGAGTTTTCTGCTATACTTGAATGACCACCAAAGATACCACTCATCTTTACTGATCCCTGTTCCTAACCATACGAGGGTCTGAAGAAGTCAAGCCAGTTCCTGGATGTAGATGTGTGATGAGTTCTACATGCCTTTTTTCCTTTGCAAACATTGTCACACAGACATGCAGCCTGGGACTGCAGCAGCCCATCAAGCAACCTGCCATGCAATAAAGGATGCATTTTGCACAGCAAGGCCCAGTGAAGGGAAAAGACTGTGGCTCTGTGACAATCTGAGGGATGGGAAGGGACCTAAAGTACACCAGTGGAGCCCTTCCAGTGCCGATTCACAGAAATGAGCATGGCCTGTGGCATCACAGACAATCACAAGTTCTTCCACCATCATTTGGGAATAAGGGGTGTGAAATACTGCTAAAGTATACATAAAACCTTCTCCCTACCTCCCCCTTCCATAATCTTGGGGCAGAATGGTAAAAAATTTAATAGGATTTTCATCAGGTAAGATGATGCAGCCATGTGGCTGTTCCTACTGATTAGAAGATAAACTATCCATATCAGAGCTGCTAGGTACTTGGATACGCATATAATCCTCCAGTTTAAAAGACTATTTACTATTTTCTCCACCCCTTTAAGCTTTCTGTCAACACTGATGGCTCCCATAGGATATGGAAACATTAAAAGTGTTCCACTTGACAGTAATAAAATTATTTTTTAAACAGCTCTTTCATTAAACTCTTCCAGCAAAAGCCAGTAATGTTTCCTGATAGACAAGAAAGAACAGTTGTACCCTATGGAAAAAGGCACTTGAAAGACAGACTTACTTCCCCTAAAGAGCATTCAAAAGCAGACAATGGTTGCATAAAAGAAACAGGGGGAAAAAAATTCTTAATATATATTCTCCTAGAGCTGTGGTTCTGCTTCAAAAATGCAGAAGAGGATGGGAATTCACTGAGTGTCAGAATAATATAGTCGAAGTGATGAAATAAGTGCCTAGTACATAACCAAAATTCTTATTTTAGAATATGTCTAGATGCTTCTTTGCTGTCCTGATGTGCAGTTCTTAGAGCTTTCCCTTTTCTTCTCTGTACTTAGAGTAGGAACCTACACAGTCAGCTGCCTGGGTGACTGAAAAATAAGTCTTCATTCCAGAGCACAGAGTTGTATGCAAATATTCCTATTAAAATCCCGGTCTCACGTTTAACCTCTCAGCAGCCCTGCAGACCAATATGTTCAGTCTCCTCTAAACTGTAAAACCTAATGAGAAAATGCTCCCACAAGCTGTGTCTGACCCTGCAGTAGAAGAGCTCGGTTAACCGCACGAACCTTGAATGTGTAAATGAAGAATCCTCCCTGCCAGATGCCGTTGCTCCTGACAAACCTCATCCTCAAACTGTGTCAAGCATATGCAGCCCAGTGGGTGAATGCTGCAGGGGCAGATGGCCTGGTTGGTATTTCATTTGGTTTTTTCCTTTAATTTTTAAAAGTTTGTGTTTTTAACACCTTAGGCACTTCCCGAGCAATAGATGTAGAGGCTGAGTAATTTTATAGGTTAAATTATAGGACAATTGCACCTTCCGCTGCTTGTTTGTTTTTCTTTTTTCAACCTGCCTCACTTCAGTGCAACTACAAAGATGCTTATGCACAGGAACAGGTCAGCAAGGGACAAACTTTGTCACTTGGTGCCCTGATTCAGTGAGGAATTGTAGGACATATTTAGTTGCCAGCTTGTTTTGGCTATACACCTTGCAGAAAAAAAAAGGTACAAGCTGAAGTGCCTTTCATAACTCAGTCACACGGCAGTGTAATAAAATATTACGGAAACTCCAATTCAAAAGTAAAAATTAGGTTTTGATTTTAAAATCCTAACCAGTGATGTGTTTGATGAGAAAATGAGAGCTGCCATGCCTAAATGAGCACATCTGGTCAACTTTATTTTTAAGAGGACAAAGACTCTTTTCTCTGAGGCCAAGATACTAGGTCTTTAATCTTTTTCCATATTTCTCATGCTTATCACATACAGGCTTATCGTAAAGATGTCTTTATCACTTCTGCCTTTTGATTAAAGGCTATGAGTAATGCTAGCCAATATCAATAGCAATGTCCTAAAAATAAAATTATCATTAAACCAGAACCTTGCAGGGAACAGTGTTAGTCTCACTAGTCCCTCATGTATAGATCAGACAGTGCACTCAGAGGGGAAAAAAAAAAAGACCAAAAAACCACCACATGTGAAGAGAAAGTATCCAACTGTATTATGTTTGCAGAGTATCATTCATCTTACAGACAGTGAAATCCTGGGTGATCTTTATTTTACATTAATCACACACTTAAATGGCTCAGGTATTAGGCAGACAGGTTGGGGGAGGGAGAGGGAAAAGAGAGAGAAGGGGGAAAAAGAAAAAGTTGGCTCATAACTTCATTCTAAACAGAAACCAAATGTTAGTCACTTTGAAGTACAATAAATTTTTTTAAGATTTGAGTCAAAAGAAACAGTGAAAGTAATTAGTCTTACCACAGGTTCAGTGATCATCAAACTAAAAATCAGTGCCACGCATATGTGTATAAACATATAAACAGAAATACACATTGGTCAAAAATATGGGCAAGATGTATCATCCATGTGAAAGGTGAGACTACAACTAAACAAAAAAAAAAAAATCCCATAAACACCATTTGATTGCCAACCAAGTTATTACAGACAATTGGTATGTATGTGAGACACAGTGATAATAAGGACATTTAGTCATCCCAAAGGGAACAACAATTGTGGGAAGTAATTTTAATAGTGCTTAGAAGGATTATAAAGCCCCAGTTCCATGTCATTCTACAAAAGACTAGCGTTTTCCCAGAAGTTATAACAGATTTCAAGGAAAAACTGTTAATGGTAAAAGAATCAAAGACATATGAAAGTTTTCTGATTTAGAATGACATTGCTCACTATAAAGTATGAGGTTTTAATTACCTTCTTCCAAAGACCATTTAAAGGTACATGTTGAAGGCACTTTTCCACACATACTGAAAAATCTTGTAAAATTGTGATCAACAGCACCAATATTATTTGCAATTTGTCTGAATTTTCATTAGGAGAATGAAATTAGGAAACAGTCCAAAGATGACATTTCTGTCCTTCACTGCTACAATCAGCTGCTGAAGAAAAGCCAGACTATAATGATACTTTTAATACAAACATCCCCAGTTCACATGGACCTTCACACCAAAATTCTGTCTCAGCTATCACAAGGTAAGACTCTGCATTATTCATTTTGTGTGAGAATTTTCTTTCTAACTTAACCTAACATCTGAGTTTCATACCTTAATAATGCTCTTCAAGCAAGTAATAACCCATAAAATCACTTTTTTCAATATACAGGTTTGTCAGTTTTTTATGCACATCATAACTAGTAATTAATTTGAGTATATACATATTTATGTCCTGGAATTCACAGACTGTGATGTTCTTTTACTGAGATCTTGGGAAAAAAAAGGACAAAAAAGCATTAATAAAGTTAACCAAATGCTATGAATTATTCTGGTTTTGAACATGTTGGAGCAAGACAGAATGAGGCATTTGACCTGCTTTTGATCATTCACTTTCACAAAATATTTCAACCAGGCATCTGATCTGCATGCACTATCGATTTTTTTTTTTTTTTGAACAGTGACAAATCAAACATGTGCAGACTTAAAGCACAATCAGTTATGTGGAGGTTAATAAAATGTCCTGAACTGGAATTCCTTCAACACATCTGAATTTAAGTTTTCTGTACTTGTGTTTGCTTTGGGTGTATTTGAAGCCGGAGTTTATTAATGAATAAAATTGCTGGAAGATCTTCAAGTCTGCTTGGCACCTGCTTGTTTTATTTTTTTTGGAATCCAATAATGACATTGGGATTTGTACATCTAGTCATATTAATTGAATAAAATCCATGGAAAAACAAAGATAATAGGAAAAAAATATTCTCCTGATTGTTCCTGACTATAAGCCATGCAGATACCTGATTTGCATTCTCTTTGGTGGAGTAGTGGTGTTTCAGTTCTGAATCAGCATGGTACCTTCCAGGAAAATGAAAGCTATTTTCTGTTTTGAGATCTCATATAACTGGGGTGTGTGGTATAAATCCAGATTTTTTAAAGGCATATGCTTATTTTCATAAGAATTTCAGGTGCCCCTTACCTGACTGAGCAGCTCATTTATCCTGCAAAAGTACTGGTGTCCCAGACCAGTTCCCACACTCTGCTGGGTTTCCTAAACTTTACACTGTACGTTCTAAACTGTGCCTCCTGCCCAGAAGTCTGAGCTCTAGATTGTAGCAAGAAAATAGCACTTAAGGAGAGGGGAGATATTGAAACAAAATGAACAACATGGGATGGAAAAATCTCTGATATTCCTGCAATTAAAGACCTATATTCTGCATCCCAAAAAGGAAAAAGGTGCTTTTTAAAATACTACTTGAACCTCTGTTAAAAAACAAAAAACAAAACATAATCCTTTTGTATGACTGACAATGAGCTACAATACGGAGTTCTTTTTTTTGCCTCTTGATTTATTCCTTAAAACACTTTCTGCCCAACACACAAAAAACTGAACAAATTAAGTTTATAATCTTCTTGCAAGTGTCCATAAGAGTATGCATTGGCACTTGCCTAAAGGTTAATTATAAACCCATAGATTTATGTTCCCCAGTTAGTGTTTTTGCAGTTAGATTTCACAGAAAAGACCACAGCAGGAAAATTCCTCTATCCAGAGCACACAATGTGGCTTCTGCTTCAGGTCCAGCCCAAACCATCCACAGAGACCCAGGGAGTAGTACCCTTGTGTTTTTACAACCTCTCGGCCATGAAATATGGGGCATTTCTTCCTTGATGAAGGTGGGTAGTTTGATTTACGGCCTGTGAATATATATTCTTGCTAAAGAAGATGTATTTTCAGCTCCAGAGAGAAAGGAGGTGTTTGGAACAAGGGGTCAGCTTGTTTCAAGGGAGACACATGAAGATCTCACAGATCAGAGCCACCCCCTGCTCCTGAGGATGCATCTCTTAAGTGGCTGACAGACTCCCTAGAGTGGTCCCACATTCAACTGCTCAGGAGATTTCACTCTTTCTTCTCAGCTAGGGATTTGGCATCAGGAGGTGGTCCCTCATTACTTACAACTGAAGGATTGCTGTTCTCCAGGTAACTAGGGATGCTTATTAGAAACCAGAAGATGCATCACGCTTTCAGAAGTACATGTTTGCCTCCGCTGTAAATGTGGCTGTTTGGGAGTCTGTCACTCAGGTGCTCCATGTCCCAGCTGGGCTCCTTGCTGGGTGAGGGCAGCGCCTGCAGAGCCCAATTCTCCGGTGTGAGGGAGAGAGGGGTTTGGGCATCCAAAGGGAACCTAGCAAGTGACTCTTTGTGAATGAATGAAATTAAAGAGGGAGGCAAGCAGCTACCAGCACCCAGAGGTAAATCCTTAGGACTTGGATATTCCACGCTGATGGGGGAAAGGCTCTTGGCACTGAGAACCTCCATACCATAAGAAACCAAAAAGTAACCCAAACCCATCATGAAAACCCCACATCTGCGTGCATGAATCTTGGCTAACCCTGTGATCAGCTGCAGTGACCCTGCATGGGTTGTTCATCCTTTCTGTGCCCCAGTTCTCCCTTCTGCTAAACCAGGGCAAAATTACTGGCTTACCAACCGCCACAGGAAAGTAGTATCCTATGGAAAATATCAAGATAGGCTTAACTAGGCTTATAAATTATTTTGATATTCCCAGATGAAAGTTCCCTCCAAGTATAAAGTTTTATTATTATTTCAGCTGCTCCCTTCTATAGAGTAATTGCAAAAAAAAAAAGACTTTAGAAGAGCCTGAGATTAAGCATAATACTTTACTTGTTAATGACTAGCAAAACATCATGCTTCTAACATATGGGACACAAGTGCTTGATTTCTGTGTAGAGCACCAGCATTTAAGAACTAAAGCAAGTTTCACTCCACGTCTTACTCAAACCTGACGTAACTTTCTCTTGGAAAATGTGTTGGGGACTGTTTGGCCTGCTTCTTTGCAACTTACACAATTTCAAATATAATTTATATAGAGACTAACCTAAGGTCAATTATTATTACCATCTTGAAGAAGTGATTGTAAACTGGGAATAGCTTTTGCTTTAATCATTTCTTTTGCTCTACAAAGCAAAATAGAAATAGTTTTAGTGAAAAATATGTCTTCCAGTATAAGCATTCAATGTCAGAAGAAATCATAAGTTTAAAAATGATAGCTTTCTGCTGTTGCTCAGAAAGTAGTCAGTGTTTCTTCTCTTCTGGAAAGGTGATACTCCCTCTTCAGGGGAATTTAAATGATCAAAATAAGAATGGGAGAGTACAAGGGGCTTAATGAGACTACAGTCTGTCTCATGATTCTCTCTGTAGGAAATGTTTAACATCATGTTCACTACCCACAGCTGCCACATGTGGGTTGTGCCTGAAGTGGCCATAGTTAATCTCTGCTGGAACACACCATGGGGAAGTTTGGTGAAAGACCTTGATTACGTGTGTACAGAATGGACTTCTTCCAACACCATAGCTCAAATGCAAGGTAAACCAAGGAAAGTCAACCAGTCTTTAACAGAAAACAGGAGGAGAAAGGTCAGGACAAGTTTTACCATTCTGCCTGGAGAGTATCCATGAGCCGCAGTTAGAAACAAAAGATTTCTGCAAGAATTTGCTGCTGCTTTTCAAAAGAAAATCCAGAACTAGAGGAACACCAATGTCCATCCTCAAATTCAATATGCCTGTAACTGCATGGATTAAAGGAAATAAGTCTATAGGTAGTGTAGAAAGTTTTCCTACATATAACATTAACACATAATGTGCAAGCACCTGAAAGGAACCAAAAAAGAGAAGGTTGCCTTGCCACTTTCTGTTTTGGTCAGGAGAATGGAATTGCCAACACAAAGGCCTTCCTCTGCTTTGAAATGGAGGAGATGTGTAGCGTGATGACTCTTCACTATCTCTCCTACTTGGCAACATTGTTCCTTTCCCACAGTTTGATAAAGACATTTAAAGGCCAAATTCTAATCCCAGTCACACTCAGTTCACACTATTCCCTCCCTCAGCCCACAAGGCTGGAAAGAATGTATGCAGTGTACCCAGCTGGGACTGAGAGCAGCTCATCACTGGATACCAGCACCCATGCAGGGGTTAGTCAGAATCTGGACTTAAGACTGAAAAACATGCAAAATTCCTCCACTCCCTGCCGCTGCAGCTTGGGTCACAATGACACCCATTTGAGAGCCTTGCTGCAAGAAGCTGCCCCAGTTAGGCAGCTTTGTGATGCAGCAACTCATCAGCAAGCAGACTGCTCAAAAATATCGTGCACAAGTTTTGCATACCGAAGGCACCCACTGTCTGATGCTTCCAAATGGGTCAAAAGCTCAGAAATTGACTTCTGAAAACCAGCAGTCTTCTACCCAGAAAGTTTCTCAGCTTTGACTGCAGGTGTCATGGTTTAGGAATCATACTCCCCAACTCACCCCCATGGAAACTCTCCCACATCAGATTTTACTCTCTTGCTCCCCTCTTCCCACTGCAGCAAGATGCAGTTGGGAATTGGAGGCACAAAAGGTAAAGATCACATTTTAGATGACAGCCAGCATATTTTAAATTTCAAATACAAGCAGCCATGTTAACAAGAAAACATTTTGGACTTCTTTCCATTCTAAATGGTTTTCTCGTAGTCTGGATCAATCCAAAGGCAGTATCTGAGCTCATTGGGTTTGAGTCATATTATTGAAGGCATTAAGCAAGGTGATCAATTTCCAGTTAAGAAGTTGTGTCTCACTAATATCCCAATTTACATAAATCTCACTGCACTAAGTGTCTGGATTAAAAAAAAATAAATTAAAAAAAAAGGACTCAGACTCCAGTTTCAGAGTGCTTTAAGCTAGCCACAGACAAACACAGCAGGCCGCAGTCTTCTTCGAGAAAGGCCAGGAAGTATGGCATTTTTGTAAAAGGCAGTGCTGTTGGATGAGAGAAATTAATGATATCCTGTCACTAATGGCTGACCAAAGTAGACAGATACATTGGAATGCTGGGGAGATCTGATGCCTACAGCATGCCCGCCTAGAAGAAGCCCTGAAATGCAGGGAGAGGAAATTTTAGATAAAGCAGAGAAATGGGGGGATGCAAAGCAAAGTGGGAGGAAAATAATTTTGACTGTGCTCTAAGTAGTACTTGGGTGTCCCGCTAATGTTAGTCATACATTTTCCAGAAGAGGAATTAATAACTGTTTACTCAAGGATAAGTAGATCATGGCAGCCATCCCAAGGAGTGTGATCCTATAGCCTGAAGGCAAGGGCTCAGTGCTGAGCAGGTGCATACCTGCAGTCCATAAGTTTGTTTCAGTGAGCTTCACAACAGTGATCAGAGGATGTCTGCACACCTCTGTGTATTGTGACTGTCGGTATTTTACTCTTCCTATGCCTTTCCCAGTAAAGGGCAGAACCAGTCATCTGCTCTTCCTCCCAAGCAGCATGAGCCTGAAAGACAAATCTGAAATTAGCACTTCTAGCACCTTGCTAACCCTGAATTTGCTCCATGTCCCTATTCCAATAACTGACATTTTCCAGTGTCCCCTCTGTACTGAGCTGTCATCTGCTCAGCACCAAAGTTGCTGTGACCAGGCAACCACTTGACCAAAGTACAGAAAATATGAACAACAGCACTGCTTCTGTGAACTGCTGTGGAGCTGAGCTGATGGAGAATTGGCAGTTCTAGCCAGTTTTGCTTTGGCTGCAAGTCTGTGGCAGCAACATTGAGAATAAAAAAATTGAAGACAAGGTTCTCAAGGACCCAAACTATTTTATAACTAGTTTTTCTTAAAATTTAGGCCTCCACATTGATTTCAGTGACACCTAGGCCATTTTTTGCTTTTGAAATTGGGATGTGCTGAGGAACATTGCTGCCGTGTCAGCATTCATTCAACAAGTTAGACTTTGTGCCAGAAAATTATACACTTACCCAAGAAAAACATGAGAGAGGAAACAGGAGCAGAATAAGACTGGTCAACTCAATATGAGTTTTAAAATCTGCATTTCTGCAGATGGTATTTGGACTGAACTGACTTTCCCAATTTTCTGGAAACATTTCCTTGGAGACAAACTGATCTGTTTACACTTATGTGACTCAGCTGGAAGCAGATAATAAACTAAACTAAAACCAGAAAGGTATGAAATATTCAAACTGCACTAAGTGGGCTCTGGCTTGAAGGATCTTAGCACAGCTCTGGCAAATACATACATTACATCCCAAGATCCTTTAACATTCCCTTATGCTGGACACAGAGGTTTGGAAATCCTTTACACAGATGCTGTCACAACAGAGCACGTTACCAGCAGCAGCAGCCACCCAGATTTCCCAGTCCCTTATCTCTATCCTGCCGTGGAGTCAACTCTAACATCCTATTCCGGGACACACCACTCAGCTCTACTTCATCCCAAGCCAAAACTGGAGAGAATAGATGTGAGTCAAGGCCAGTTTTTGCACAAGGTGAGGCCCCCACACATCCATTCCAGTTCTCATCCCAGGGCAGCAAAGCTGTTAGGAGCTGCCACATGGCAGGATGAGGCTCCCTGCGATTTGTGTGCACATAGATCTCAGCATGAAGCCAATATAGAATTCCTTCAATAAGGCCTAAATTTGAAGGAAAAAAAAAAAAAGAAATTCTGGCACATAATTCTTCATAACTTTCTAGTGAACCCAATAAAAAGCCAAATCTTAGCATTTACATTCCAAGTATAGAGACTACTATACTATTGATAGGCAGCATTAAGTTACAGTGCATTTAAAAGCCTCAGAGGCATGATATGGGCATGTACTGCAACAGAACTTATCTAGCAAGTTCCAGTATGATAAGCTAATAACATGCTGAAAAAGCTAGCCACGTCCTGCCAAAAGCATGTTTTTAATTGGCTCCCCTAAAACACAGAACCACAACAGAAAAATACTTTAAAAGGAAACAAACTATCACCACCATAGATGGCGAAGATGTGCCATCCCAAGAGATAACCTTGGTTTGAGTCTTCTATCCTGCTCCTCCCTTTTAAAAACACGTAAACTGGATCTCTCTCCCAGGATTTCTTCCCATAAATCTGCAGATGAAATACTGGGAAAAGGAAGTGAGCTAGACAGACCTCACTATTTAAACTAATGATTAGGAGCTTAAATGGTCAAGTAATATGCCTATTTTTGTAGATGTGTCTCTCTATATATGAACGGTTCTTTCTTCAGATAAACTTTCCCACATGTGAAATGTTTTGGATCAACAGTTATTGCAATAACTATCTTTTCTTTGAACTAACCTGAGCAAACTTCATATTGGGGCTTTTCTCTGTAGATATAGTATTTTTTATGGTATCAAGTTTTTTATAGATTTTGTCATTAAAAAAAACGGTGACAGTTACTCAAAGCACAAGCTATCAACAAAATTTTTATATTAAGCCAGCTGAAACATGTAGTCAAATTGCTGATGAAAACGCCAAAAATGTAACTATCAATATATCTTTTACTTTGAGAAAGCTTACATGGAGATGAGGAGGGGCAGAAGCAATCCCACCTTGTACAGACTGCCAGATCACTGCCTGCTACTGTGATTCTGCTTTCTTTCATGGGATACTCCTAACTCCCAGTGACAGGCTTGGATTATGTGCATAGTATCCACAAGGCTGCCAATCCCAGGATTATGTACATATTTGTGTATGTCCCTCCTACTTACCTAAGCTTTAAGGAAAGGATGTTCTGTGAAGAGGTGCTGTCAGGAGAACACTTAAACACAGGAAAGCAAGATAATTTTAGGTGTCTTTAATAGAAGATGGGCTGGTCTTACAAATCCAGTCAGGACTTGTATAGACAAATCTGTGGCCAGCACATGGGATAAACCAGGCTCATCTACACCATGTGCTGGCACCCCAAGCTAGATCCAGGCTGAGGAAGAATGTGCAAGCTCCACACAGAGACCTTGGACTGGAAGTAATAGTACCTTCCAAACATAGGTGGGGGCCACTAGCTCCGGCACAGGGATGATTTATGCTTTTTGGCAAGGATTTTTAAAAGCTTCTGATGAACTCACTAGTACAGTTCCCCAGTGGCCTCCTAAACATCTGTGTAGACCAACCAAGGGAGAGAGGAAGGGGAGAAGCAGGGTGTGTGGATGTAAATAGTACTCTGTGGATGAGAAGAGAGCAGGAAGTTCTTAGAATGTTATTTTCATCAAAAGGTAGGTATACAAGGAGACATTACCTGGCACGGATTTTTCACAATCTAGACCAAGTACCCACCTCCTCTGCTTTTGGTAATTTATTCCTATTCTTCCCACCTCTATGGCACAGACTGTACTGCTATAAGTATCCTGATTTAGAGTTGGAGTCCACAGTTTAATTTTTAAGGACTGGAAACTGCTTTCCGTCCTTTCATCATCAAAGCAATTGTTCTCATCCCATTCTTAACCTGCTGCTCCTGCTTCTAATTTTCAGATGAAGATGATCTTGGATAACCCAAAAAGCCTGCAATTTTATTGGCTTCTTCCCTTTTCAGTTCTCTTCATTGCTCTATTGGGAAAAAAAAAAAAGCCTCTCTTCAAACTGCATCTCACTTGAAGGTCTTTAAGATATTTTTGTACATAACTAGAAAACAGTAATGAAAATTAGTCTCTTGCAACATTTCCATAAAGGGTTACTGATACTGTCTGAAAAGTCGGCTGTTACAAGTCCTCAGTGCCACCTCCCCCTCACCCTACCAACAGTGTTTGCTAGGCACAGATATTCAGAAGTATTTTTTTAATCTATGTTAACATATTGCTAACTGCTCAACGTGCTTCTCCAGGCCCCAAGAATTTGAAATACAGCTGTCTGCAGCACTAAAATAATTTTGGGCACAAAATCTCAGTATCACCACATATCCATGTATGAGTGGTCCCAAAGTTTTGCAGAGATGGGCCTTCAAAATCACTGTCTTGAGCACAAGCATTGCTTCCTCAGGTGAGCCGTTGACACACTAACTATAAATAAAAGTATTTGCTGTCAAGCACTTCAATAGCAACATAAACAGTTTTTTGTGCCTTAGAGTGTTTTATAATGGTCCATTGCAGATGGTACAAACTCCTCCAAGCTACAGTCGCTGCAGACGGGAGCCTCTGCAGGAAAAGGTAGGAGGTTACCTGCTCCCAGCCTTGTATTGTAGGCACAATACAGAAGTCTGGATTAATCTCCTGCTGCAGACAAAGCTGTGAAAACCCCAACATATCAGTTGTGGTTCCTCCTAGGCTTATTCTGTGCACAGCATCCTTGCAGATTGACTGCCTGGGCTTAACATGCTTTGTGTGTTTGTCCTTCTGTTTCCAGGTGCATACATTTAACTCTTAGCTTCCTTGGATGCTTCAGGGACAGCTCCTGGAACAGTTCCCGAAGTCGGTGCGTCATTGCTAGTATCATGCATTTTCTTTTCATAGGTGTGGAGACAGCCACAGGGGATCCATAAGTCTGTGTCTGACTCCAGTGTTGTCTCTTTTGCACATGTGGCTCGTGCTGCCAAAAAAATGATGGCAAGAGACCAGTCTCCCTCCAATACCAGCAAAAACACAGACAATTTCCTGATGGTGAGCCCCGATTGACCAGAAGTCCTATTTCTGTCAGAAACAGTTTTAGACAAGAAAAATCCTCAACTGCCTACATGAGAAGACTGCTACATTAAGTAATTAAATTGACTCATTTGCAACTACTCATTTCAGGAGAGCCCAGCTAATTAAAAGTGTTTCTCTCAAGAGGCAGTTTTCAAGAGCTAAGTTTTGATAGGCACTAAACATGAGCTCCTACCAGCTAAGGCAGAGTGGTAGCTTCCACCAGCCATGCACACCTTGAAAAGCATTTGGTGTCTCAAGAACTCCAAAAAGATAGCACCAGAAACTGCAACATTTATCTACAGGTATTTTACCAGCATTCACAGGTAACAAACAAATGTGAGGCTTTTATCTTGGGCAGGAATGGAAAACCAGCCTTATTAAAATTAAGAGTTTCTTCAATAAGGAGGAGAGCCTTCCTTAGGTGGAAGGTGGCACTGCTGTACTGCATGGCCTCACATATCAAACTGCATCTCAAGCCACGCTGGAGTCAGCATCAACCAAACACCCATCCCTTGCTTCTCCAAGGAGAAGACTTTATTTATTTTTTTTTCCCACATAGCAGACACCATTGCTATTCATTTGAAGATTATAATAGCACAGATTTGCAGAGGCACACAGAGGCTGAGCAATCTATTTACACTCCTAATCACATGTGCAAAGAGCTAAAGAAGAAAACCTTCCAGTCATGGTGGGAATGTCCAGCCACCCCTTCCAAAAAGCAGCATGAACTACATGCAACACCCACCAACTCAGTCAGGTTGAGAACTCACTCATTTTAATCCTGTTCCACAGGACTTCTCATCAGCTTCCACTAACAGTGCTTGATCTTCACAGTTCTTCTCTACTTTACTTACAAGCCTTCCAGCTAATGAGTAGGTTATCTAGCAATTTATCACTTGCTATCAATTTATCACCTGGCCACCACCCTCAGCTCATCAGCATATACATAATGAAGCACAAAAAGGGGTAACAAACAATATGAATCCCTTTGAAAGGTCAGTCCTCAGCATGAAAGGCTTCCTGAATCAAATAACATTCAGGAGGGACAGCTGGAGTCACAGCTGTAGCTGTTGAATGAAAAACAACTTTCAACTCACAGCACTTAGGAAAAATCACAGTCCCAGGAAGGGTTTTATAAGTACACAAGTTTTTTTTTCTTGCAGAGGCTTATACTATTTTTTTTTTATACAACTGAACTTGAGCTCAGCTGTCATTTTTACATGGCTCAAAAATTAACAGACATTTATGATGATATTTCTTTAGGATTTTCAGCACTATTTTCTACCTGGCCTTGTACACAACCCTTGTGGCACCTTTATTTCTGGAAAGATAGGAAATCTGTAGCAGTATCCAGTATGGAAAATATACTGGAACTACACCTGAAAGAAATTTATAAGGGATCTTTTATCTATATGGAAAAAAAAAGGAAATTCACAAGACTTAACCATTCCAGTGCTGATTCAGAGGTGGTGCACAGTGTTTATGAGCCCAGGTGCACGTCACTGTCACAAAAGGCTCACAACAAACCCTCAGAGCATTTGCAACATAATATGGCAGTTTCTGAACAGGACTGACAAGGACATAGCCCTCCCAGCAAGCATGACACTTGTTGCTGAGTTGCCCAGCTCCTGGCCTTGCAGGCCAGCCTTTAACCATTCTGTGTGCTTGCTTGTGTCTCTCTGCCCCTGGCACGGCTCTTGGATGATGACCCTGAGAGGGCAGCAGGACAGCCTGCCCCTCACACAAACTTCCAGCACATTTTCTGAAAATGGGAAGGAACTTCCTCAATCCTTCTGGATATTTGATGGCTCTCAAGCTAAACTTCCCATCCCTACAGGTTTTATTTCAGCTAAAACCCATCTCTCACCTTCCCCTGCCCTAGGCTTCTCTCCCTTCCTTTAGGCTTGAGATTTAAATGCAACTATAAAACCGTGTAACTTAGTGTCAGTTGTAACAGCAGAGAAACCAGGTAATTATGGCAGCTCTCCTTTTCTGACAGGGGTAACCAAGATGCAATGCCAGGCTAAGAAATGGCCGTCTGGGGAAGATCCCTGTGTCTGTCCTGGCGCCCACGTCCTTGTCTTCTGCCCAAGCTAAGGAATTGTAAAAAGCCTTTGAAGTACACTCAGCATGTCATCTGCACATGTTTGCAGCTGGTTTAGTGTGGCCAGAGCAGATAAATGATTGTGTGTATCCAACCTATATTTGTTGATACTAGCCTTTTTTCTTGGAAGCTGTCTTTGTACACTGTCCAACCCTTGTCTGGCTGCTTGCAGTATCACTTTTTTGCAAATTCCTAAAAAGTGCCACCACCAACTTGCAGAGGACTTCTAGAAATGCTTCTAAGAAAATTTCTTCAGAGAGCTGATGGGTCAGCTAGCACAAGTTACTTGGTCAGCTGTAGTTCCCATCCCTCCTAGAGAGTCAGCATCAACCTCAGGTGAGCGTGGGCTTCTGCACGGAGAGGAGAACAGCCATGGTGCATCCAGAGACAATTCCTTTGGTCCATCTGCCTCCAGCATTGCCACAAAACACCCATTGCAGCCCCTCAGCTGCCATGTTGTTCCTGCAGGTCACTTTGATTCCCTGCCATATCTCACTGCTCACCCAAACCCACAAAGGCATTTCTCTGCCTAATTTTAACTGAAGTGAAGGGGAGGAAGGTGTCTAAATACTGCTGGCTCTTAGTCATTCAACAAGCCTTACCTCCCCCAGGAAGCCTTGCTCAAGGACAGCATGAAATAGCAATCATAGTAGTAGGTAAGGTACCATGCTGTCAGCTCATAATTTTTAAAAGATACATAAAAGTATTCAGAGTATTCAGCCACCCACACTGGCTTAAATTATGAGTTTCTCCTACACTGTGTAGTCTTTGAATGTGTTTTGGGCTCCCTTTACCTAAGGATAGTGTTGCTTCACATTCTCTAGACAAAAAGCTCTGATGTCTGAGCTTCGCACACCCAGCAATGACCATAGTAGGTAAAGGTCTGGCCAAGTTAAACACAACATGTAAAAAAAGACCTCAGATCTGACTCTACCCTTCCACCAGTTCTATATCAGCAGTATTTAGATGTATTCAGTGTCATTATTCTGGGTTTATGACACTGTAAGACCCTGAAGAATTACTATTCATAGATTTTATTATTATTTCCATATCTAAATATCAAATAGCACCTGTTATTTTTAAAATTAAACTACAATTAAAGTACAGTTTTAATATTTTTAGCCTTTTTCTCAGGCAAGCTGGTGAAAGCTCACTTCTGCACTTTGTTGTAGTAACCCATTTCCTGCCAGTTTCATATCTGAGATCAAATACAGTAGCTTTCTCTTGATAAGATACTGCTTATACATTTAAAGAATTACATCTAGTCAAACTTAGAAAAGGAAAACAGAATAGGGCTATTTTTGCTAATCTTGGCTTTTACTAAGCCTGTCCCTATGAAATCTAAATTCTGGTACAAATTTGATTTTACATCTTGAATGTCACAATCTCTTGTAAAAGGCAGAACTTAGAAAGAAAAAAAAAAGCATGTATTTCACTTAATTAATATGTATATAACATAGCTGATTGGCTTGGAAAGCTGTGCTGTAATGATTAACACATCCACAGAAGCATCCACAGAAGGCAGGCAGGGTACGCTGCTCCAATAGTGCCAAAGTCTGTCACACTACATATTGGCAATCTGGATGAGAAAGAATTTTCCAAGTAATTTAAGTGCTGTGAAAATGAAGTTAGCAGTTTAGATACATTTACAAAAACAAAGGCTGGTGATTACAAAGCTGGAATGAATGTGGACTGCGTTTACATCTGCTTCCTGGAAGGTAAAATGTAATCAGAGGAAGCAAAAAAAAATTAGCTTTCAAGATATTCTTTTTTTTTGTTTTGGGGTCTTGTCAGTAGGAGTTGTTTTCTTATGGCAGGATAATATGGAAGATTTCTGTGCTGTTATTCCATGGTGTGATTTGATGAGACAGCTGGTGTACCCCATGCCGGAACAACAGCTGGGAATGGTCATGTAATGTTTCTGGACAGTACAACACAAGCCAGTAATCTCTGTGTCTCAGCTATCAGTCACCTTCCTTTTAATTAGTTTCAGACGCAGTGTCTAAATAGGCAGTGAAATGTCAGAAGTCCCATACTCTGAAACAGAGCTTCCTCAGACCCCAGGTAGAGCTTGATTGGTTTTGTTGCTGCAGACCACTGACCTTTGAAGAGTGAAATTCCCAGTCATGCTCAAGGAGCTTTTTTCAAAGGACACGTCTAATAAATGCTAGCCTTAACATGGTGGCATTTGAAACCTTGCAGAAAAAGGCTTTAAACCTACTGCCAAAATCCACTTTAATCAGGATCAGTCTCACTCAAGTAAGATTAACTGAAGTTAGAAAGGGACTACTCATCCAACACCAGGCAGCTGTCCAGACTCCCTGGGAAATCAAAAATAAAAGGTAGCTGGAGATGGTGATTCATCTGTCCTTTTGGATACCTATCTTAGGGTGGGTGGTGTGCCCTCCATGCCACTGATTTCTGGGAGATGGGTGACTAGAGCCTCTCTTTTCTGAGAGTTAAAAGTAAGTGACCTAAAGCCTACTCATAGTTTCGATAGCTTTGCAGACTTTTCACTGCTGTGAAGAACAGAAGGAAAACTGTAAAATGTCAGATTGAAGATCTTTCTACCCTGCTTCCCACCACACCAAGAGCAGATGCCTGGTGAACAGGCATATATGAAAACCCCCTGTAACACTCTCACAAGACATTTTCAGAACTGGAACCTCCTGGTGGGGCTGTGATTTCTATGTAGTTAGTACTCCCAGGGGATTACTCTTCCATTTAATCTCTTGTCTGTCCTTGAAATCCTAAAAACTTAGCACCCACACCATCCTTTGTCAAGGAGATCCATGGGTCAGCCAACTGAAATGTTTTGTTTAGAGCCCTACTTTTTTATTAGCTTCCTCTGATGTCTCCTACCTCTTGTACTGGAAAGGAATAAAAAATATCAATCTATTCATTCTCTCCATGCCATTCAAGATTTTTTTTTTTTTGTAAATGTATCACCTCCTCCCCCTTTATCTCCTTTCCATATACAGAAGTCCTGGCTTAGTCATCTTCATACAGAGCCTTTCTGTATCTTTGACCATCTTTGTTGCCCATCTCTAAATCTTTTCCAGCTGCCTTGTAAATGTCTCGTGATGGAGAAGCTCACTAGAACAGACAAGTTCACACCCAACATCCCAAGTTTATTGCAGTGCTACTTGCTCAGGATCAAAATGCCTGTCAGTGCTGCAATAAGCGAGCACAGTGATAAGCAGGCTGCAGGCAGCAGTTGAAGAGCCTCGGCAGTGTTACTGAAACTGAAGCAAGAGGAGCAGACTCAGTCAGGTCCTCCCATCTCATCCTCTTCCACTGCAAGTGGCACATATGAGGGGTGGGAAGTCCCAGCTCAGGGTGGCAGAGCCATTGCAGGTGCAGGAACTGCAGTGCAGGACCAACAGGGAGGCAGACCCCTGGAGTGTGGAGCTTCCTGAAACACAGAGCTGGGGTGAGGGGCTCTTGCTGCCTTCATCACCTTTCTCCCAGATCACTTCGGTCCTTAGCCACAACATCAGGACACTGGAGAAGGGGCTGATTTTCCCAGCTCTTCAGCCAAAGGCAACCCCCACTTGCCAAGCACAAGAAGTGAAAACACAAAGAACCATTCCTTCAAGTCCCTGCCTTTACATGTTCATGGAGACACAGCAGTTGTCCCCAACAGGTTTCATCATCTAACACTGGAAATAGTCAACATGCAGAGCTTGTGGGAAGGCCATCCATGAGAAATTTCCCTTTGATATAATGGCAGTCATGACTATGGAAAGTTTGATGGATGATGTGTAGGTCCAGGGCTTTCGCAGTAAGCTGCAGTCCCTGCACATGATACAAGGTTGATCTCTATCTTCCTGCCTGCAGGGCAGTAGCTGAAGAAGTGGGAGAGCAGGCTGTCCTCAAGTAAAACAGAGTGCAGCTTTAACCCAGACATCCTCAGAAGCTCTGTTCAAAGCCATGTGGGTTGAATCAACCCAAAAGTTTTAAATAACAGCTCTGAGAGAAGCGCTCTAGGAGGCTTTGCTTTCGGTGCACCTCACTGATATGCTTACTTTGTGAATAAATTTTTAAGCACTGAACCCTTGCTTATGGGTATCATAAACCCGAGGCTTACGGAGCCTTGCAGATGGCCCTTTGCTGCTCAACACAAATGTTTTATTACTATCTCAACCAAATTCTCCTTTGAAATAAATAAAGAAAGCAAGGCAGTATTTGCTTTGCTTCCAGATAGACAGCCTTAAAAAACATTAAAAAAAAAAAAACTATGAAGA